>CM076580.1:360511571-361101049 GCA_034641835.2 Pinus albicaulis
GCATACGCGCTTTCTCTTCAGCGAAGCCGCGTATATACGCGCTTCCTCTGCGGCGAAGTAGCGTATAGATCTTCAATCATTATAGAGCAGCATACTTCTACAGATCAGATATTCAGTTCAGATTTACCTTTTTACTTCAGACAGATGTTCGCCTAGATGTTCGCCTCATCACAGATCTAGTCATTCCATAAGCAAATACAAATACGTTTCAGATCTAGATCTCCCGCTTCATCATTTCTTCATAGGTGTATCATAGATTCAGATCTATCATCAAACCTTTACCCTTTCCATACAGATATACTTCATAGAGAAGTATTCATTCAAGCTCAGACATCTTGCACCCACGCTCATAATTTGCACAATGAATTTCTTCTCTTTATATAGGCTTATCCTTTTTCAATACCACGGGCCCCTCCTTTTTTAATACCATGAGCCAAACCAATACCACGAGCCTTCAATACCACGGGCCCCTTTTCCAATACCATGAGCCAAAATAATACCATGGTGGTTACCCCTGTTTTGCTCTTTTTGAGCGCTTTTACCCATACGCGACTTGGAACGTTTATTCCCGCGTGCATACGCTACTTCCATTAGACATATCCGCGTATGCCTAGAGACATACTCTTTTCATCATACTTTGAGCACATTCTGAATTCCTTTCTTCATTGCCTTCTGTACACACTGTAGATACATCATATTTTCTTCATCAAGAACATATTCTAGCAAGCACAACTTCATCAAATAAGTTGCCATCATCTTCATCAAGTGAGTTGTCTTTCAAGGACAACACTCAGCATCATATTGTCAACAAACATCATATCACATCAGATTTACATCATTTACCAAGTCCATCAAGTCAAGAATAACTTCATCAGGTGGATTGCCATCAAGGACAACACATGTCAACAGTCGCATGTCTTCATCTTCATTTAGTGGGTTGCCATCAAGGACAACACTGCATCATATTTCCAACGGTGGCCCCCCTGCACCAAAACTACGCCTACCCTCTCTCCTAATGCATCACAGTCAAGGACAAAAGGTTGTGCGAAATTTGGTAATACAAGAACTAGACAACTGTTTATCACCTCCTTGAGCCTGTTAAATTACCTCTACATTGTTTCTGTCCAAATGAATACCCCCTTCTTTGTAAGATCTGTGAGGGGTGCAACATTTTGGGAAAATACCTTGATGAACTTACGGTAGTAGGTGTAGATGCCTACAAATCCCCAAAGCTCAGACATGCTCTTCAGCTTTGGACAATCCCAGATGGCCTTTATCTTCTCCTCGTAGATCCTCACTCCATCCACACCAATGATATACCCCAAATATAACATCTCTGTCAATCCAAACTCGCACTTGGAGAGCTTAGCATAGAAATTTTTCTCCTCAAGTATGCGCAACACAACCTCAATGTGTTGTAGGTGCTCCTCCCATGTCTGATTCTATATCAAGATGTCATCAAATAATACCAGCACAAAATTCCTTATTTGACCATGGAAGATGTGGCTCGTGCAGGACTGGAAGGTGGTTGGTGCATTTGATAGCCCAAAGGGCATGACCAAAAAGTTGAAGTGGTCATAGTGACATCTGAAAGCGGTCTTGGAAACATCCTGGTCCCTCATGCGAATCTGGTGGTATCTGAATCTCAGATCAATCTTCGAGAAGAACTTTGGTCCCCTCAACTCATCCATCAACTCATCAATTCGTGGGATGGGGTATCGGTTCTTCATGGTCTTCTTGTTGAGAGCCTGATATTTGATGCACATCCTCCGTGTGCCATCCTTCTTCTTCACTAGTACCACAGAAGAAGAAAATAGGCTAGTGCTAGTTCGGATGTGTCCCAACGCTAAGAGCTCATGAATATACCTCTCAATCTCATCCATGTAGGCTTTACAATGCCTAGAGGGTGTATTAATCACAGCGTGGATGCCATGCTCTAGCTCAATGGTGTGCTCAAATCCCCGATCTGGTGGTTTCCCTAGTGGTATATCTCTGAAAATCATGGCATATATGTCCAAAATAGACTGCACATTTGGGTGTATGGTCTACCCTATAGACTTTACCTCTGAAACATGCAACTCTATTTCCCACTCTATATCTCCCTTCTAGAAGTCTACCTCCACCCGATGTGCTGAAACTATCTGTGGCAGATAAGTATGTGTGCCCCGAATCATCTCATGCTTTCCGATATTCTTTTTGATCCACTCCATCTCCAAGGTCTCCCAATCTGTGGTGACCTTCTCGAGCGTGATCAACCACTGCACTCCCAATATCATGTTGGTGTCTGAAATTTCCAACACAAAGAAATGGTTTGTCAGAGTGTAAGTCCCCATAGTCACTACCAAGGCTGTAATATCCCGTTTCGGGGATATCTCTGAAACACAAGCAAACTCCAACCAGAGATAGACTGGGAGGGCATTTACCGGATATGTCGCCTCTAAAGAGGACAAGATTCAGAGGCTACCTAGCCCTTTCTAGACTCTGTCTAAGAGTGAAAGATAACACACCAAGTGGTATAGAACTAGAATGCTCAAAATCAATAATAGACATACAATAGAAAGAGTACACGGCAACCACGGAAACAACGACAACTACGACAACTCATCCAGAAAACATATAGAAGAAATTCTGAGCCATTTTATTAATCTGAGAAATATAATGGAGTACAATAAGCTAATATTGCACAAGGCAAGTGAGAAAACACTCTCAGAGTATGCCAGAAATGGCTGCTCTAGGAGCTGCGTCCTAGCTGCTGGGAACTGCTGTGTAGCTGCAACTGCTGGAATGGATAGAAAACTAGGGGCTGATCCCCTTGCCGAAATGAGCTAAAAAACGGCAAACCTCCTCTCCTCAATAACCCGGACAAGATTCGCAAACCATTCCAAGAATGGAAAACCTCCGAAAACACCAGAAACTACCTCCCTAGTGAATTACGCTGGCCTCAAAGGGACAGCGCAGTGGATGGATAGAAATAGCTCAAAATCTGCCAAAAACTCTGCCAAAAACCTCCGACAGGCAAACGCTGACCCTCTACTCAAAATCCCAGTGAAATAACCTGCAGAAAACCCAATCCGAAGCTCCTCCACAAGGGACTGCATCCTCTCTCCCAGTGACTACGCAGTCTCTCTAAGCTCTAGCTCTGCAACAAACCCAAACAATGAAACAACTCACAAAACACTGAAAAACAAACCTTGCCCGAGAAGGCACTCGAAGTCCCCCGAGGCTAAGGGTGAGATCTCCGCACGGAGACACTCAGTGCACTAAACAGTGCTGCAGGCAGGCTAAATAGCCAGCGTGCAAAAGAAGACCAAAGTCTCACTCCAAAATCAACAAATACAGAATGATCCAAATGAGGAGGCTTCTCCATCTTTTATAGCATTGGTTTCCCTCCAAAACCCGTCGCAACTTCTCTCTCCTCCACAACCTCATCCTTATCTGTGTAGAAGCTTCTAGAGTGCACGTAGGCCCCTTCCTCTATGTGGCGTGTGGCCCCCCTTGACCCCCCTTGAGTCACAACATTGTGCTACTAGGCGGATGTCTTATTCTACTAAAGTGAGTTAGACCCTCTTTACTCACTTTTTATTTATCTACAAACCATATACGGAAAAACTATACAAAGTCAAATATTCCAATTAGTTGTCGCTAATTAGGAATATTACAGTCCCCCCCGGCAAAATGTTGCTTGCCCTCAAGCAACTGAAGTGATGGATGTTGCAGAATTTTCTCGCTCTCCCAAGTCGCATCCTCATCCGGAAAATTCTTCCACGTCACCAAGAATTCCCGGACCATCCTGCTCCGTAACCGCCTCTCCCTGGTATCAATAATGGCCTTTGGCTACAACACCAAGTGCCCCTCATCATCTGTAGGGGGTAGCTCCTCCATCACTGTCACCTGCTGTCCCAGCGCCTTCTTCAGGCATGATACATAGAAAATGTTGTGGATCTTGCTGCCTTGGGGCAACTCCAACTTGTATGCAACCTGCCCAGTCCTGCGTATCACCTTGTATGGCCCATAGAAACGTGGCTTGAGCTTCTCAGCTCTCTTCTTCTTCAGCGATGAATGTCGGTATGGTTGTAAGCGTAGGTAGACCAAGTCCCCTACCTCAAACTGTCGCTCCACCCAACCTTTGTCGGCATACAGCTTCTGTTGGTTCTGTGCTGTAGCCATGTTGTCCTTGAGAGCTCGGAGGATATCCTGACTCTCTTGGATCCACATATTGGCTCTAGGAGCCTTACTCACACTGAACATCACATCAGCAAATGATAAATGATGGTACCCATACAAAGCATAAAATGGTGACATCCCAATAGACATGTGATGTGTCGAGTTGTAGTAGTACTCCCTGAAATGAAACCATCTCAACCATGCTCACTACTTCCCACTGACATGGTTACGCAAGTAGCCCTCCAGCCACTTGTTAACTATCTCCATCTGTCCATCCGTTTGTGGGTGGTAACTGGTACTCGGTGTCAACTTCGTCCCCACTAGACAGAAAAGCTCCTGCCAAAATCTGTCCATGAAGCGGTTGTCCTTGTCACTGATGATGGTCTTGGGAAGACCATGCAACCTGAAAATCTCCCGAAAGAACAGCTCGGCCACCTGCGCTTCTGTGTAATGCGCGGATATGGCGAAGAAGTGCGCATACTTTTTCAATCGATCAAGGACGACAAGGATACAATCCTTTCCCTGCACCTTGGGAAATCCTATGATGAAATCCATCGATATGCTCTCCCACTTTCCCTCTGGAATGGGAAGAGGTTGCAACAACCCTACGGGATGGCTCATATCACCTTTGTTCCTTTGAAAAACATCACACTTTGTGATGTGCTGGAGTACGTCCTCCTTGATGCCCTTCCATGAGAACCTCTCTCTAATGGCCCTGTAGGTTTTGGTAAACCCCTGATGGCCTGCCAATGGAGAACTGCGTGGATGCCCAAAAGGGAGCGGTTCTAGATCCTTAGCCATGAGCATCTTGTCCCTACAATAGATGAATCTCATCGACCACCCCGACCGATCATCCGCCACCGGGTCATCAAAGACCTCATATGCAAACCGTCTCTGGAGTACTAACTACTTGCCTCAATCCTGGTCGTCATGTGATAACAGCTGGTCTGCTGTGTATCTCACCACCACATTATTATTACTTTGACATAATTAACAAATAATGCCAAATCGTTTGACCACTTTGCTGCTCTTAGCTGTCTGTCTCAGCCTCAGCCAATGTCATTCTCACCAATCAGTTCACCCAGAGCATTTGCTGCTGAATTTACTAATGCACAATGATGTGCACATTCACCTGTCATAAATAGATAGCAAATCTCTGCAGGCGTGAAGAGCCCAGCTCTGGTGTTGTTAATCCCCCACATCAATACTGCACTGATCCCCTCTCCCAATGCATCACACTCCAAGACAAATGGCTGCGTAAAATCCAGCAACACAAGCATTGGGAAGCTACTAATCACCTCCTTAAGCCTATCAAAGGCTTGTTGCGTTGTATCTGTCCAACTGAATGCCCCTTACTTCGTCAAATCTGTAAGGGGTGCATCAAGCTGTGAGAACCCTTTGATGAACTTCTTGTAATAGGCACATATCCCAATGAACCCTCGAAGTTGTATCACATTCTTCGACTCCAGCCAATCTCTGATGGCTCTAATCTTCTCCTCGTGGACCCTAATCTTCTCCGTCCACTCCAATGATGTGACCCAAATACAGCATCTTTGTCATCCCAAACTCACACTTGGAGAGCTTAGCATAGAACTGTTGCTCTTCCAAGATGCATAGTACTGCCTCGATATGCTAGAGATGCTCCTCCCACGTTCTGCTGTATATGAGTATGTCATCAAATAAAACCAATACAAACTTCCTCAGATGACTGCGGAAGATACGGTTCATGCGGGATTGAAAGGTGGCTGGTGCATTGGTCAGCCCAAAAGGCATAACCAAAAAATCAAAGTGCCCATAATGGCACCTAAAGGCGGTCTTGGGAATATCCCGTTCCCTCGCGCGAATCTGGTGGTACCCTAATCTCAAATCAATCTTTGAGAATAACTTAGCTCCTCTTAGCTCATCCATCAACTCATCAATCCTTGGTATACGGTACCTATTCTCTAGATTATTCTTATTCAGGGCCCTATAGTTAATGCACATCCTCAAAGTGCTATCCTTCTTCTTCACCAGCACTACAGAAGAAGCAAGCGGGCTTGTGCTTGGTCTGATGTGTCCAAGAGCCAACAACTCCTGGATGGCCCACTCAATCTCATCCCAATAGGCTTTGGGATGCCTATACAGTGTAGCGATCACCGCCTGGATACCCTGCTCCAGCTCGATGGTATGTTTAAACCCTCTATCTGGTGGCCGACTTGGTGGTATAGCCCCAAATACTACCTCATGCCTGTCAAGGATGCCCTGTATTTCTGGATGAACTGTTCGACCAGCGGTCTCTCCCTCAGATGCCCATAACTCAACTGCCCAATCAATGTTACCCTTCCGTAAATATGCCTCCATCCGGTGTGCTGACACTGTCTGAGGTGGGTAAGTATGCATCCCGTGGATCTTCTCATGCTTCCCAGTCTTCTTGTCATCCCACTCCATCTCTAAGGCCTCCCAATTCGTGGTGACCTTCCCCAGCGTAATCAACCACTGAACACCCAGTACCACATTGGTATCTGGTATGTTGACCACGAAAAAGTGATTGGTCACGGTGTAAGTACCAATCGTCACTGCTAACTCTGGAACATACTAGGCACACTGCATCGTCTGGGCTCCTAGGACCAAAATTGAAAACTCGTCAAAACTCTCGGTCGGTATACCTCTCTGCTCAACCATCTACGCATCAATGAAATTGTGGGTTGCCCCACTGTCAACCAAGACTGAAACTCACTGGCCACGTACTGTCCCACGTACGCACAACTTCAAATACTTAGGAACTCCTCGCAAAGCTGTAAGGGCCCCTCCTGTGGGTGCAAAGGTTGCATCTCCTGTCCCTGGAGGTGGAGGCAGCAACTGATCCTGGATCATCTGACTATCTCCTACCTTCTCATCATCCTCCTCATCCTCTTCCCCGCTATCATCGGAGAAGACCTCAATGAAGTGTGCTTTTCTAGTAGCACACCTATGCCCTGGTGCCCACAGCTCCTGACATGTGAAGCATAGACGCTTCTTCCTCAACTTCCTCCTAGCCTCATCATCGACCTATGCCCATCTTGGATTCCCCTTTGGAGGAGGAACCTTCACATCCTTCCCCTTGGGCTGGGTACTCTGTCTCCGAGCGTAAGGTGTCCGTGTCCTGGGCAATGCATCCTACAAGTCTCTAGTCCTACAGATAGCATCCTGGAGTGTAGCTGGTCTAGTGGATCTTACTAGACCTCAAAGTGGTTCTTCCAATCCCTCTACAAACATATAGATCATCCATGTCGCGGATAGATCTGGCACCATCACCGAAACCCTCAAGAAATCTGCAATGTATGTCTCTAGGCTCCCTGTCTATCTGGGCTTCGTTAGCTCAACAAAATGCTATTCCGGATCCCTCCGGTCAAAATGCTCTATCAATCTCCTGGTAAACTCGGCATATGTTGTCACTGTGGAATGCCCGAGTGTCACCATCCCATGGAACCACCAGTCCTAGGCCTCGCCATCCAAATGTAATGTTGCCACCTTGATGCCCTCCGTCTCTGACATCTGGTTAAGCTGGAAATAAATGTCCAGCTTCTCCACCCAAGATTTTGTCAAACTGTTTGATGATCCATCAAATGTAGGCAATTGAAATCTACTAGAGGCATGGTGGGAATCTCCATCATGGTAATGTAGGTGCCCTCTATGATGGTCTCGGGGTCTACTATCCCACTGGAGCTACACAAAATATCTGAATGTGAGAGCATCCTTGAATTCCTGCCTGTAGGACTGATACTCTGCAAAGTACTCATCTAAGTGCCCGGGCTTTGCCTCCTGCTGGGCTTCTGCCCCTGTATCAGCTCCCAAGAAAGTGGGCATAGTAGAGCGAGTAGGTGCATAAGAAGCCGTCGGCTGAGGAGTATCACACTGAGCAGCACCCTGCTCTGACAAATGGTGGGATGCACCTGATCCCTCTCCGACCTCAAAAGCCCATGGAGTCTCACGATGCCTAGCCTCCACAGCTGTGAACCTCTGGCCCATCACCTCAATCTGTTGGGCTAAATCCTGCACCAACTTGAGGAGTTCCTCTCCAAACTGTTTGGCCTCTGTGTCATCTGCCATCGGTGCTTTCTGCTTCAAATATACTACAAGCTCTACCTCCTCTACATCCTTCTCAGGCTCTCTCTCCTTATCTGCATTTTTTACCTGGGCACAGTCTTCCTCTTTGTAGGTGGCCTCCAACCTACGCTCACAGTCTCTATACTTCTTGCCTTTGTAAGGTCTCTTTCCTGATTTCATAGACCACAGGCTAAGCCAGAACTATGCTCTGATACCACTGTAATATCCCATTTCGGGGATATCTCTAAAACACAAGAAAACTCCAACCAGAGATAGACTGGGAGGGAATTTACCGGATATGTCGCCTCTAAAGAGGATGAGATCCGGAGGCTACCTGGACCTTTCCAGACTCTATCTAAGATTGAAAGATAACACACCAAGTGGTATAGAACTAGAATGCTCAAAATAAATAATAGACATACAATAGAAAGAGTACACAGCAACCACGGAAACAATGACAACTATGACAACTCATCCAGAAAACATATAGAAGAAATGCTGAGCCATTTTATTAATCTGAGAAATGTAATACAGTACAATAAGCTAATCTTGCACAAGGCAAGTGAGAAAACAATCTTAGAGTATACCAGAAATGGCTGCTCTAGGAACTATGTCCTAGCTACTGGGAACTGCTGTGTAGCTGCAACTGCTAGAATGGACAAAAAACTAGGGACTGATCCCTTTGCCAGAATGAGCTGAAAATCGGAAAAACCTCCTCTCCTCAATAACCCAGACAAGATCTGCAAACCATTCCAAGAATGGCCAACCCCCGAAAACACCAGAAAGTGCCTCCCCATTGAATTACGTTGGCCTCTAAGGGACAACATAGTGGCTGGATGGAAATAGCTAAAAATCTGCCAGAAACTCCGCCAAAAACCTTCGACAGGCAAAGGCTGACCCTCTGCTCGAAATCCTAGTGAAATCAGCTGCAGAAACCCCAATCCAAAGCTCTGCCACAAGGGACTGCGTCCTCTCTCCCAGTGACTGCGCAGTCTCTCTAAGCTCCAGCTCCGCAACAAACCCAAATAATGAAACAACTCACAAAACACTGAAAAAAAAACCTTTCCCGAGCAGGCAGTCAAAGTCCCCTGAGGCTAATGGTGAGATCTCTGCATGGAGACACTCGGTGCACCAAATAGTGCTGCAGACAGGCTAAACAGCTGGCGTGCGAAAGAAGACCAAAGTCTCACTCAAAAATCAAGAAATCCAGAATGATCCAAATGAGGAGGCTCCTCCATCTTTTATAGCATTGGTTTCCCTCCAAAACCTGTCACAACTTCTCTCTCCTCCACATCCTCATCCTTATCTGCACAGAAGCTTCTAGAGTGCACATAGGCCCCCTCCTCTACGTGGTGTGTGGCCCCCCTTGACCTCGCTTGAGTCACAACGTTGTGCTACTAGGCAGATGTGTTATTCTACTAAAGTGAGTTAGACCCTCTTTACTCACTTTTCATTTATCTACAAACCATATACGACAAAACTGTACAAAGTCGAATATTCCAATTAGTTGTCACTAATTAGGAATATTACAAAGGCTGGCACATATCTGGCACACTGCATGGTTCTAGCACTTGGTACTAGTACTTAGAGCCCATCAAAGCTCTCTATCAGTATGCATCAATAAAATTGTGGGTAGCCCCGCTATCCACTAATACCGAAACATGCTGTCCCTACACAGTACCCCGAACACGCAGTGTCAAGTATTTGGTAACCCCTTGCAAAGAAGCAATGACTCCCCCCATAGGTGCAAACATTGCCCTCCTACTCCTAGTGGTGGAGGTGGTGGATGATCTCATATTTTCACTACACCGCTGCCTCTTACCTCCATCTCCTCATATGCATCCTCTTCCTTGTCACTTTCTAAGAAGACCTCTATGTAGTGTGCCTTCCCAGTGGCACAACGATGTCCCAGTGCCCATGGTTCCTGGCATGTGAAGCATAGCTTCTTTCGTCTCAGGTCTTTCCGAGTCTCATCATCCAAATTCCCCTGGCCTTGGTTCCCATTTTGAGGTGGAACCCTCGTGTCCTTCCCATTCGGCTAAAATGCCGGTCTCTGGGGGAAAGGAGCTCTTTTCCTTGGTAGGGCATCCTAAAAATCCCTAGTCCTCCCAACCGCATCGTGAAGTGTAGCCGGTCTAGTCGATCTAACTAACCCTCGAAGAGGTTCTTCCAACCCATCAATGAACATGTATATCATCCTAGCCGAAGACAAGTTGGGTACCATCACGGAGAGTCTCAAAAACTTGAAAATGTATGTGTCCGAGCTCTCATTCTGTTTGAACTTAGTTATTTCAACAAAGAGCTCCTCCGGATCCCTCTGATCAAACCACTCTATCATCCTCGATTTAAACTCTACATAAGTTGTCACCACTGAGTGACCCAGCGTGGCCATCCCATGGAACCACCAATCATGGGCCTCGACCTCTAGGTGTAGTGCTACCACCTTGATGGCCTCTCCCTCTACCATATGATTGAGTAGGAAGTAAATATCCAACTTCTCTACCCAAGCCTTTGACGAACACTTGGAGGATCCGTCAAATGTCAGCAGAAAAAATATTCCCACTGTATGTTGTACATCCCCATCCTATGTGTATTTGGCCCCTCTGTTCTTGTTACAGGGTCTATTGTCCTTCTTGAGCTATATAAAGTCATGGAAAGTGAGATCCTCACCAAACTCTCGTCCATAGGACTGATACTTAGCAAAATAATCCCACATGTGAACAAGTTTTGGTTACTGAGGTGCTCCTGCTCCTATTCCTGTATCTAGAAGTGTGGGCATCGTGGAATGTGGGGGAGTCATTGATTCCATCTAATGCACTGTGAGATGCTCCTACAAGTGATGGGATGTGCCAGAACCTTCTTCAGTGTGGAAACCCTTTCGGGTTTCACGCTTCTCTGGTCTGCGGTAAACTTCTATCGCATCTCCTCTATCCTTCTCAACAACTCCTACACAAACTTTAGGAGAAGTTCCCCAAACTCCTTCCCTTTATCTTTTTCCTCTTCCATTGGTTCTTCCTCTTCTGCATCCACTATCGAAATGCGGTGACCCTCTCCAAAAGTGGCCTCAAGGCTCCTCTCTTGGTCCTTATACCTCCTTCCCCAATAAGTGAGGTATGGTTTTCTTGTGCGTGTCATAGACAATCTGCTCCATAGGCTGAGCCAAGTCTATGAGCTCTGATACCACTGTAATATTCTGAGTAGAAATAAACAACAATATAAAGTAACATAAACATGAAACTACAACAAATAGAGAAACATCACAAATAGAATGAAAAACATGGAGAACAATGAGCCATTTTATTATATAACTGAAAGTGATAATAAGTACAAAAGGTGATCAGAATGATTTCACCTTGTCTTTCACAAGGCAAGCTAGAGATACTCTTATAAATACTCCCGGAATGACTGCTCTATTAGTTACTACGTTGTCTCCAAGCTACTGCAGCTGGACTGCTGCTGCTACTGGGATAGGTTGACTCTTTGAGGCTATCCCCCTATTCAGAAAATTATGGGACTCTGGAAATGAGCTCTCCACCTAATATCCAGAAAATCCCAGAAAGGGTTTCCAGAATGGATGACCCCGAGAAAACACCTCCCTTGAGAAATAATGCTATCTCAGTGGGATACACTAGCCCTGAATGTGTCTCTGCAAATGATGGCCTCCTGCTCTACCAAAATGATGGAATAGCTAAGGGTTGATCCCTTATCACTATCCTGGGCTGAATCCCCTGATAAATCTTCGCTCCTGGCACTACCTCCTCCAAGAACTGTGTTGTCTCTCCTCAGGATTGCACTGCCCAAGCAAGTGCCTAATCCATACTGAAGATGCTATAGCTTCAACCTGAAAATCAACAGATATAACTCCTCACTCGAGCAAGCACTCAAAGTCCCTCGGGGTTTCAGAGGTTGGGATCTCCGCAAGGAGACACCTGGTGTGCTAAATAGCACTTGCATACTTTTCTCAACAACAAAAGCGTGCTCAATGTCAATAGAAAAAACAAAGATGCATAATCGAATGAGAAAATGAGGAGCCTCTCCCTCTCTTTATGCTTGGAAAGCCTTTCTCTCCCCTAGGCCCCACCAAAACTGCATTGTCCGTCTTGGCCACGATGTCCATCTCTCTCTGCGCTGCCATGGGACCATGCTACCACTGTCCCCACGTTGTCACTTCGACCCCTGGGTCCCACACTGTCAAATAAATATGCTCAAGTTAATTTAGGAAGTCTTTTATTTCCTAAGTGTAGGTTGAGGGTCTTTTCACCCACTTTATTACTAACTTTACTTTATAAAAGTAAACTGGCCAAAAATTAATATTTCCAATTAGCTACTGCTAATTGGGAATATTACACAAACTTCCTGCAAAATCATTAGTTGTGTACCCAATTAAATCCTTCTTCTCTATGCTTGCATACATTATGCCACAATCTCTAGTTCCTGCTATGTATCTCAGATTTTTTTTCCCCTACACTCTAATGTGTGTCTTTTGGAGTCTCCATAAATATGGAAATAAAGCCCACTCCTTACATAGGTCTTGTAGTTGTGAGATACATGAGGTTTCCACCAAATAATTTGAATATATTTGAATTGAAATATGATACATCATCATCCTTGCTTAACTTTGTGCCTGTTGCAACTGATGTAGGGATAGGTTTTCAATTCTCCATCTTGAATCTTTTTAGCG
This sequence comes from Pinus albicaulis, assembly GCA_034641835.2. Classification (NCBI taxonomy): domain Eukaryota; kingdom Viridiplantae; phylum Streptophyta; class Pinopsida; order Pinales; family Pinaceae; genus Pinus; species Pinus albicaulis. Next base: position 360,524,482 of record CM076580.1, read on the forward strand.
AATTTCTAGCATATTTATTTTGGAAAATAAAAAATCGTTTTTCATATTTCTTAACTTCTATGCCAAGAAAATATTTCATGAGACCAAGATCTTTCATCTCGAATTATTTCATCATGGTTGCTTTAAATTCATCCAATTCAAAGTCATCTATATAAATCCTATCATCAACATATAAGAAAAAAATCAAAATCTGTCTTTGTTCATTTACCTTTGTGTACCATTAGGGAAATTTTGTTGTCTAAAATGGGCCTCCTAAGTAAAAGGTACAACCAAAATAAACTTTATAAGAGCCAATAGGATTTAATGTGATGATGTCAACGATGGTGGATGATTCACCATTTTTTAAGTAAAAGGGTAAAAAGATTAAAAAACTAATAAAATAATAAATCTACTTTTTCAACTTGTATTTTCAATTTATCTCCCAAAATTTTTACTCAAATTTCGAGAAAGAGTACTTGTTGGATGCAAAATTTAATTCCTCATCCAAGGAGTTATCCATGTTACATACTTTCTATGGGCCTTGCTACACGAAAAATGAGAAATACATGAAAAAACATGATTGCAATCACATTTTTCATGTATTTCTAATTTTTCGTGTAGCATATTCCATCAAAAGTATGCAACATGGGTACTCCTTGGATGAGGAATTGAATTTTTCATCTAATGAGTACTCCCGTTTTAAATTTGAGTAAAAACTTTGGGAGATACGTTGAAAAGTATTTTTTTCTTTTTTCCCTCTAAAATTTGATGATGTCATCAAATCTTATTTTTTGATTTCCACTATTATTTTATAATTTCCTAAGGAGGCCCAATTTAGACCTAAAAATTCCCCTAATGAATGTAGGCTCAATTTTTTTTCTACAAAATCCATTCTTAATCATCTAGTTGCCAATTCTATTATACCAAGCTCTAGGCGCTTGCTTAAGTGCATAAAGCACTTTCTTCAACTTGTAAACTTTATCTTATTTACCTTCAACTTCATAACTTGGAGGTTGTTGCACATAAATTTATTCTTCTATAATTACATTCAAGAAGGTTGATTTCACATCCATCTAATATAATTTCCACTTGTTCTGAGATTTTGTGGCTAGAACTGCTCTTACAACATCCAATTTGGCTACCGGAGCAAAACTTTCTCCAAAATATATTTTTGGTTGTTGTGAGAATCCTATTGCTACAAGTCTTACTTTAAATCTGTCAATTTAAACTCTCTCATTCAACTTTGATTTATACATCGACTTCACACCAATGAGATTTTTATCCTTTGATAAATTAACCAAATCCAAGTGTCATTCTTTTCAAAAGATTCACTCTCTTCATCCATGGCCTGCTCCTAATTTTCCTCTCCGATTTCTTCTTCAAATGAAGAAGGTTGGAATGAAAACAATGAAAAATTTGAACTAACATCCAAATCCTAATAAATATCTTTCAAACTTCTCATATTTATCTTACCATTGCTTGGTTCATCAATTGATTGATTGCTGGAAGAATTTTGGTATGTTGATCTACTCAAATATCCATGCTTCTCAGAAAATATTGGAGTCCTTGGTGGTGTCTATTCTTGTGATTCTTGTTGATCATTCTGATACATCATCTTCCATCAATGGTGTTTTTGCATCAAATTTTTTGTCTATAGTTTCATTCCATGACTCTTGTTCTTTGAAAGAAACATCTATGTTAATTATGGTCCTCTTGGTGATAGGTTTATATAATTTGTAAGATTTTGAATGCTCACTATAACCATTAAATATTCATTTTTCACTTTTATCATCCAATTAGCCTCTTATATTATTAGGCACATGTACGTAAGCTACACATCCAAACAATCTGAGATGAGATACACTTCAAGACATACATAACCATGCTTCTTTTGGTACTCTACTCATCACACTCTTTTTACGAGATATGTTTATCACATAAACAACACATGCAACTACTTCTACCCAATAATCATTACACAAGTTTCTTCCTTTCAACATGTTCCTCGCCATGTTCATAATTCCTATTATTTCTATGAGATACACAATTGTACCACAGTGTGTATCTAGTTGTAAATTGTTTTCTGATTCCATGTTGTTTGCAGTGATCATGGAATGACCTCGAATCATATTCTCCATCACGATTTCACCTCAATACCTTGATTTGTCGATCACTTTGGTTCTCGGCTAAGGATTTGAATTCTTTGAACTTTGCAGAAGTTTCAAACTTCTGCTTCAGGAAGTAAACCTAAGTATTTATGCTATAATCATCAATGAAAGTGAGGAAATAACAAGTTCCACAAATCGATTGTGTCCTCATAACTCCACAAAAGTTTGTATGCACTAGCTCAAGCGACTGCTTTTCTCTGTATGCAACTCCCTTTGGAAAATTTTCACAATGTTTCTTTCCCAAGATACAACCCTCAAAAGTACTAGTAGGTTCTTTGATGGGAGGTAATGATTATAATTTGCAACCAATGTCTACCAAGGTCCACCATCATCAACCAATATCATCATGGTTAGACTAGTTATAATGATCAACTATAGTAAACCAAAATGTTCAACCAAGGTCAACCAAGGACAATCCTATTGAACCATAATGGTCAAAAATAGTAAACCATGATCAACCATGGCCAACCATGAAAAACCGATATGAAAGATTGTGAATGACGGTCAAACCTGGTTGTTTATGCTCAACCATGGTCAGACATTGTGGTCATAAATGATCAACCATTATGGTCATAATATTGGATTTATAAGTGTTATTATATTAGAGTTTTTAATATTAATATTTATTATTAGAGTTTATAATATTGCATTTAAAATTAGGGTTTATAATATATGGTTTAACATTAGATTTACATTATTAGGGTTTAAATTTTTGGGTTTAATATTAAGGTTTATAATATTGGGTTTATATATATAAGTTTAATAGTCAACCATGGTCAAATATTACCAACCATTGTGAACCATGGTTAACCATGCTTAAAACTGGTTGAATATGCCCAGCCATGGTCAACCATTATGGTCATAAATGGTCAAGTATATTGGTCAAGCATTCTGGTCATAATATTAGATTTATAATTGTAGGTTAATAATATACTATTTACTCTTAGAGTTTATAATATATATATATATATATATATATATATATATATATATATATATATATATATATATATATATATATATATATATATATATATATATATTATTTAATCTGCCTGGATAGGTCAACCTCGCTTTGTTTACCATGGTCAATTGTATTCAACCAATATCAAAATTGTTAGAATGGTTAGGATGATCAACTATGGTTAACAAAAATGTCCAATCACGGTCAACCATGGACAATCATTTTGACCCATACTGGTTAATCATTGTCAAAGTTAATAGTCAACCATTATGGTGAACCATGGTCAACGATTATCAATCATGGTGAATCATTATCACCATTATGAACCATAGTCAACCAAGGTCAAAGATGGTTGAATATGCTCTGCCATCATTAATCATTATGGTCAACCATATTTTCATAATATTGGGTTTAATATTAAGGTATATAATATTGAGTTTAATACAAAGGTTTATAATATATATATATATATATATATATCTACTAAGGTTAACCATGGTTGACCATAATCAACCATGATTAACCAATATAAACATGGTTAGTGTTAGCCTAGGTATGTCAGTGATCAAATGACTCTTTTAGTTGTTTTCCGCGAAGTCATAGGTCAAATTTTTTATTTTTTTGAACAGTTCTTAGAAATAATTTTGGCCACTGAAGAGGTCTAAACCATGTATGCTTCTCCTTCATTTCATTTTTAATCACCATTTTCAAGGTCATCACCATCATCACTTTCAAGGTCGCCATCTCCATCATCATCATTGAAGAGGTCTAGGGTTAGGTCATTCCATCTCATATAGGTCAAGTTTAGTGTCAACCCTACCTTTAGAAAAATATTCAGATTTTCACTGAACATAAGGCAAAAACCCTCCATTCCATTCATAAAACCCTAATTAAGGAGCTATCATGTTTATGAAGTTCAAATAAAGCCATCTCTCTTGTTTCATATGGCTCAAGTTTCAAAAAAATTTCAAACATCTCTTCTTTGTCTCATGGTTTCATGAAACAATTGAATAATTTTGTCTCACCGTCTCATTTAAAAGACAAAAAAGTTATCGTTGACTGTCAGAACTCCAAGGGAGGTCATTTTGACCTAATGTCCTAGCAAAATTCAAAGTGAGTCATTTCAAGCTTCAAAGACATCTTATTTGGTTTTGAAGAGAGTCATTATCCAATGTAAAAGTTTAAAAGTGTGAAAATATTTCAAAGTTTTAAGAAGCAGTCTCACTGTCCCATGAAAAAGAAGAAAGTTTCATCTTGATGTCTCATCAAATATCTATAAATTCAGCTCATATGTCAAATAATAAAAGTTTGGTTTTTGCCTCTTCACCTCACTTAAAGGAGCAGCATGTCACTTTTCAAGTGTAAAAAGGTTAAATGGTCATGGTAAATGTCATGGGAAAAGGTAAAAGGGTCATTTTCAGCTTATAAAAGACAAATACAAATTCATTTTTCATTGTTATCCTTCCATATGTGTGAGAGCAACATTTATCTACTTCAATTACCCCTCCATACTCTCAAAATTATCTTACAACCCTCAAAGAACACTTGTGTTACGCTCCTGTGGTCTTTAGAAACTCGTTGTTATGCTCTTGTGTTGTATCGTAACATAATTTTTACACTCATGTGCATTACAAGGGCTGGTGTTAGGCTTCTATGTGAATACAACCCGTTGTTACATTTATGTGGGAATAAAAACAAAATTTTACACTTTTGGGAGGTAGTTAAAACCATAGTGTTTGTTGTAGCCTCCATACAAGGTAAGAAACCTTCCATGCTACTGTTGTGGGTTAGATATTGAAGATTTTAATCTTTTTATGTCTTTTAATTCCTTCTCCATGTGACTCAATTTCCATACATAAAAAAATAAAAATAAAATTATGAAAAACCCTAACCTATTCAAACTAAAACCCTAAACCATCATCTAAACTACATTCATACAACCCCATGACCCATTTAAATTCCTATCACATCACCATTCATAACATGTTTTACGCTATCAAACCCTCACTCTAAACTTTTCAATAGAGTAAAGACAGTCAACATAGAAAAATGACTGTGTTTTAGAGTTTTGATTACCCTATACCACTTCATTTTCCCTCATTCCACTTTCAATGTGGAGCTAATTTGTGATACCACCCACTGACTTTTTATCAAGCTCCATGACCCTCAAACATAAAAAAACATGTCTTCACTAGTTTTTTCTGATAGTCAAAATTTGGAAATGATTGTGTTTTAAGGTTTTCATCATCGTAAATGACTCCATTTTCTTTCATTCCACCTTCATTGTGGAGAAAAGACACCATCCTATTCACTGATTTTTTTTCAGAATTTTTTCTCAACCCCATCACCCCTATTTCACCCACATTTCACCTCACAAACTCACCCTACTATTACGCATGCTATTCTGACAGTCAAAATTTAGAATTTACTGTATTTTAGAAATTTTGATACCTTCCACATGTCCATTTTATCTCATTCCGCCTACAACTTGAAGCTAAAACACAACACTACCTACTGAAATGTTTCTATAAATTTTTAACAGCTTTAAGACTGTCCATTTCATCCACCAAACTCCCAACTTCATATGCCCTATTTTTCCAAATTTCCATTCTCATTCACTCATTTCATTGACACCGTAGGGTTTTCATAATTACAGTGACAAACACCATGGAAAGTGACAAGAAGAGCTTCAAAGGAGGGTGCCATCTCAAGCTTGAGACATTCACCATGAACGATATTAATTCTTCACAATTAGCCAGGAGGTGCTTTCAAATAACTCAATGTTTAAAATTTTTTGAAAGGCTTATGGAAGGAGGGTATCATCTTTAGTTGTCTAGCCTTTTTGCAACCTGCTACAATATGGGAAAGGTAATTATTGCAGGTATGGAGATTGGCTTATCACCTGACCTAATTTCTTTAGCTACAAGTATTCCCTCTCCTAGAGAGCGGTGATTCAAGGGTTTGGACCTAGACATTGAAAACTACAAGCAGTTCCTCAAGCCTCACACTAGAGATGATCTTGAATTTATTTTTACTTTTAGAAATATAAAAAAACAAGTATGCTCCTCTGATGATGTTTATAATGAATTAATTTACATGTGAAGGAATATTCTCCAGGATATATAGGTATCATATCAATATTTTGATGCATATTACGAGAGTCAAAACACTTTATTTTCCTCATTATTTATATAGGAGCTTGATTTAGATGGCTGGGAAGGTTAAGAGCAGAAGGGAAGATCATACTAGTCTCTTTTACCATGGCCTAATCAAGATCATTGTGTTGCACCACTTGTCCTCCATAAACATGACCTGGGAAGACTCCTTGGAAAGATTGTCAGTAGCGCTTTCTGTCTTGCCAATAACATAATCACCATAACCAATGGAGATTGGCTCTTCTAGCATGCCTATTCAGCTTTCAGATGTCCCTAGGGTTGTTGGATTTTCATAAACACATCGGAGAGGGAAGAGACAAATTTTTGTATCTAAGTATACCAAGATTTTTATTACACTTGGCACCCATGACGAGAAATATTAGATAGAGGAGCAACCTCTCTTACATCAACATGATGGGTCAATGCAATTGTATCCTGAGGTATCAAAGAATGAGGAGGTTTGATCAGTTGAAGACATCATCAAAGATAAAGATAAATATATAGCATAATTGAAAGAGGCCTTCTCCATTGCCAAATCCCGAATTACTTTCCTTGAGCGGGAAATTTTTCAATTGCAAGTGAATCAGCTCCTACAAAGAAAGTACAAATGAAAAATGGAGGAAAAAAAATGTAAAGGCAAGAATATTGTTTTTTTCAACCAAATGCAGGAGATGGAGGTTGAAATACACACAAAAATACCAAGAACAAGAGGCCTTAGAAGGGCACTGGAGTGAGAGAGACAACCAATTCATCAATATGAAGAGTTGACATTTGATGAGATCATTTCCATGGAGATGAATGAGGATAGAGAGATTTAGATATCAATAGTTAGTGAGCATATCGAGAATCTATTGAATAAGGCTAAAAAGGATAACAATCATCAAAGGAAAATGACAAGTCATTAGCGTACTGAGGATACCATTTCTCAAATAAGGCTTAAACAAGTGAAAAAGAGGCTTAAAGAGGCACAAATGAAGCTCAAGGAGAAGGAAAGCTTGGATTTATTGGCTGAAGCTTCATTAGCTATGTAGCCTATCTCTTACAGGTGTGAAAGAATCAATTTTTAAAGCTTTTGAGAAATTTTGGTATTTTACATGATTTTTTGTAGACGTTTGGAAATTTCTCATTGCATAATGGTAACAGACACTTATGAATTTTTGTTTTGGAGGCATCCAAATGGTGATTTATTTACATGGAGGGATGTATCTTGATTAGTAAATCATATATTAGGAACCCTCATGGCATGAAAAGCTAAAATTTGGGAGAAAAATCTAAAAAACCAATAGAGGTAAATGCAAGGGAAATAATAGATCAGATGGTGGTATAGCGGGCCACAGGTGCAAATATATCATCATAATCTATTCCTTCTTTTTGAGAGAATCCTTGGGCAAAAAATATTTCATTGTACTTTTTAGCACTTCCATGAGATCGATGCTTGATCTTATAGAGCCTTTTCGAGGTGACAATAGATTTGTCCTCCGATCTCGGGACCACTTCCCAGAAATCATTTTTCATAATGGACTCAAACTCCTCATGCATACCATCCTTCCAAAATTGATGCTTTATGGCTTCTTCAAATGTTCCAAGCTTATATTGTTCTATCGTACTCATGGTTTCTAGATACCCTTTGTATCTCTTTGACTTCTTACTTTCATGGAATGTCCCCCGTGGGGAAATATGTCTCTCGACATCTTCGAGAGTATCCCTAAGCCATGAGGGTATTCTCTTATTTGGAGGATGTGGATCAATGGGATCCATAGGTCCTTCAACATCGGGCATTAGGTCATCCTTCAGCTCTTCCAACTTCCCTACTTCTTCATCTTCCTTGGAGCTAGGAAGATTTCTTACGTTGTTGAGGGCAACATCTTTATCGAAGGTGACATCATGGCATATATCCACTTCTCTTTGACCAGGAACAAATATTCTATATGAATTAAAAGTCTCACTATAGCCCCAAAAATTCCCTTCTTTCCAGAATCATCCAACTTACTTCTCTTTTCTTTCGACACATGAAAGTAAACAGGACAACCAAAAAATCTAAAATGAGAAACATCAAGTTGCTTAACAGAGAAAACTTCTTCAGGAGTATTCGAGTCCAGAGCAGAATGTGAGCATCTATTTTGAACATACACAACAGTGTTTGTAGCTTCTCCCCATAGAAACTTCAAAAGACCTTGGTCACATAGCATGGCGCAGGCAGCTTCCACAATGGTCCTGTTCTTTCTTTTAGCAACACCATTTTTCTCAGGAGTGTACGTAGATGTGGTCTCCCTGTTAATGCCAGATTCTCTACAAAATTCATTAAAATAATTTGACTCATACTCGGTCTCATTGTCCATCTCCAAAACTTTGATTTCTTCTTGGTTTGATTTTCCACCAAGGCCTTGAAGGTACAAAACCATTTGAATTCTTCATCCTTCTTCTTCAAAAAATATATCCAGGTCTTATGGGAGAATTCATGTGTAAAAATTCATGTAATAGGAACATCCTCCCAAGGATGTCACAGGTAGCATACCAGATAAGTCAGAATGTATCAACTGCAAGATATCAGTTGTCTTTGTGACACTTGAGGAAAATGGTCCCCTTGTATGCTTCCCTTCGGCAGAAACCTGACATATGCCTTCATGATCATCTCTAAATTCACGCATCCCTATCACCACCTTCCTTTCTTTAAGAAGGGCTTTGTAATGAAAGTGTGCAAACCTTTGGTTCCATAAACCTGTTTGAAGAGTTGTATCACACGGCATAGCCCCTAGTGGGCTTTCTCCAACATGGTAGAGCGTATCAACTCTAAAGCCAATAGAAATAGCTTCCTTGAAGTTATTATTCTATATAAGTACATTTCCATCAACGAATTCCACCTTGAACCCTTTGTCTTCCATTGCCGAAATGGACACAAGGTTCTTCTTCAAATCAGGTACATACAACACATCTTGTAATCAGATGACTTGACCTTGAGATAAATGGAGGGTTACAGTCCCTATCCATTTCACAATATAGCTGGCATTATCTCCAAGGATAATTTCTAGATTAGTATCCTTCTCAACCAAATAAGAAAGGGATTCTTTATAACCAGTGAGGTTCTTTAAAGCACCACTAACAATCAACCAGACATCCAGGGTGTCGAGTGGAGATGCAGCAGAAAGGGAAGATACAAGAATAAATTAATTTCTCTTATTATCAACAACATTAGACTCATTGTACCTAGAATTTGTTGACCTCTTGAAAGGTTTCCCATTTCCATTACAATCAGAGGGAGCCTTCCTTTTTCGTTGGAACCTATTGTTCCTGCGATTCCTTCTCGAGTTGTTATTGGCATCATCCCTTGGAGATTCCCTTCTATTAAGACACTCTCTTGCATAGTGGCCAGTATTGTTACAAGTGTAACATATTCCCTTCCTTCCTTTGGGGCCCATTCTACCATGGTTTTTATTTCTCGAGCCACCATGGTTCTTCTTCTTCGCATGAATGGTGAAGGCAGTAGGGTCATATCCATTGCCATTAGAGGCATACTCCATGATTCTTGTTTCCTCTTAAGTGCATCTCGTAAATATTTCATCACAATCAGGAATCACATTATTATTGAAAATTTTGGTATTCAATACATGCCAATCACAGGGGAGACCTCTAAGCACAATAAGAAGCATCTCTAGATCAGATATTGCTTCCCCAATAGCTAGGAGGTTATTCCTAATTTCAATGAGCTTGATAAAATAGGATTGAATAGATTCATCCTTAACCTTATTGATATTCTTCAACTGATCCTTGAAGAAGAGGATTTGATTAGCATTGCTAGCCCTGAACATGCTCACTAGCTTATCATAGACCTCCTTAGATGTCTTTAGCTCATAAATGTAAGCAACCAAGTGCTTATGAATATAATCCCAGATAATCATCTTTGCTTTGATTTCCCCCTTTCTATACTTTGTCTTCGTTGTAGTAGCTACATTTGATGGAGGCTCTTGGATCTTCCCCTGTACATAGTCCATGGCATCTTGATCTTCTAGCACCAAATCCAAGGACATCTTCCATGCATGATAATCATACTTACTAGTCAATTTATCATCAGCCTTGAAACCCTTGTAGGTTGAGAAGGCCATTTGTTTTTGATAGGATTTCTTCCTTCAGATATTTCTTCTAACACCAGCTTGTACTCTTGGACTTTTTCTTCACCTCAACTCTGATATAATGTTAAATTTAGATAACAATGGTGTTCTATTCTTGATGTACTTTTACGTCAATATTTCTTAGGCCAGATACAAAATAGAAATCACATAAACATGAAAGTAAAATGTTGATAGAACACTATAGTATATCAATAGAAGATAAGCCAAATATAGAGAAGATTTACAATTCCTTTTATCCAACAAGATATGAGATATTGTTGCGTTACAACGGTCAGTAGGATGCTTCAACCAACAAAGTGTTTCTCAGTCAGCCAACACTGTCATACATAAAACCCTCAAAGACATCTAATCACAAGTAAACGCAATTAAAAATAGGGAAAATGCATAAAAGTCAACGCATGCAGCAACAGAAAAGTCAACGCAACAAACTAGGGCTTCGGTCAAACAACTCGAAATTCCTCGATTTTAGTGCCCAAATGTATGACCTCCTAAAATCAGATTTTTTACAGAATATTGAGGTCAAATGACCAAGGGTTTACCATAGTCAATGTTGGTCAATGCTGCAGCAAAAATCCCTAAATGGATAAGCGCAGAAAACAACAGCTTCCCTCCTCACGTGTGAGGGGAAAAAGGCCTCCAAAGGCTATCGAACCAATCTGATCACAATGAGATAATGTGTGATGAGATGATGATAAAATGACCTCCAAGTCTATCCAATTTATATCCATAAATGAGGGTGTGTGACACATCTATTAGGCATGTGGGACAAATCTGGCCAACCTTGCACGTGGAAAATAAATTCAAAATAAATGTTCTGCTCATTCGATAAAGATGATCATTAGATCAATATTTCACCTCTCTGAAAGAATAATCCAACAAAAATATGACCATCATCATATGAGTAGTGAAATATGGATTTTGGACCTAGTTTCCCAAAATTAACATGTTGCGACTGCAGCATCTGCAACTGAAAAGCATCTAAAAAAAACCTGAATCAACTATGTCTCCAACTATCTACGAGGAAAAATGTGTTACCGTTGACTCTGTTACTGAGCCTCCTACTTTGATTTCAACACTTCTCCACACTCCTTAGTATATGATTGAAAATTTTCCTCCTGCTACTGATTACAACAGGCCCCTCTAGAAAAGGTAATGATTTATGAGGCAAAAACAAATCAATAGACCCCGCCAAAAATTTGTTACTCTTGGAACTATGTCTTCACATCAGCCCATCTCTCACCTATATGTATGACTGCATGTGCTCTCTTTGCCCACTTGGCTTGAAATTTCCCCCTACTGGAGGTCTCTTCTTGTGTGGATGTCTCCACTCGGCCTCCTCTCTAGTTCTCCAATTATGGCTGCTCCACAAGTTGCTAAAGCTACTTCTAAGGCTGCATGTTGAGAGGTAATTTATGCCCCGTCTCAACCACCAAGTCTCTAAAATTTTCCTTTCTCCTCACATCTTTCATGCATATTTGACCTCAAGTGCATACAAACTCTTGATTCGCACACCGATTTATTTCACCTATCTCATGGCGATGTGTATAAGGAAAATATTTCCTCTGCTAAATATCACATCATTTACACGGTCTTCCAACGCTGTGACAGAAAAAAGATTCTTCTTTAGTCCTAGAAAAAAAAACACATCTATGAGTTTTAAATGGGAGCCAGACTCCCTCTAAAGCATAACACTACTAATGGGATTCACGTTATACCTTCCATCATCTCCAAAATCTATGTTCTTATTGATGTATCTCTCCTCCAAGTCACTGAAGATATCTCTATTCCCCGTCATATGTAACGAAACATAGCTATCAAGATACTAAATTCTTCCCATTACAGTTCTTTTCATCCATACAATGAGAGTAAAATCAATCTCGAATTTTGTAGCTAGAGCTTCACTTGTTTTTGCTACTGCAGGCTCCTTCTTGCTTGCCTTCTTCTATGGAAATTTTGTGGCATAGTGCTCGAAATCATGACAGTGAAAAATCTAGATGTTGGAAAAGTGTTTCTTCTTTCTTTCTTCTCCTTGGGACTTCCTTCCCTTGGATTTATTTCTTTTGTTGAATAATGCAAATTCCTCTTCCTTTTCTTTGGAATAGGTCTCATCTTTAGTTTTTCTCTTAATATCTTCCTACACCAAATCATACCACAATCACTCCCACTATGGTAGCTTCTCCGTCCCATTTATCTAATCCTGGTATTTTTGCTAGCTCTTGGGAAGGCTTAGAAGTGCTAGGCTCAACACATCATCCTCAACAACAGTAACACCAACACTTCCAAGATCATACTAATAATGGGTGAAGTTTGTCAAGTACTTTTGTATTGTGTCACGCTCCTCCATCCTAATGTTTCTCAGCTTATCCTTTAGTGAAAAATTCTTATGGATGTTGTTATTCTGAAAAAAATATATTCAGGGTTTCCACATATCATATGGAGTTTCCTTTCCATGGAGGTTCGACATAATATGATATCGAACACCTTCGAATAAAATCATTCTTTCCTTTGCTACCTTCTTCTTCCAGGTGACCATATCTTGAGCATTTGCTACTACGAGCTTTGGAATATCATTATATATGAACTCCTTCAACCTATTTTTTTCCAACACTACTTCCATCCTTTCCTTCCAAGCCATTTAATTCAAACTACCCTCAAGCGATATTCAAGTCTCAATCTAGAGAAAGACATCATGATCCATCTACTAGTCTCGAAGAGTATATCCACAAATATAATTCACCTGCGTAGAAAAAACTCATATTCTTCTCTTCTATAGTGATTCATGCTCTCATACGAGGTAGAAAATCCATGTAGATTCAAACTGCTAATTTTAATATGCTAAAAAAAATAATTGAATCTACTCTTCCAATTGTAGAAACCAATTTAGATTGAAATAACAAAACATAAAAGGGAAAGAATTTCAATCATATAATACACAAGTATTTCCTCAGGAAAGCCTTAGCTAAAAACCTTGCTATCTGTATATTGCATAAGTATAAAAATATGAGAATATTACATTTCTTTTCTCCAAGTTGAGAAACTTCTACCCCATCTCTATATGTCGCATTGATTCCTAGACAACCCTGGTTCAATAGTTAACCAATTTTCCACCCTCTGAAATCCCTATTTCCTTGTGTTATTTCCGAATTGGGTAATTAGGTTCTATTAATTAGGGAAATTCGGAATCCATACTGCGTAATCCATTAGGAGCCTTCCTTTGATTTCATGCACCACCTGTATAATTTGGATGATTGTACAATTGATAGTACACTTCCCTTGAACTCCAATCTCAACTAGGTCTTCCTCAGAATTGACATGCATGAGTTATTTATGAGTGAATTATGAGTTATTTGATTGATCACTAGATTTGGTTCAATTCCAAGATCCACTCTTTGACCTCTCACTAGTTCAATGAGTTAGAACTAGTTAAACTAATTTTAACTCAGATAAACTGAGTTAATTAACTACAACTCAAATAAACTCAACTAGGGCTCCTATTTTGTAGGCGACACTCTACATGACTCAAGTTAGACCCTCAATTCAAATTAATTGGACTAACTAAGTCATACTAACTTAGTTAACTTGTAAAATTTGTCCTATGGAATCACAATTTTATTCTTATTTAATTCAAGGAAAAATTAAATCAAAACCTTTCTTGATTCCATTTTCTAGATTTCTTGGTGGCATTTTCAACAAGTAGCACAACCACATACCACAATAGTAAAGGTGGTTGGTATACATCCATAGGAATATATCAACGACATTAATAATTAATAAGTGTATGGTAGGCATTTAACCTCGAAGTCACCTTTACACATGATCAAACCACATTTACTAATATGATTGACTATGTGATCAAACCACGTTAACTAATACGATTGATTATATGTTATTATTAATAATTATATAATAGCATCTATATATACGTTATATAAATATTATATTATTTATTAATATTGTATTATATTATTACATAATATTATGGTAAAATATTAATAACTATATTTCAAACTATAACATAAATAACATATAATATAATAATAGCATAAGATTATTATTAATAATAGCATAAAGTTATTATTAATAATAGTTATTCATCTCTCAAGATTATCTTATGGTCAATTATATATATATATATATATATAAGGAATCACATCTCGTTGTTTTATTATTTTAGCCTAACCTCGAGGGTGTCAAGTATAATTAACAAGTGAGCTCCCATTAGCAAGATGTTTTAGCGATGGAAACTTGACCAGTTTAGCTAACCCTTCAGGATATATTATTAACATATTAATAACTATATATGTGGGTAATAATTATTATTATTAAACACACACACACACATATATAAACCCAATATTATAAATCCTAATATTAAAACTTATATCATAAACTCTAATATTATAACACTAATATTATGATCACAATGGTTGACCATGGTTCATAATGGCTGATAATGAATGATCATGGATGAGCATGGTTGATAATAGTTAAATATAGTGGTTGACCATTATGGTTGACTATTCTTGACCATACATGATCATTCTAACCATTCTAACTGGTATCACTCTCCCCAAATTCCTAAGGCTGACAACAGGATTCGAGAAAGGTAACCACAGACCAAACTTTAGGTTAGGTAGGTAGCCCTACCCGAACCAGAGAGGGCTCTCTCTATGTGACTTTTCAGTCAAAGGGATGGCTGGATATAATGTTTTAGGCTACTTATGATGCTCAATAGATTTTTTTTTTTTTTTTTGGAGTTTTGCTGGATAGGAATGATAGTTAGGAGACTACGTCTAGGGTTTTGATCTATTTTCAAAGGTTTAGATGGAGAAGTAAGGGTGAGGTCAGGTAGGTAAGATAATAAGAATGATTAATTTGTCATTTTTTATAGATTTAAAAGAGACAGAATTATAATGATCATTAAATTGAATTCATTCATCAAAAGACAAGACAATTTCATGAAAATATTATGCAAAATAGAGCATGGAAAACATGTTTTCTATCAATAAACTGATAAGACTTATCATAAAGAAGCATATATGTGAAATATGATTAACATAACATTCAAAATCATGATTTTACAGAGAAAAAAAAATTCTCAAAGGCATGCTACAAGAGTCTCAACATTATCTCTTCAACATTGTCCTTGATTTCTTTAACAAAATCTTGTACAATAGCTCAACTGCAAATAACAACTATCCAACACAACCAAAGACAACAGAGAGTCTACTTATAGAAAATAAATATCATCACACCTCATGAGGTCAAAATCCCATCCAAAATGGATCATAAATGAAAAAGATGATTCATTTCCTAGTTTCTAGGTAGGTTAGCAACCATTCCATTAATTTTAGCTATAAAATAGGAGTGTTTTTCCCTTACATTGATTGAAAATTACTTCGTGACAAGAATCGAAAAAAACCCAATAAATCTAATGACAAATCATAGTGTTGAATTTTTTAACATTTCTGAGCTTGAAAAGTGTTATGTGGGAATCCAATGTTTATCTGTGACAATTTTGATTGAATATTTTAAAAACAATTTGCAGAAGCGTAACAAAAATTTGGAGACACATTTGAGGCACTTTGAGAAGTCCAAATCCACTTCTAAAAAAAATTTCAACTAGCCTTGTGTGTGTAGTTTCCATAACATCTTGAAATTTTCAAAATGGATAATGGGAAGGCCTTCAAAAATCTATTCTTCCAGGGTCACTTAAAAGGATAATAGAGGGTCCAAAAAGGAGGCAGAAACATGTAAAATAGGCGGTTTTTGAGCTTTTTCTCCCAAATTTCAGCTTTTCATGCCATGAGGATTCCTGATTGTACTAATCAAGATACATCCATCCATGTAAATAAATCACCATTTGGATGCCTCCAAAACAAAAATTCATAAGTGTCTGTTACCCTTCTGCAATGAGAAATTTCCAAAATTCTGCAAAAAATCATGTAAAATACCAAAATTGCTCAAAATATTTCATAATTGGTTCTTTCACACCTGATTGGCTACATAGCTAATGAATCTTAATCCATTTAATCCAAGATTTCCTTCTCCTTGAGAGTCATTTGTGCCTCTTTAAGCCTCTTTTTCACTTGTTTCAGCCTTATTTGGGAAATGGTATCCCTAGTATGATAATGACATGTCATGTGCCTTTGCACGTTTTTATCCTTTTTAGCCTTCTTCAATAGCTTCTCCAAACTGTCATTAACTCTTGATAGCCAAAGCTCTCTATCCTCATTGATCTCCATGGAAATGAGCTCATCAACTGTCAACTCTTCATATTGATGAATTGGTTGTCTCTCTCACTCCAGTGCCCTTTTGAGGTCTCCTGTTCTTGGTATTTTTGTGTTTTTTTCAACATCCATCTCCTGCATTTGGTCAACAACAACAATCTTCTTGCATTTACATATATTTTCCTCAATTTGGTTTTATCATATAGTCAATCATATTAGTAAATGTGGTTTGATCATGTGTAAAGGTGACTTCGAGGTTAAATGCCTACCATAGAGTTAATAATTATTAATGTGGTTGATATATTCCTATGGATATATATTAGCCACCTTTACTAATGTGGTAAGTGGTTGTGCTACTTGTTGAAAATGGCATCAAGAAAGGTTTTGATTTAATTTTCTGTTGAATTAAATAAGAATAAAATTGTAATTCCACGTCACAAGACAAATTTTACGAGTTAAATAAGTTAGTATTACTTAGTTGGTTTAGTTAATTTGAGTTGAGGGTCTAAGTTGAGTCATGTAGAGTGTCTCCTACAAAATAGGAGCCCTAGTTGAGTTTATTTTGAGTTGTAATTAATTAACTCATTTTCTCCGAGTTAAAATTAGTTTAACTAGTTCTAACTCATGTAGGAACTAGTGAGAGGTCAAAAGGTGGAGCTCGGACTTGAACAAAATATAGTGATCAATCAAATAATATGGAGGAGGGCGACACAATACCAAATTACTTTACCAATTTCGACCATTATCAGTATGATCTTGGAAGTGTTGGTGTTACTATTTTTGAGGATGATCTAGCAAGCCTAGCGCTTCTAGGCCTTCCCAAGAGCTAACACAACTACTAGGATTAGATAAATGGGAGGGAGAAGCTACCCGAGTGGGAGTGATTGTGGTTCGACTTGGTGTTGGAAGATATTAAGAGGAAAACAAGAGACAAGACCTATTCCAAATAAAAGGAAGAGGAATTTGCATTAGTCAGCAAAAGAAATAAATCCAAGGGAAGGAAGTCCCAAGGAGAAGAGAGAAAGAAGACATACTTGTTAAACATCAAGAGTTTTCACTGTCACGAGTTCGAGTACTATGCCACAAAATTTCAAAAGAATAAGGCAAGAAAGAAGGAGCCTATAGTAGCAACAATAGGTGAAGCTCTAGCTTCAAAATTCAATATTAATTGTACTCTAATTGTATGCATGACAAGAACTTTAACGGGAAGAATGTGGTATCTCGACAATGGTGTGTCATTACATATGACGGGGAATAGAGATAAATTCAGTGACTTGGAGGAGAAAGAGATCAATAAGAATATATAGTTTGGAGATGATGGGAGGTATAATGCAAATGAAGTCAGTACTGTTACGCTTTATAGGGAGTCGGGATCCCCTCTAAAACTCACATATGTGTTGTTTGTTTTAGGACTAAAGAAGAATATTGTTTCCACCACAGTGTTGGAAGATCGTGTATATGATGTGATATTTAGCATAGGAAAGGTTTTCCTTAGACACATCGCCACGATATGGGTGAAAGAAATCAGTCTGCGAATCAAGATTTTGTATGCACTTGAGTCAAATATGCATGAAAACCTTTGAGGAGAAAGGAAAAATTTAGAGACTTCGTAGTTGAGAGGGAGCATAAATTACCTTTCAACATGGAGCCTTAGAAGAAGCCTTAGCAAGTTGTGGAGTAGACACAACTGGAGAAGCAAAGAGGAGGTTTAGTGGAGAGGTCCACATAAGCAGAGACCTTGAGTAGGGGGGAATTTTAAGCCAAGTGGGCAAAGGGAGCACATGCAGCCATACGTCCAGGTGAGAGGTGGGGTGATGTGAAGACATACTCGCAAGGGTAATAAAGTTTGGGTGGGGTCCATTGATATGTTTTTGCCTCATAAATCATTACCTTTTCTATAGGAGCCTACAGTAATCAGTAGAAGGAGGGAAAATGTCAATCATAGAATAAGGAGTGTGGAGCAGTGTTGAAAGCAGAGTAGGAAGCTTAGTAACAGAGTCAGCGACAACACATTTTTCCTCGTATATTGTTGGAGACACAGTTGATTCAGTTTATTTTATTTATTTTTAGATACTTTTCAGTTGCAGATGTTGCAGTCGCAACATGTTAATTTTGGTCAACTAGGTCTAAACTCCATGTTGCACTGCTCATATGACGATGGTCATATTTTTTTGGATTCCTCTTTCAAAGAGGTGGAATATTGATCTAAAGATCATCTTGTTTGGCTAAGAAAAACATTTATTTTGAATTTATTTTCCACGTGTAAGGTCATCCAACTTTGTCCCACATGCCTAATAGATGTGTTAGACACCCTCATTGATGGATATAAATTAGAGAGACTTGGAGGTCATTTTATAATCATCTCATCACACATTATCTCATTGTGATATTATTGGCTCGATAGCCTTTGGAGGCATTTTTCCCCTCACATGTGTGGAGTGAAGCTGTTGTTTTTTGCAATGATCTATTTAGGAATTTTTGCTGCAGCGTTGACCAACGTTGATTGTGGTCAAACCTTAGTCTTTATACCTCAATCGTCTGCTGAAAATATGATTTTAGGAGGTTTTACATATGGGTACTAAAATTGAGGAATTCCAGGCTCTTTGACTAAAGCCCTATTTCGCTGCATTGAATTATCTGCGTTGTCCCTGGTTTGACTTGCGTTAACTTCTGACGAGTTTCCTTTGAGGGCCATGGGTGTGACACATGAAGTGCTTGCTGACTGAGAAATATTTTTTTAGTTGAATCATTCTGCTAACCATCGTAACGAAAGAATATCTCATATGTTTTTTGGATAAAAGGAATCATAAATAGTATCTATACTTGGCTTGTCTTCTATTGATCTATTATTGTGTTCTATTAACATTTTAATTTCATGTTTATCTTATTTATATTTTGTATTGGGCCTAAGAAGTATTGAAATAAAAGTGCATCAAGCATAGAACACCATTTTTATCTAAATTTAACATGGTATTAGAGATGAGGTGAAGAAAAAGTCCAAGAGTCCAAGTTGGTGTTAGAAGCAATCTCGAAAGGAAGAAATCCCATAAAAAACAAATAGACTCCTCAACCTACAAGGGTTTCAAGGATGACGATAAATTGACTGATAAGCTTGATTATCATGAATGGAATATGTCCTTTGATTTGGTGCTAGAATATCAAGATGTCATGGACTATGTACAGGGGAATATCTAAGAGCCTCCATCAAATGCAGCTACTTCCATGAATACAAAGTATAGAAAGGCGGAAATCAAAGCGAAGATGATTATCCAGGATTCTATTCATAAGCACTTGGTTTCTTACATTTTTGAGTTAAATACATCTAAGGAAATGTATGATAAGCCAGTGAGCATGTTCAGGGCTAACAATGCTAATAAAATCCTCTTCTTCAAGAATCAATTGAAGAATATCAAGAAGAGTAAGGATGAATCTATTCAATCCTATTTTATGAGGCTCACTAAAATCATGAATAACCTCCTAGCTATTGGGAAAGAAATATATGATCGAGAGATGGTTCTTATTGCACTTGGATGTCTCGCCTATGATTGGCATGTATTCAATACCATTATTCTCAATAATAATGTGATTCTTGATTTTGATGAAATATTGATGAGATTCACTCAAGAGGAAACAAGAATGATGGAGTTTGCCTCTAATGGTAATGGAAGTGATCCTACTGCCTTCACTGCTCATGCAAAGAAGAATAACTATGGTGGCCCGAGAAATCAAAACCATGGTATAAAAGGGCCCAAAGGAAGGAAGGGAAGATGTTACACTTATAGCAAGACTGGTCACTATGCAAGAGAGTGTCCTAATAGAAGGGACTCTCCCAGGGATGATGAAAACAACTCAAGAAGGAATGATAGGAACAACAGCTTCCAAGGAAAAAGGAAGGCTCGCTAGGATCGTAATGGAAATGGGAAACCTTTCAAGAGGTCAAGAAATTCTAGGTATGATGAGTCAAATGTTGTTGATAATAAGAGAAATGAATTGATTCTTCCATATGCCCTCTCTACTGCATCTCCACCCAACACCCTGGATGTGTGGTTGATTGAATGTGGTGCTTCAAGGCACCTCACTAGTTATAAATAAGCCATTTCTGATTTGTTTGAGAAGGATACTAATCTAGAAATGATCATTGGAGATACTTCCACCTATCCCGTGAAAGAGACAGGGACTTTGACCCTCCATTTATGTGAAGGTCAAGTCATCCAATTATAAGATGTGTTGTATGTACCTTATTTGAAGAAGAACCTTGTGTTCATTTCGGAAATGGAAGATGAAGGGTTCAAGGTGGCATTCGTTGATGGAAAGGTACTTATATGGAAGAATAACTTGAAGGAATATCTTTCTATTGGATTTAGATTTGAGACACTCTACTAGGTTGGAGGATGTCCATTAGGGGCTATGACATGTGATACAACTCTTCAAACAGATTTATGGCACGAGAGGTTTGCACACTAATCCGGATTTATGTAGGAACGCAACAGAATACAAAAATAACCATAAAAATATAAATAAAATGGAAATAATGCTTCATTTCATTAATATAAAATGACAGGAATATGCTTACAAACATCATGGAAATAAAATACCTAGGGTTGTAGTAGCGAATCTCTGAGAAGAGATGTGGCGGCTACGGACCTCTGAATTGTGTTACAATGAGGCTCAAGAGCCTATTTATTATGGAGAAACAATGGAGAACTCTAAACTTCCAAAAACCTAACCCTAGGAGATGAAGCGCCAAAACTATGTGCCCCGTTTGGGTAAATTGGTGTTTCAACTTCCTGAGGATGTGACTTTGGCATACTATCTCTGTTTGGGGCCTAAAAATAGCTCTAGAAGTTCAGGACCTGAAAAAATGCTAAAAATAGTAAGTTGTGAAAAACTAAAAGAGAGAATGGTGGGGCCCGAAGTGGAATAGGTGGGTGGCCACCGATATCCACCTAGATCATTCCTCCCCCCTTAGGAAGAAATGGTCCCCATTGCGTTTAGTTACTCCATGAGATGATGAAACTTTTTTTGAGCTTGGTCGCTAGTGAACCACTTGCCTTGGTGCAAGAGTTGGCCAACTTTGACAACCCAAAACAGTTCGATCATTTGTCGGCGAGTGTCAAACCAGGAGGTAACTCCGCAAATCAGAATGTGAATGTATTTATACATGGAGGTGAGGCTATTGGGATTCATCTCCAAATGAATCTTGGCCTTCCTTATTTACTAATATTATTTAATATACAATATTAAATATCCTCACCCAACCCTTAGGATTAGGTGTCAACATTCCCCCATTTAATCAGAAGGGATGTTGGTGAGTCCAAGCATCGATCTGATCTTCTAAAACTTTTCTCTTCCAAGTGCTTTGGTGAAGATATCAGCGGTTTGCTCATTTGTGGAACAATGATGTAGATTGATGGTTTTGGCCTGAACATGATGTCAAATTAGATGGTATTTTGTATTGATGCGCTTTTTTCGATCATGGAACTTTGGGTTCTTGGCCAAATTTATTGCAGAAGTGTTGTCAATCATGAGTGGTGTGGAATAAATTTGTTTCATCTGCAAATCTTCTAGGATTTTCCTGAGCTACACAATTTCCTTTGTTGCTTCAGTTGCTGCCACGTATTTTTTCTCGGTCGTGGAATCTGTTGGAACTGACTATTTGCGTGATCTCCATGAGACAGCTCCTGATCCAAGACTCATGGTGTAACCTGCAGTAGACACCCCTGTTTCTTTGTCCCCATCAAAGTTTGAATCAGAGTATCCGATCAAGTTGAAGTCGCCTACCTGTGTATATTTAAGTCCAAAGTCTTGAGTCCCCTTCAAGTACCTTAACACTCTTTTTGCAGTAGACCAATATCCTTCACAAGTTTTTTGCATAAACCTTGAGAGGATTCCAACATCAAATGAAATGTCAGGTCTGGTGGTGGTCAGGTAGATAAGACTTCCTATAAGCTATCTATACTTAGTTGCATCCTCGAATTCCTTCCCTTCAATGGATGTGAGCTTCAAGTTTTGTTCCATTGGAGTGGTTAAGGGATTGCATTCATCCATGTCAAACTTGTTCAAAAGATCTCTAATGTACTTCTTTTGAGAAAGAAATATAAATTTAGGATGTTGAATTATTTCAATACCCAGATAGTAATGAACATAACCCAAATCAGTCATTTCAAAACCTTTCTTTAATTCTTTCTTCATGGATGCAATATAACTCTCATTGTTCCCTGTCATCAAAATATCATCTACATACACCACAAGATATACAACTGTTTTTCCAACTTTCTTAACAAACAAAGTTGCATCATCAAGATCAAAATGTTTGAAGTCAAGTTTCAGAAGATGCTCGGTTAATTTCTCATACCAAGCTCATGGTGCTTGCTTGAGGCCATACAAGGATTTTATAAGCTTGCAAACTTTGTGTTCTTGACCCTTTACCACAAATCCTTCTGGCTGGGACATATAAACTTTCTCCTTTAGATCTCCATTCAAGAAGGCTGTTTTTACATCCATTTGATGGACTTTCCATCCATTCTGAGCTGCTAGGGCAAAGAGAGTCCGGATGGTGGTCCATTTTGCTGTGGGAGCAAAAGTTTCTTCATAATCGACTCCTTCTTTTTGTGCAAAACCTTTTGCCACAAGCCTGGCCTTGTGCTTGTCAAGTGAGCCATCTGCTTTATACTTGTTCTTGTAGACCCACTTACAACCAATTGGTTTTGTTCCCAAAGGCGGATCAACCAGCTTCCAAGTGCCATTCTTTATCAAGGCATCATACTCCTTTTGCATCGCTTCCTTCCATTCATCATGAGAAGCGGCTTCTTTGAAGGAAGTTGGTTCATGATCTGTAGACAAACTCAATTCACAGTTATAAGCAATATCCATATCAACAGGAGAATCAGAATTATCTATGTCACCTTCGTTTTGTTTAGTGGAACTTCTTGTTCCTGTTTTTCCAACCTCATCCGGATGAACATTCTCTAGTGTCTTTGTCAGCCATTTGGGAGGACCTTTCTAAGATGGCCCAGGCTGATCATTTGAATGAGTTGGGATTGATTCAAGATTCAATCTCCCAATTCTGTCAATCACATCATTCAATGTGTCATCCGTGGTTGTTTCTTCATGTGGGGGAGAAAGTGCTTCAGGAAATGATTCCACAGTTTGATTCAATATAAGAATCCCCCCTTCAAGATGTGGAATCTGATTATCAAATTCTTGGAACGATTTTGCATGTGTGAATCTATCTAGGCGATCAAGTTTCCGCTCAACAACCTTGTCACTCTTGGAAGATTCAAGGAATATGACATCTCTTGCTATTACCAACTTCTTATTGGCTTCATCATAGAGACAATATCCTTTGGGGGTATTGGAGTACCCCAAGAAGATACATTTTCGACTTCTAGCACCAAGTTTATTCCTTTTTCCCTTGGGTATCAAGGCATAACAGGTGGACCCAAAGACCCTGAAATGCTTTACCGAAGGAATGTGGCCATGCCACATTTCAAAAGGAGTTTTGTTTCTAATTGAACTTGAAGGACACCTATTCTTTATGTAAACATCACATAGAACTGCATCAGCCCAAAACATCAATTTCACATTCTTGAAAAATAACATGGAGCGAACCATATTTAAAATAGTTTTGTTCATTCTTTCAGCTACACCGTTCTGTTGGGGATTATATGGCACAGTTGTTTGATGTTTGATTCCATGTTGATGAAGATAATTTTCAAATTCGTTTGAAGTGTATTCTTTTCCATTATTAGTACGTAGAGAGCCAATATGTGTTTGTGCATCATTTTCAATCCATGCATGAAAATTCTTGAAAGTTTGAAAAGCATCAGACTTATTCTTCAGTAAGTAAATCCAACACATTCTCGTGTAGTCATCAATAAATGTCATCATGTATTTGTTTCCATTTGCAGAAGCAATAGGCATAGGGCCACATAAATCTGAATGAACAAGCTCAAGTTTTCTATGTGCTCTGGAGTGTGAATCATGAAATGGCTGTTTGCTATGCTTTCCTAGAATACAAGCATCACATTCCTTAGGTTTTCTAGGAATTGTAGGTAGTCCATTAACACCATTTTTCTTCAAAAAACAAAGGCTTTCATAGTTTAAGTGTCCAAATCTAGCATGCCATAAAAGACTTGATGGGAATGTACCTTCATCATGATGTGAACTGAATGCAAAGTTTTGAGCATGAGTAGATGAACCTTTCAGCTTCAAGAGTCTTCCTTCTTCTATTCCCTCCATGAAAAGTGAGTGATCTGATGCTTTTCTGATCTTTTCCTTGCCATCAAACAAGTGAATGGAGTGTCCTTACTGGCAGATTTGGACCAGGGATAGCAAGTTTCTCCTCAACTTAGGGAGGTATAGAACCTCATGTAGAATATGATCTGGAAGACCAGGCAGTTTAAGCCTGACTGTGCCAAGCCCCGATGGCTTGAGTTTGGATTTATCTATGAAATATATTGCTCCATAAACTTTGTCAATAAATTCTTCAAAAAATCCTTTTCTAAATGTCATGTGACATGTTTCTCCTGAATCTAGCAACCAATCATCTCTCCATGAAGTAAATGAAACATCAAACAAGTCTTCAGTTACTCCATTGTTACAATGTGCTAGAACATAATGAGCGGATTCAGGTGCTTTACCTTTGTCTTTGTCATTAGTTTTACCTTTGTCTTGATTTATTTGCTACTCAATTTTATCCCAAGGTGTCCTACATTTGGATGCATCATGCCCATCTTTATTGCAATGTGTGCAATGAAGATTAGATTTGTCAGAATGTCTGCCCCCCCTTTCTCTGAAGTTTCTTCTTCCTCTTCCTCTTCCTCTTCTGCCACCTCTTCCTCTGGAAGAATATAGAGCATGACTCTTTTCTCTATGTGCAAAGTATGTAGCCTCTTTAGAAGACAAAGGGACTTTCATCTTCCTGAAAGATTTCTCTCTTTCTGCAAGCTTTTTCTCAAGGGCCTCAAAGGTGATATGCTCAAGGTTTCCACTTACTTATAATGACTCAAGATAATGTGAGTAAGTCAGATATAATGCCTTAAGATATGCTATGAGAGATATGTCCATTTTTACACCAGTGATGTCAATGTCATGCATGATAGATCTTACTTCTGAAGCTAAAGCAAGGGGATCATCATTCTTCATTTCAAGACTGAACAGTTTAATCATTAATTGAACATTTTCTAGTTCTGAATGTGAGTCATAGAGTTATTTTAGCTTGATCAAGGCTTCATAGCCATTTGAAAATGTTGAAATATGGCGACTCACCTCTTCATTTATGGAGGCTGCCATCAAGGCATAGGCCTTGCAGTTCTTGTTTTCCCAAATGGCGAGCTCCTTGTCTGAAGTGCGCTTTGCTTGTGGATTTCCTTCTCGTCCTTCATAGATTCCTTTCCACAACTCATTAAAAATGAGAGTGTGCTTGATTTTCTGAGACCATTCAAGATAGTTCTCCTTGCCAGAGAGAACCACCCCAACAATAGATATGAGAGAATGCATTCTTTTGAAGGGACAAATTAATTACTTTGCTGGAAAAATTATTTTGAGGAGAAATTTTTTTTTGCTGGAAATATACTCAATTGAAGGGGAAAAACTTTGCTAGAAAAATACCGAATTCTGCACAAATATATATATATATATTGGTTTGAAGAAAAAAATTTATATCGGAACTGTATTGAAAATGTGGAGGGGGCGGTACTGAATATGTGGAGGGGGCGGTGGTAATAAAATGGAATGGTATTAAAAATGGGAGGGGGCGGTATATGTTAATGAGCGGTATGGTATATGAATGCGGGGGGGGGTGTATTATAAAAAAACGGCGTATGTAGGCGTATTACAACTGGGAGTCGGTGGTTGTATGCGTTGTTGTGTTAGTTAGGGAGTCGGGCGAGGAGGATAGCAAGTCGGGTGGGAACTGTGAGAGAAGAGGGGTAGGTGGGTTAGGGAGAAGGGGCATAGCGGGATAGGTGTAGTGGAGCATTGTATCGTGGGGTAGGGTAGATGATAGGGAGTGTGTGCAGTCGGGGTCGAGGTAGTGTAACGACAGAGTTGGGGAGGGGGCAGATAACAGGGTAGGGAGTCGAGGGTTAAGCAGCGTAGGATAGCAGTAGTGGGGAAGGGCGTGTGCCGCGGAAGTGAGCAACCTGAGCATATGTCAAGGTAGGGGGTTTGGGTAGTGGGTAGGGGAATTAGGTAGCGGGATAGGTAGCGATCTGTAAGGAGGGGGCCGTAAGGCCGAGAGGGAATGGGATGAGTGACATGAGGGAAGCAGGGTGTGCATAGGAGATAAGAGAGTAGTGAATGTATGAGCGATGGGGAGGCCGAGAGGCCGTTTAAAAAATCTGGAATTGCAAGATTCTAATCACTGCAGAATTTTAGGAGCTGCAACTTGCAGAATTGCAAGAACTCCAAATTGCAGAATTGCAGAATCTTCAGAAGCTGCAAACAAATGATTCGAAACTATGCAAAAATTGCAGAGATAATTTTAAAAAAATGCAGAATTGCAGTATATAAACTCAAAATGGCATCAATCTAATGGAGAAAAGAAAACTAGACATAAAACTGACTGAACAAAAGACTATTAGCAGAAATGAGGGAGTTACACCACAGGAAAAAATGCCAATAGTGGGACTGGCTTTGATACCATGTCAAACCAGGAGGTAACTCCGCAAATTAGAATGTGAATGTATTTATACATGCAGGTGAGGCTATTGGGATTCATCTCCCAATGACTCTTGGCCTTCCTTATTTCCTAATATTATTTAATATACAATATTAAATATCCTCACCCAACCCTTAGGATTAGGTGTCAACAACGAGTGTTCTTGATTTGCACGTACATGATACAGTCTACGGTGGCCTGTTGCATGTAGTATGGGTTTAACTCTTTTGGTGTGAGTTCTTTTGCAATGTCAGAGGTGTCCAATAGAGGTGGGAAGCAGGGACGAAGGCAGTCTACATTTAATACTAGGTGCAAACTATGGAATGGTGGAATACTGAGCTCAAAGGCATTGTTCCCTATAGCCTTGGTGATGGTGTACGACCCATATCAGAGTGGGCGAAGCTTGTGGTGGGGTCTAGTGAGGCGCTCCTTCTGCAAATGTATCGACACATTTTCACCCACCTAGAAGATGTGTAGCACCAGATGTTGATCATGTCCTTGCTTATACTTAGCATTGGCTCTGTCCAACATGTCATGAACCTGTTAGCAGATGTGTTGAATGCACTCCATGAAGTTGTTTACTTTGTCAGCTTCAGACTGGACAGGAGCCAAATTGTCCTGAGTAGCTGAAAATGGAATGGCTACATCAATGGGACATAGTGGCTAGAATCCCAAGCCCAGCTGAAAGGGGCTATGGCTAGTTGAGTTGTGGAGAGCCCGGTTATAACTATGTTGTACATAGGGAAGGCTCTCATCCCATGTGAGTGGATACTTTGAATTGTACATGTGCAGAATGTGTATAATCATCCTATTGATGTCCTCTGTCTGGACATCAGTTTGGGGATGGAAAGCTGTGGACTTGGTGAGCTTGGTGTCTCAAATTGACCAGAGGCTGGACCAAAATGTGTTGAGGAACCTGCTGTCACGATCTGATATGATAGACTGTGGGATCCCAAAGTGCACCCGCACTCGTTCAAAGAAGATTTTAGCAGTGGCTTTTGTTGTGATATTCTTCTTGCAAGCCACCATAATGGCCATCTTTGAGAATCTGTCGATGACCACAAAAACACAATCGTTTCCATGCTTAGTATAAGTAAGGCTTGACATGTAATCCATGGAGATGGATTCCCAAGATTGACTAGGGATAGGTAGAGGAGTATAGAGCCCTTCCTTCTTGATGGTCGGTTTGGCAATGGCTCATGTAGTGCAGGATCTGATGTACTTCCAGACATCTTGTTAAAGGTTCAACCAATAGAAATAATTCTACAGTACTACCACTATTTTTTCGACCCCAAAATGCCCAGTGACTTAACTGTAGTGCGCTTCCCATATCATTTTGGCACACTCGCTTGAAGGAACACAAAGTTGTCCCAGGTGACATAATAGTGCATCTTGGAGGTGAAAATTTGGAACTTGCATACCCCCCAAGAGTGCCATGTATGTGTAGCTAAATTATGGATCGCTCTTGTAGATATGTAGCCAATCAGAAGTCTCATGCCCACAAGAGTTGAGAACGGTGGTTATGGCCACGATCGGTGGTCGGTTGAGGTAGTCTGCAACATTATTGGTGCTACCCTTCTTGTACTTTTTGTTCAAATGAAATTTTTGTAGATATGTGGACCACTTCTGATGGCAATCGTTTTGTAACTTCCCTTGTGTTTGTATGAACTGCAGGGGTCAGTGGTCTGTCTGGATGATTGTCTCCTTCCCCAAAATGTAATGCTTCCACTGTCGACAAGCCTGCACAATGGAATACATTTCTTTTCCATAAGTGGGATAATTTATAATTGTGTCAGACAATGTCTCACTGTGATATGCCACTGGATACCCCTATTGAGTAAGAACTACCCTAATAGCATAGTCAGACGCATCTG
Organism: Pinus albicaulis; assembly: GCA_034641835.2. NCBI lineage: Eukaryota > Viridiplantae > Streptophyta > Pinopsida > Pinales > Pinaceae > Pinus > Pinus albicaulis. The sequence goes on from CM076580.1 coordinate 360,553,642, forward strand.
TCTCAATCTCAAATGGTTGTTGCAAGTATGGTAGTGTGAGCACTGAGGTAGAACAGAGGCGATGTTTCAATTCTACGAACGCCTTTTGTTGATATTCTGACCAAAATAATTTTAATTTCACTCGTCCCTTGGTGACTTGACTCAAGGGCCAAGTGATATGAGAGAATCCCAACACGAAAAGCTACGAAGCTCTGTTAGGGTAATTGGGGCTGGCCAATCTTGAATGAATTGGATCTTGGCTAGATCCACATGCACCCCTCTTTCATCAATAATGTATCCCAGATATTTAACCTAGGTCATGCCAAAAGTGCATTTCTCCAAATTGGCACACAAATTGTGTTGTTGCAGTGTTTAGAGGACTTCTTAGATGTTGTGGAGGTGCTCTTCCCAAGTTTGGCTGAAGATCAGAATGTCATCCAAGTATACCACTACAAATGAGTTGGTGAATGGACGCAAGATGTCATCCATCAACCTCATGAAGTTTGCAGGATCATTCGCCAATCCAAAAGGCATGACGAGCCATTTGGAAAGGCCCTCCTTGGCTTTGAAGACAGTCTTCCACACATCAGAGGGTTCAATTGGTACCTGGTGATACCCATACTTCAACTTGATCTTTATGAAATATTTAGCCGCTTTGAGTTGGTCTAGAAGGTTATCAATCCATGGGATCGGGTACCTATTCCAGATAGTGATCTTGTTCAACACCCGATAGTCAATAAAAAGTCTCCAAGTCCCATCCTTCTTCTGTACCAACACGATCGGGCTCCCACAACATTATTAACTTGGCCGAATATGACCTTTTTGTAGCAACTCCTGAATCTGCCTCTTCATTTCATCATTCTCCAGAATAGAGTGCCTATAGATCAGTCCATTGGGTAGCAGCGCACCTGGGGTTAGGTCAATGGGGTGCTTGACCTGACAGTGTATAGGCACCCCTGTGGGTGAGGTGAATATGTTCCTGTACTCCTCCACAACCTTTTCCATTTTTTGTTGTCGTGCAGAGGAGCCATGTCCGGAGGTCATGGCCACGGTCTTCTTCTTTTCCTAGGGGCAGATCATCAGGAAAACAAATTTCATGGTTTGGGAAATGAGCTTAATGCATTTTTTTATAGTAAACAAAGAGATCGTGGGAGGCGATGGTATCTATGGTATCCTGTACACCTTATTTCCCAAAGTAACAATAACAGCATGAGGTCGGGACTCATACACAGCATGTCGCTTCCACAAGTATGGTTGTCCTAATAATACATCAGAAACATCAATAGGAGCAATGTCACACAATACCTCATCCATGAAGGGCTTGATGCTATAGGGAAGGTGGCACTGCTAGCTGACCCGGAGATCCCATCCTTGGTGAAGCCACCTAATGGTGTATGGTTGTGGGTGCGTTGTGGTTGGAAAGCCCAACCGCTTCACAACATATGCTAAAATGAGGTTCTTTTGGCTCCCATTGTCGAAAATGAACCATAGCAGGGAAACCTTTACCCACATTTGGGAGTGGAAGAGATGCTCTGCCTCCTCTGGATCTTCTAGTTCCTCCTTCTGAATCTTCATAGTGGCAATAGTGGCATTGGGCTCCGCATCAATAATCTGCTTCCCTTTGTCATTCCCCTTATCAGGTTCTGATTCAAAGTCGGAGAATGCATCTGATTCAGAAGCCCTCAACTCGGGCACCAGTGACTGCTTGGCCCAAAACTCATTTGTGTTGGGAGTGGAGCTCTTATGGAACTCACACCACTTTCCCGTGTCCTTCTTTGGCTTCACAGTGTTGTTCTTTGCTTGTGGCTTTGGAAGGTTTTCTTGGGCCACCATGCCTTGGATTTGTCATTTTTTCTATGGTTTGGGGGCACCTTTCCCTTGCTTTTGATTCGCAAATCAAAATTCTCGCTTCTTCTATTTGAATTTCTGCTCAATCTTAGCAACATACCGGTAATCCGTATCAAGTGAGGAGATGTCGAGGAACTCCATTTCCTCCTGAATGTATCTATGCAGACAACTGTGATACTTTAGCACCAAATGTTTCTCTGAATATTTGATACCCAAATTTGTGCACAGGGTATGGAACAGATTCATTAGCTCATGCACATCTTGATCCCTTTGCTGCCGCAGCATGGTCCATTGTATATACTTGTCCTCATACCTCCCCACAGGATAGTATTGTTCCTTGATGGCATCTCAGAAATAATTCCAAGTGGGTACGGCTGAGAACAGAGAGGGTTCTGTCTTGTCCTTTTTCTCATAGTAGGTTTCCCACTAGTCCTTGACATGGGGGGTAGCTTTCAGGAGTGCAAAAATAATCTTCTCTCTGTCAAAAAATTCATGAACTGAGAAAAATCCTTCTAATATATTTAACCATCTATCTACGACATCTGCATCTATTTGACCCTCAAATATGGGAATGTGAAAGTTTACTTGTACCTTAAAGGGAGTCGCACCTCCAGAGTGGTTGCTAGATGCAGATGTGCCACCGGTGGGAAGTTATTGAAGGATCTCGGAAAATTTATCCATCATCATGTTCCTTTTTTTTTCGAGGGCCTCCTCAAGCAATATTTTGATCGGATCTCCTGCTCCCTCATCTTTCTTTTCATCCCCCATGGGTGTCCGTCGGGGTTTGTGAGGCTGATCTTGCAAAGGTTCCACCAGATCGAGCCCTAACTCCTTATACCTCGACCTCGTTGGGGACCTGAAAAGAAGGATCGAGGAAAAGCAGACCGCTCTAATACCACTGATCCAGATTTATGCAGGAACACAATAGAATACATAAATAACCATAAACATAGAAAGATAGCGGAAATAAGGCTTCATTTCATTAATATCAAATCACAAAAATATGCTTACAAACATGATGGAAATAAAATAGCTATGGTGCTAGTAGAAAATCTATGAGAAGAGATGTGGCGGCTACAGACCTCTGAAGTGTGTTAAAATGAGGCTCAAGGGCCTATTTACTATGGAGAAACAATGGAGAACTATAAACTTCCAAAAATCTAACCATAGGAGACGAAGTGCCAAAACTATGGGCTTCGTTTGGGTAAATTGGTGTTTCAACTTCTTGGGGACGTAGCTTCAGCATACTATCTCCGTTTAGGGCCTCAAAATGGCTCCAGAATTTCAGGACCTAAAAAAATACTAAAAATAGCAAGTTGTGAAAAAATGAAAGAGACAAAGGTGGGGCCCCAAGTGGAATAGGCAGGTGGCCACAGATATCCACCTAGATCACACATCTTCATTACAAAGCCCTTCTCGAAGCAAGGAAGGTGGTGACAGGGGTGCCTGAATTTAGAGATGATCATAAAGGCATATGTCAGGGTTATGCCAAATGGAAGCATACGAGGGGACCATTCCCCTCAAGTGTCACAAAGACAACTGATATCTTGCAGTTGATACATTCTGAATTATCTGGTATGCTGCCTATGACATCCTTGGGAGGATGTTCCTATTACATGAATTTTACAGATGAATTATCCCACAATATCTGGATATATTTTTTGAAGAAGAAGGACAAAGTATTCAAATGGTTTCGTACCTTGAAGGCCTTGGTGGAAAATCAAAACGAGAAGAAACCAAAGATTTGAGGACTGACAATGGGACCGAGTATGAGTTAAATGAGTTTAGTGACTTTTCTAGAGAAGCTAGCATTAAGAGGGAGACCACATCTGCGTACACTCCTGAGAAAAGTGGTGTTGCTGAAAGAAAGAACAAGATGATTGTGGAAGTTGTAAGTGGTGTTGTTAAGTTTATGTGACCAACGTCTTCCGAAGTTACTATGGGGAGAAGCTGTGAACACTGCTGTGTATGTTCAAAATGGATGCCCGCATTTTGTTCTTAACTCCAAAACTCCAGAAGAAGTCTTCTCTAGTAAGAATCTTAATTTTTCTCATTATAGAGTTTTTTGTTGTCTTGTTTACTTTCATGTGTAGAAAGAAAAGAGAAGCAAGTTGGATGCTTTTGGAAAGAATGGAATGTTTGTGGGCTACAGTGAGACTTTGAAGGCATATAGAATATTTGTTCCTGGTCCAAGAGAAGTGGAGATATGCCAGGATGTCACCTTCGATGAAGGTTTTTCCCTCAGGAAAGTAAGAAATCTTCCTAGCTCCAAGGAAGACAAAGAATATGAAGAAGCAGGGAAGATGGAAGAGCTGAAGGATAACCTGATTCCCAATGTTGAAGGACCTATGGATCCCATTGGTCGACCTCCTTCAAATAAAATAATACCCTCATGGCTTAGCGATACTCTCGAATATTTTGAGAGACATATTGCCCCAAGGGGGACATTCTGTGAAAGTAAGAAGTCGAAGATATACCAAGGGTATCTAGCAGCCATGAGTATGATAGTACAATCTGAGCCTGAAACATTTGAAGAAGCCTTAAAGCATCAAGTTTGGAAGGATGATATGCATAAGGAGTATGCGACCATTATAAAAAATGATGTGTGGGAAGTGGTCCCAAGACCGGAGGAAAAATCTATTGTCACTTCAAAATGGCTCTATAAGATCAAGCATGGATTTGATGGAAGTGTTGAAAAGTACAAAGCAAGATTTGTTGCCCGAGGTTTATCTCAAAAAGAAGGCATAGATTATGATCATATATTTTCACCTATCTCCTGTTATACAACCATACCTTCTTTTATTTCCCTTGTTGCTACACAAGGAGGGGATCTACATCAGATGGATGTGAAGACTGCTTTTCTGCATGGATCTATAAAGGAATAGTTGTATGTGCAGAAACCTCTGGGGTTCAAAGTCTGAGATAGAGCCACCCATGTATGCGGGTTTAAGAAAGCCCTCTACGGGTTGAAGCAAGCCCCCAGGGCTTGGAACAAGAGGCTAGATAGCTACTTGATGAAGCTAGGCTTCACTCAATGTAATGCTAATCCAAACATTTATTTTAAGTTTTATAGAGAAAGGCATCTCATTTTCATTCTCTATGTGGATGATATATTCCTGGTAGGTGATGACCCTCTCATTCATCATTGTAAGAGGGATCTAGCTTCCAAGTTTGAGATGAAATACATAGGAGTGATGCACTACTTCCTAGGCTTGGAGGTCTAGTAGAGGCCAAGCGAGATTTTCCTTTCTCAAGGAAAATATGTTGTGAAGCTGCTAGAGAGATTTGGTATGGTGGACTGTATGTCTATGTCGACACCGATGGAACTCAACTTTAAGAATTTGAGTGGAAACATTGCTGGGCCTATGCTAGAAAAAACTACCGAGTATCGACAACTCGTGGGGGGCCTAATGTTCTTAGTGAAATATCGTCCAGACGTATATTTTGTAGTCAACATTTTGAGTCAACATATGGTTGATCCTCATCACATTCAGTGGATTAGTGCCAAGAATATATTGAGATATCTTTGAGGCAAAATCAACTATGGGCTGAGATACACTGAAGGGAGTTTGAGACTCCATGGATATACTGATGCCGATTGGGCTGGAAGTGTGGTGGATTACAAGAGCACATATGGATGTTGCTTCACCTTGGGTTCTGCTTTGATATATTAGATGAGCAGGAAGCAGAATTCGGTAGATTTGAGCACCACTGAGGCCGAATACAATGCAATGAGTATGGCCCATTGTGAAGCTATTTGGTTGTGAAAGCTCTTTAGTGAGTTGTTTGGGCATGTGCTAGATACCACCATTATCATTTTTGATAGCCATAATGGGATTCGTCTTTATGAGAATCTCATGTTCCACGATCGATCCAAGCATAATTATATCATGTACCACTTTATCTGGGATATGGTATAATGAGTCAAAGTAAATATTGATCATATAGGAACTGATGAGCGGGTCACATATATTCTCACAAATCCCCTAGGGATGGTCGAGTTCCTAACATTTTGTGAGAAGGTTATAATCATGGAAAGACCGTATTCCAAGGGTCCTGCTTGAGTTGGACTATGAGCTCTGGGAGCTCTAGGCGGCATGGGGATAGCTTCTTGGAGCAATAATCACACACAAGGCTAGGCTTGCCGAACCTTGTTGTGCTTCTACCCCACCGTTATGATATTGAGTTGGTTTTCATGTCTTTGATCTGTGCTCCGCACGCATCCTACCCATGGAGTTTCAGACTCGTGGGAAGTACCTCTCATTTGGCCAATGAGGTGGGACATGTGGATAGAGACCATAGTAAGACTGATGGACACATTAGATATTTCCATACTCTCTATGTCTAAGATTTCATGTGTCCAACACCTTGATCTGGGATCAATTATGATGAGCTTTTATCCTCTAAACTGGCTTCGGGTTAGTAAACTAACTTCAGGTTAGTATGAGACTATTTTTGAGTCCTAGAGAGGTTTTTACCTCTAAGATGATTTTTAGTCAGCTATGTGTGATGTCTTTGTGACTCACCTTTTGTTCTGAAATAAAGAGCCAACTAAGCAAGTTACGGAGGGATGACGCGCGATGTTTGGTTTGGTACATGATGGATGGCACTTGTGGAAAAATGGAGTTCTCCCTAGTTCAGAGGGAGTGTTAATTTTGGAAAGTAGGTCTGAACTACATGTTGCACTACTCATATGATGATGGTCATATTTTTGTTGAATTCCTATTTCGGAGAGGTGCAATATTGATCTAGATATCATCTTGATCGGATGAGAAGAAAATTTATTTTGAATTTATTTTCGACATGTACAAGGTCGGCCAGATTTGTGCCACATGCCTAATAGATGTGTCACACACCCTCATTGATGGATATAAATGGGAGAGACTTGGAGGTCATTTTCTCACCATCTCATCACACATTCTCTCATTATGATCTAATTGGTTCAATAGCCTTTGGAGGCCTTTTTCCCCTCACACGTTTGGATCGAAGCTGTTTCTTTCTGCACTAATTTTTTTATGGATTTCTGCCACAACGTTGACCAGCTTTGACCATGGTAAACCCTTGGTTGTTTGACCTCAATATTCTACTAAAAATTTGATTTTAGGAGGCTGTATAGCAGGGCACAAAAAATGATGAATTCTGGGTTGTTTGGCCAAATCCCTAGTTTGTTGCATTGACTTTTCTAATGCTGCCTGCGTTGAACTTTCTGTGTTGTCCCTAGTTTGACTTGTGTTGACTTGTGATGAGCTATATTTGAGGGCTGTGGGTGTGACACATGAAGTGTTGGCTGACCGAGAAATAATTTGCTGGTTGAAGCATCCTGCTGACCACCGTAGTGCAACAATATCTTATATATTTGCTAGATAAAAGGAGTTGTAAATCTTATATATATTTGGCTTGTCTTCTATTGATCTATTATTGTATTCTATAGATATCTTATTTTCATGTTTATGTGATTGCTATTTTGTATTGGGCATAAGAAATATTGAAGTAAGAGTGAATCAAGCATATAAAACCATTTCTATCTAAATATCAAAGGTACCAGATGAGGATAGAGTTTAATTCCTTTCTTGTTGAGACAGAGCAGTGAAGATGGCTACAAGAAATCTTGAAAATGGCATCAAAAAAGTTTTTGATTTAATTTTCCATCGAATTAAATTAGAATAAAATTGTAATTCCACATCAAAAGACAATTTGTATGGGTTAACTAAGTTAGTATGACTTACTTGGTTCAGTTAATTCAAGTTGAGGGTCTAAGTTAAGTCAGGTAAAGTGTCTCTTACAAAATAGGAGCCCTAGTTGAGTTTATTTTGAGATGTAATTAATTAAATGATTTTATCTAAGTTAAAATAAGTTTAACTAGTCGTGTGCTCACGTATTGTTATCGCATCGATAAGTTCCTATCACATCTCCTTTAAAAAATTTTCATTATTTCTGCACTCTGCATATACCCCTCTCGATTGCCCTCTGTAGTGATGCGGACTCTGTGCCTTCTAGTCCTTCTGGTGTGGGACGAGCTCTAGTTTCTATCCCTCGGCTGGCCCTCTGCGGATTGACCTTGCTCCCTCTACAGACGAAGCCCTTTGCCAGGCACTGTGCATGCAGTTGCCTAGACGTTAAGCTTCAATGGAGCCTTCTGATCCTAATGGTCCTTCTGATAGATCAGAGGCTTTCAAAGTGTTGATGGATGTTTCTCTAACCTTCAAAAGAGTAGGCCATACCAGATTCATTAAAAAGGCAGACAAAATCCTTGAAATCGTCGTTGAAGATACGCAAGTTCGAGCTCGAGTCCTCCAACTGGCAGACTGTGGTTTCATCGGATAATTCATGGGTCTTTGGCCCTCTCCCCACTCTGTTAGATCTTAGTTGGACAAAAAATGGAAGCCGTTAATACAAGGCAACATCATGGCATCATTATGTGGTAAGGGTTTCTAGACATTTTACTTTGACCATAGATAGGATCATGATTTAATCTTTAGGAATGTGACTTACTTTATGGGTGCCCAAGGACTGTACCTTGATTGTTGGAGCCCCAAATTCAACCTTGAATGTTAAATCCTCTCAATTGTCCATGTATGGGTAAAACTCCCATTCTTACCTCTCCACTGTTGGAACCACTCCACCTTCAAATCCATTTGGAACAATTTAGGAAATTATATCAACTATGCCGAGCCGAAAGATGGACTATTCACATGTGCCTGCATCTGTGTTGAAGTAGATGAAGAGAAAGGCCTTCCCTAGGCAATCAAATTGTGTTTGGATAACTGGACCCATATTAGAGAAGTGGACTTTGACGAGATACCGTTCAAATGCAAATCCTGTCATGAATACGGAAATTTTTCCTGTGAATTCCCGAAACAGGAGACAATAGAGGTTCAATATGATCTAGGACAATGGAATGCAGCAAAGAAAACAAAAAAAGCATCAAAATAACATCAAAATAATATAGGAGGCACCTCAAATCCTGGGGGCAAAGAAGCCACAACTGCTCCGCAGCAAAAAGAAGCATGCCCAATTGAGATGTAACCATCAGAAAAAGAAAACCATACGATTGGTGACCCAACTACTTCAGATAATTCAAATATCTTTGAAGTTCTTTCTCTCATGGAAACTAAGGAAGTTCTTCCACTATATCACGCAGTTGGAGGAAAAGGGAAATCTAAAACTCATGACCAAACAGACATAGAGGAAGTAGGAATGTTGGAAGAAGAAGAGGGAGAAATTGGAGAGGAGGATGTAGCTTCACCTCATGGTGCAACAGATGATCTAGGTATAGAAAAAGGCACTCTCATTGAGCATCATGCTAGAAGATCAGGAAGGAAATCAAATAGAGAAATCAAGAAGGTTAAAGCAGAAAGAGACAAAGAATTAGGACACCAGAATATAATTATTCACTAATTAGTAGACCTGAGGAGAAAAGGAAATAAGAAGGGTAATCAATCAGGCCTATTAAAAGGGGGCTCCCTCTCAAAGAAGTGATAAATGAAAGTAATTTCCTGGAACTACAGAGGACTTGGTACTAGAAAGAGAAGAGCATAAACCATGACATTAATCAAGAAAGAGAACTTGAGCGTTGTAATTTTGAAAGAAACAAGGTTGAATGAGGTGGATATTGCTAACCATCACCCCAATATGTGGATCAAAAGTGAGCTGGAGGCAGTGAGCTCACGTGGAGCCTCAGAAGGTATATGCACCCTATGGGATCCCGCAAACCTTCTCCTAGTAAGCACCCTAAAATTAGTTCATTTGATAGCAACAATTTTTTTTGTCAAAAATCTAAATTACACTATTACAATCATAAATATATATGTGACAAATACTAATTCTAGAAAGAAATACTGTTGGAAGTCCCTTCAAGACCTCATGCACACAGAGTATGGCATGAATTGCATTCTAGGAGGAGATTTCAATACAATACTCAAATAGGACGAAAATAGAGGAGGGATAGTGGTAAGAGAAATTCGTCAGGAAGACTTCGAAGACGTGCTAATGCAGTTAAATCTCTTTGATGTGAAGCCAAGTAAATTTAGATACACATGGAATAATAAGAGGGAGGGACCAGGGCACATAGTAGCAAGTTTAGACAGATTTTTAGCTTCAGATCTTATGTTATCTTCGACCTTATCTATATCTTTAGAGACCCGACCATGGTGTGGATCGGATCACCGACCGATCATGCTCCTTGTTTCTCCTCTAGTTAACTATGGGTCAATTCCTTTCAAATTTTCCCCACTATGGATAGAAACAATTGGCTTCTCTAAAATGATTGCTACTTCCTAGACTCAGTGGGTAAATGGCAGCCCTTTAACCATATGGGAAAGGAAAGTAAAAAGGTTAAAATCAAACATCAAATAATGGCCTAAAACATAAAATGCAAATCTGTCCCTAAATGTAAAAACAACAGAAGTCAATATTGCAAAAAAGAAGGCTCAAATAGAATATAATGAAGTGGAGAAGGTACACTTCCAAGAAGAAATAAAATTGTTCCAAACATACCATGCAAGCATGTGACAAGAGGAAGATATGTGGTGGCTCAATTCATGTAATAGTTGGCTCAGATCTAGATACAGGAACACTAAATATTTCCACAAGCAAGCAAAATTCTGAGAGATTAAAATGACATCATGCAAATTAAGCATGGATCTCAATCTCTCGACTCTTTTCTTGAGATAAAGGCTGCTGCAGTAGATGAATTCTCTACCCTGTACCATGATGACCAACCCTCTGACCCCATTAGTGAAGCCATATTCTTGGACTTGATGCCTTCTCTAGTGACCTTTGATGCCAACAAAATCCTTGATGATCTGCTTGATCCTTAAGAAATTCAAAAAGCAGTCTTTTCATTTTCTCCAGATAAGGCCCCTGGACTTGATGGTTTCTACTGTAGGTTTTTTCAAACCTATTGGCATCTAATAAAAATATATTTATGCCGAATTATTGGGTACTCCCTGAAGATCTCATAAATTGACAATGGAATAAATTCATCCTTTTTAGCCATGATACCAAAATAACGAAATCCATCCTATTTCTTGCGATTTAGGCCAATTTACCTCTACAACTTGTCTTAGAAAATTATTTCCAAAATCCTAGCCCTTAGACAGAAATTCCTTCCGCCTCTTATCATCTCTCCTAATCAAGGCAACTTTGTCCTGGGAAGACAAATCTATGACAATATAATCTTAATCTAGGAAGCCATCGACTCAAGTTGGAGACGTGAGGAACAAGGAATGGTCATTAAACTAGATATGGCCAATGCATTTGAAAGGGTTCAGCACAATTTTATCCTCTACATAATGAAGAAAATTGGATTTAAAGAGACCTTCATAGGATGGATAGAGAAATGCATTGCTAGGCCCTGGAGCTCTCCCCTGATTAATGGTAGGGGGTTGGGTTTTTCCAAGCATCAAGAGGTCTCCAAAAATGGTGCCCCCTCTCGCCCTTTTTATATATTTTGGTCAGAGAGGCCCTTAGTCACAACCTTGAAGTAGCAAGGCTCTCTCAACACATCCCAGGAATTAGATTTAAAGAAGAAATCAAAAGCATGAATCGTGGGAAATTTGTTGATGATGCAACTCTTCTTGGTGGAGCCTCTCTCGTCATAGCTAGAATATTCAAATCTTACCTGCAAAAATTCCAAGAAGCATATGGAGGGAAAACACGTGATGCCAAAAATAGAATATACGCACGGAATATCTCCCTTATAAGGGCCAAAAAAATAGAATAAATATTGGGGTTTAAGGTAGAAATAGACTAGAAGGAATTTAAATACTTAGGAGTCCCAATTTTCTTGAAAAGGGCCAGCCCTAAGGCCTGGCAAGGCATGATTGAAAAAATGAAATAGAAAATAACCAATTGGGAAGGGATTTGGCTAAACCCAGCAGACCATCTTATTTGTATCAAATCAATGATGTCTTCTCTCCCTATATATCAGTTTGCAGTCATCCATGCTCTGAAGTATGTCCTGGAACATCTTGGCAGTTTCATAAGGAAGTTCTTATGGGAAGGAGGGAAAAAAAATAAGGAAATATCACATGGTAAACTGGAAGAATATTACAGCACCCAGGAAACATGGAGGACTCATAATTCGTGACCCATGATTAAAAAACCCAGCAATTGGGGCCAAATTATGGTGGGGGCTAGTCACAAAATCTAAATAATGGTGGGCTCAAGTAATAAGAGGAAAGTATTTCAAGCAACACGAACAAGAAAATAGGTATATTCTAGCCACTCAAGGCTCCCCAATTTGGCATCTTCTTCTATCCTCATCTCCTTTAATTACTCAAAACATTAGCAGAGTTCCTGGAAATGGTCCGACAGTCAAAATTTGGGAGGACAGAATACTGAATAAAGTCAATCTAGTAGATTTGGAATAGCTAAAACCTCTCCATGATCACTTCACATTGATTAAAATCATAACCTTGGCACAAATCTCAATATGGGATGATAAGAGGAAATGGAAAGGATGGCTTCTGTCGGATATCCCCAAAGAGCTAAATGAGAAAAAAAGCAAACTATCAAATCTTCTTGAGGGATGCTCTCCAATTTCAAGAGATAAAATGGATAAATGGTGCTGTAAGAACACATGCTACTTAGTCAAATAAGGCTACATGCATCTCCTCTTCAAAGAATAGGTCCCTCCCAAAAGTGAGATATGGAATCGTATTTGGAAGCCAAAGACTACTCCCAAAGTAAATTACTTCAAATCGCAGCTAAATCACAAGAAAAATCTCACACAGGAAAACATCAGGAAAAGAGGTATAAGCGGGCCGACCAGGTTCCCTCTTCGTGAAGAAGAGGAAGAAACCATAAAACATTTATTCATAAAATGCACTTACAACAAACAAGTATGGAAGGAGGCTTTCAGGCAGATATTCTCTAGAATTGATTGGCTATCAGAGCACTCCACGTTCTTCTAACACCAAAAAAATGGTACAAAGGAAATCTCCAAACTAAACTAAATCTGAAATTCATTTTTCAATGTCTTCCAAAGTATATCTGCTAGAAGATTTTGATGGCAAGAAACAAATCGATCTTCAAAATGAAAAATCTTGCTGCCAGAGTTTCAATTCTCTCAACCTTATCCTTTTGTTTCGAGTTCAGCTCACCACAAATTGAATTTTCGTCAGATATTTTAGAATGGGAGTGGCTATCTCCATGGTCCTGGAGCAAGAAAAAAAATAACAAAGGTGGATCTTCCCAGCTAGTGTCCCAGAAGCACCCAAACAGAGCTAATGGACGAGATAAAGAAGAAATGGAACTACACTCTTATGTTAGATAGAGCCTCCAAAGGAAACCTAGGGGAGGTTGGGGGAGGAGGGGTCCTCATTTATCCTAATGGAAAAACAAGGCACAAATATGCCTGGGGGATCGACAGAGCAACCAACAACCTAGCAGAGACAAGTGGTGTTAGGCTCGGGATCACCATCGCAAAAGGAGAAGGTGTGAGACATCTGTGGGTACTGGGATACTCATATATCATAATAAAAAACCTGGTTCAAGGGAAGGAAAAAAAAATTCTATAATTAATCAAATGTTATCCAGAATTAAGGAGGAAGCAAAGGAATTTGAAGGCATCTAGTACACACATGTGTTCAGAGCCCTAAACACTCAAGCGGATGAGTAGAGTAATAAAGGGTGTAAATTGCTAAAGGGTATATGTAACATCGATGGAAACGTTGACATCAAATATGACCCTAACACTTCCATGCTTACTGGCACAAAGAATTCGACCTCAACCATAGCTTTCATAGGAAAAACATGGATCAGGAAACAACATTTCTTTTGGAACAACATTTGGATGGAACATCATTTGGAAAACATCATTGGAACAATATTGGAACAACATTTGGATGGATCGAATTTGGATGGAAAAACATTTGGATGGAACATCATTGGAAAACAAAGGAACAACATTTGGATGGAACAACATTTGGAAAGCAAAGGAACAACAATTCCCTTAAAATTGGAACAACACTAATCGTGGACATCATATGGAAAAAATTTGTTATGGATAGCTTTGGACCAGCATCTGCGCCTAATCTGGACGACATATATACATCATTCATTTGGGACAGCAATGGGACAACCGTACTAATCGAGAGATTTGGGACAACATACCCTCTAGAGAGTATTTGGATGGTATCCTCTTCAAGACGATATCCTCTTCTAAGCATCAGTTCCCAACAGAAATGGATAAGAAAGTACCAATCTAAGTTTAAATGTACAAGAAGAAATGCACATACCTCAGTAACTCATTTTGTAATCTCTATAGCACACATGGGAACATAATGCACCGTAGATATAGACAAAATAGAAATAAGGAATCTACGAAGACAACCATGTATGTAGGTAGGGAATTTTTTTTCAAATTTTGGCATGAAAATGACATGATGTAATCATTCGGTTTAATGTCGCGATCTGGACCTAGATTAATGAAACTACTACTATTCAGTGTACAAAAAAATAAAAAAATGTTTAACTAGTTCTAATTGATGGAGGAACTAGTGATAGGTCAAAGATTTAAGTTTGGAATTGAACTAGATCTAGTGATCAATCAAGTAACTGATGATTCACTCATAAATAACTCGTGTATGTCAGTTATGAGAAAGACCCAGTTGATATTGGAGTTCAAGGGCAATGTACTATTAGTTGTAAAATCATCCAAATTGTATAAGTGGTGCATGCAGTTAGAGGAATGCCCCTAGTGGATTGCATAATATGGATTGTGAATTTCCCTAATTAATAGGGCATAATTACCCAAGGAAACGAAACAAGTAAATAGGGAACATGGAGGACAGAAAATTGGTTAAGTATTGAACCAGGCTTGTCTAGAAATCAATGAGACAGATAGAGATAGTGCATAGGTTTCTCAACTTGGAGAAAATCATTGTAATATTATCATATATTTTCACTTATGCAATATACAGATAGTGGGGTTTTTAGTTGAGGCTTTTCCTAGGAAATACTTGTGTATTGTGTGATTTAAATTCTTTCTCTTTCATGTTTTTGTATTTCGTGATATAAATTGGTTTCCACAATTGGTAGAGTAGATTCAAGTATACTTTTTTATTATATTACAATTATGAGTTTGAATCTATGTGGATTTTCTACACTAATATAAATATATTTAAAAAAATTAATTGTATCTGTGATATTATTTCTCATTTTTCGTATTATATTTAGTTAGTGTTGGGACTTTGTGTTGGAAATATGATGCAGAGTGTTGTCCTTGATGGAAACCTACTTGATAAAGTTGATGACAACCTACTTGATGAGCTAAGGGGGAGATTGTTTGCAATGTGATACAATGTGTTGACTTTGATGGAACCTGCCTGATGAAGTTGTCCTTGATGAAAATTGACTTGATGAGTTGTTAATGATGTAAATTTGATGTATCTACAGATTAGTTCAGAAGTAGCTCAGAAAGTGCCAGAATAATGTTGAACAAGGTATGTCACAAGGAATACGTGGGTTTGTTAAGGATAAGTCACGTATGTATGCGGAAATGTACGTGACAAGTAGCGTATGCCCATTTGCGCTCTAAATTTAGGAAACTAGGGGACATTACCATGGTATTCACCCATTGTATTGAGTGCTGGATTATCTATTTGATCCCGTCCAGGAATACCATCAGCTGTTAAGTGGTTTTGACTCATGGTATTGAAAAAGGCTAAACCTATATAAGGAGAAGAGAATAATAGTGCAAAGTGTGCAAGTGTCTGGGCTTTAATGAATACTTCACTCTGAAGTATATCTACATAGTTGAACTCTGTTCTTAATTAATAGATCTGAATCTATGATGCACCTATGAATATGATGAAGGTTAAAGATCTCTAGATCTGAATATGATGAATCTCTAGGATGATCTGAAAAGAAGTGATGAAGACCTGGCGCAATTCTGATGAAGAAATTGAAATAAATCTGGGTAAGTTCATAGATCTAATATGTTCTGCAAAGTTTATCTTTTAGAGATCTATATGCAGGTTCGTTTCATGAAAAGCACGTGTATACATGGATCTGATTAAATAAAAGCGTGTATGGGCAGTTAGGGTTTTCTAAAAAATGCACAGATGAATACGCGAGTTCGTTTCATGAAAAGCGCGTGTATACACAGATCTGATTAAATAAAAGCGCGTATGGGCAGTTAGGGTTTTCTGAAAAATGAACGAATGAATACGCGGGTTCGTTCCATGAAAAGCACGTGTATACGTGGGTTTGATTAAATAAAAGCACGTATGGTATCTGAACTAATGGTTGCTCAAGGTTGAATGTGTTTCTGCATATCTATTCTGAAGTCTGGGTTATCTCTGATATTCTCGTTACAGTGGTTTCACTGTTTTGTTTGAAGCATTGGGAAAATTATGTTTGTTGATAAGTGAAGGGTTGTGTTGAAGATGTTTGATCCAGTTTGAAAATTGATGAAACGTGGTTTGTAGTGGATTTGAGGGTTGAAGCCTTCAGTATGAAAGTGGAAGCTCTCTGCCAGTAGAGGCTGGTGCTAATATCATGGGGTAGTAGATCCCTTCCAGGAGAGGCTGGTAAACGAGAGCAGGGGGTTGTAGCTCCCTTCCAGGAGAGGCTGGTAAACGAGAGAAGGTTGTAGCCTTCTGCAGGTGGGTGCCTGCGTGCTTGTATGAGTTTGCGCCAGTACATGGTTGTCATATTTTTTCTTTATAATAAATATTGAAGACTGAGACGACGACACCGGTGGTTTTCTCTCGACTTGGGTTTCCACCTTAAATTCTGGTGTTCATGTGTGTTGCTTATGTGTGATGGTTTATTCTGTTTTTACTGCACATGCTTACTGCTTAACATCTGATGAATAAATGATGCAATGATTTAAGAATCAAATACATAATAAGAGCTCTGAGCATACGCGATTTTCCTTAAGGATATCCACGTATATACGCTAGTTTTGTTCTGTAAAGTAGCGTATGGGTTTTGAGAAAATAAAAGTAAAAAGTTTATCAGTTAGCTCTAAATACTGATTCACCCCCCGCTCTCAGTATTTTTCCCAACAATTGGTATCAGAGTAGGTCCTTCTGAAAAAGCTTAGCCGCTAGAAGGAAGATCAAGCAAGATGAGAAATCAAGATGGAACAACATCTATCAAGCCTCTGCTCTTTAATGGAAGCAATTTAATCTTATGGAAAATAAGGATGAGATCCTATCTTCAGTCTATGGGAGAAGATGTATGGGCCATTGTTGAACGAGGATATCAATATCCAGCTGCTGTACCAACAGATCCAACTGAAATGAAGAATTATGAAACAAATGCAAAGGTAGTCAATGCTCTAATGGGAAGTCTAACTTAATCAGAATTTGTCAAAGTTATGCAGTTGAATACAACAAAGGAGATATGGGACAAAATCATTCTAAGTTATGAAGGTGATGCAAAGGTAAAAAGTGCAAAACTTCAAACTCTCAGAATTGAATATGAAAATTTAAGAATGCATAGTGATGAGAATATTGCCAGTTTCTTTTTACGTGTTTATGATGTTGTAAATAATATGAGAAATCTGGGAGAAACAATAACTAAATCTACTTTGGTTGAGAAAATTTTAAGATCGCTAACAGCAAAATTTGAGTCAAAAGTTTCTGCTCTTGAAGAAAAACAGGATCTTCAAAATCTTACTGTGGTACAACTTCATGGCATACTAACCGCATATGAAATGAGAAGAGGAGGACCATATGAATTCAAAGAGGCTGTCTTCAGAGCTTCTAGAAAAGGGAAAGAAGTACAAGAAGCAGAAGGATCATGATATATCTCAGAAGAAGATGAAGCAAATTTTGTAAAGAAACTCCAACTTGGCACAAGACGGTTCAGAGGTAAGCTTCCTTTCAAATGTTTTGAGTGTGGAAGAGTTGGTCATTATGCTGCTAAGTGTCCTCATAAAGAAACACCTGCAAAAGGGAAGGAAGTAGCAAGAAGGAATAAGAATCATTTTAACACTAGAAAAAGTTACTATACTCATGAAGACAGTGATGGGTTATCTGATAGTGAGGAAGAATGTGAACAAGATCTTAGACTTCTCATGGCATTTGAATCTAGAGAAGAAAATGATACCTTTGTGGATGCTCTAGAGGACAATGATTTTCTTGAAGAAAACAATCAACTCAAAATACGCTTAGAAGAAAGTAAAATACTCTTAGAAGAAAGGAAAATAACCATAGAAACTCTAGAAAAGTAGTTTGAAGAAGCAAAGAAACACAATGAGAAATTAGAATGTGAAGTGGTAAGTCTAAGAAAAGAATTTGAGAAAGTAAAGACTCTGAATCTTAGATTTGCTAAAGGATTTGAAACCCTAGATGAGATTATCAAGGTACAACATTCTCCTCTTATAAAGACAGGTCTTGGATATACCGGAGAATCTTCTCAGGCTTCAGCACCAAATTATCTAAAAGTAGCTACAGCTGGTTTACAACATTCTGCCACTCAGCAAGGGAATAAAGAATCATTATAGGTAAAGCATGATCATCTCAATTCAAAGAACACCAACAGGAATATCTTTCAAAGAAACAACAATCAACAGGTAAATTCAAGTAGAAGATTTCATGATCGCAGAAATTTCTTCTTCAATGGACAATGTTTCTCATGTCACAATTTTGGTCATAAAGTTGTTCAATGTGTTTCATATAAAACCATCATGAAAAGAGAAGCAAGAAAGAAAAGGATTGATATTGAAACAAAGAAGAATACCTATAACAACTTTTCTCCTCTTCAAAATGAAGTTGAATGTGCTTATTGCAATAACTTTGGCCATGAAGAATCTGAATGCAGGAGCAAAGTTCAGCCAAAAGAGCATGTTCCTTCAAGCTCCAAAGTATGGAAAAAGAAGGAATTGCAGGTTGAAAATTGTGGCATAGCGTTATTTACAGAAGGTGAAGAAAATCAATGGTACATTGATAGTGGATGCTCAAGACACATGACAGGTGACAAAAACAAACTTCTTGCATATAATGCTCTAGAAAAGGAAAAGAAAGTTACATTTGGAAATGATACTCCAGCTGTGATTAAGGGAAAAGGGTCTGTGTTTCTAAAAGAAAAGGTGAAGGAAAATGATGTCATGTATGTGGATGGATTAAGGCATAACCTGTTAAGTGTAAGTCAAATGTGTGATCAAGGAACTGAAGTTGTCTTTAGTTCAAAAGAATGTGTGGTACGTGATCTTGATACAAGTAAAACAATTATAAAAGGAAAAAGGACTCCAAGCAACCTATACGTATTGAAGAACTGCAAAGAAAAATGTTACTTGAGTAAATCTTCAGAAAACTGGCTATGGCATAGAAGGTTGGGGCATCTGAGCTTCTCTCATATCAACAAATCAAGCACTTAAAGATTTCGTGATCTTCCCACACATTCTCCACCCAAAAATATCATACGCAAATCTTCCACCTGGGTGGCAAACCAAAGTACAACTTAATGCCAAGGAAGGATCATCAAGTAAGCCTCTTTAACTTATTCATAATGTATATATGTGGACTCGTGAGAAAAAGTCACCACGTTGTGAACAATACTATATCTGTTTATTGATGATTTCTCTAGAATGTGTTGGATTGGGTTGCTAGACAAGATGAAGCATTTGAGAAATTTCAGAATTTCAAAGCTCGGTTGAAATGAATTAGATCTAAAAATCAAGTGTCTTAGATCTGATCGAGGAGGAGAATATACATCAGATGAATTCCTTGAATTTTGTGAACAACATGGCATAAAAAGACAGTTTTCTGTAGCTGGTACTCCACAACAAAATGGCGTAGTAGAAAGAATGAATAGAACAGTTCAAAAAATGGCTAGAGCTATGCTTAATGATTCTAGAACACCTGACACATTTTGGGGAGAAGCAACACATACAGCGGTAAATATTCTTAACAAGGCACATGTTCGTGTAAATAGTGATAAAACTCCATATGAACTCTGGTATGGTAATCCTCCCACTGTGAAGAATTTTAGAGTTTTTGGAAGCAAATTCTTTATCAAAAATAATGATGAAAAACTTGACAAGTTTGAACCCAGAGCAGATGAAGGAATACTTCTTGGTTACTCCTCTAGGAGTAGAGCATATAAATGTTACAATAAAAGACTTTGGAAGATTTTTGAATGTATTGATGTTGTTATTGATGAGTCTCCTGCAACCCCAAAAGAAGAAAAAAAAACAACAAATGAAGACAATGGTGACATATGTCCTTCTACATCAAATAGCAATGATATAAACAGTGAACCCAGTGAAGAACCTGAAGATGATTTATCTGAAAAAGCTCCATCCAGATATGTTCAAAAGAATCATCTAGAATCTCAAATTTTGGGAGATAAGGGATCAGGTGTACAAACAAGAAGGACTCTTGTGGGATCTTCTAGCTATCTGGCATTTATATCCACTATTGAGCCACACAATGTCAATCAAGCTAGCAAAGATGCATGTTGGATTCAAGCCATGAATGAAGAGCTTGATCAAATTGAAAAGAATCACACTTGGGAATTAGTACCAAGACCTCATGACAAAAATGTCATTGGAACTAAATGGATATTAAAAAAAAAGTTAAATGAGAATGGGGATGTTATAAGAAATAAAGCTAGACTTGTTTGCAAGGGGTATGCTCAACAAGAAGGTATAGACTTTGAAGAAAATTTTGCTCCTGTAGCCAGACTTGAAGCCATAAGAATGTTTCTTTCTTTTTCAAGCTTCCAACAAATCAAATTTTATCAAATGGATGTTAAATCTGCTTTTCTCAATGGTGATCTAGAAGAAGAAGTTTATATAGAACAACCAGAAGGATTCATTTTGGGAAATGATGAAAAACTTGTTTGTAGACTTAAAAGGCTCTATATGGTCTCAAACAAGCTCCAAGGGCATGGTATTATCGTCTTGACAAATATCTTCATCAACAAGGATTTTCAAAGGGGTCTGCTGATAGCAACTTATACACAAAAACTGAAAATGACAAACTATTGATTGTGGTTATATATGTTGATGATATCATTTTTGGAAGTAATGAAGAGTCTATGAGTCAGAAATTTTCTTCTGATATGCAGCAAGAATTTGAAATGTCTTTACTTGGGGAACTAACATTCTTTCTTGGCTTGCAAGTGCAACAAGCAACAGATGGCATATTCTTATCACAAACAAAATATCTTAAGCAAATTCTGAAGAAGTATGGCATGGAAGAGTGCAAACCTGTAAGTACACCAATGATAACCGGATGTAATCTCAGTTCTCATGATGATTCTCCCACGGTGAATCAACCAGAATACAGATCTATGATAGGAAGCCTACTTTATCTCACTGGGACTAGACCAGACATTATGCATGCAGTTGGGATTGTTGGACGATTCCAAGCTAATCCAAAAGAGTCTCATCTTCAGGCTGTCAAAAGAATATTCAAATATCTACAAGGAACTCAAGACTTTGGACTATGGTATCCAAAGAATGCTGATCTCACTCTTCATGCTTACACTGATGTAGATTGGGCTAGAAATGTTGATGATCGGAAAAGCACTAGTGGTGGTGCATTCTATATGGGGCCCCGGTTAGTATCTTGGTTCAGCAAGAAGAAAAACTCTATTGCCTTATCTACAGCAGAAGCAGAATATGTGGCTGCCGCATCATGTTTCACTCAACTTCTTTGGATGATGCAAACCTTACAAGACTTTCAAATCAAATGTTCACCTCCTATCTCCATTATGTGTGATAATACAAGTGCCATCAGTATCTCAAAGAATCCTGTTATGCATTCCAAGACCAAGCACATTCCCATCAAGTATCACTTCTTACGTGAACAAGTACTTGAACAAAAGGTGAAGTTGGAGTATGTTCCCTCCAAAGAACAAGTTGCTGATATATTTACCAAACCCTTGCCCAGGGAAGCATTCAAATATCTCAGATAGAAGCTGGGAATAGTCTCTGCCATGCAGAAGATCAGATCTGATTAATTTGAAGAAGATTAAATTGGATATGAGAATTTCCTGAAAGACAGTCGCGTATATACGCGAGTTTTTACACAGAAAACTGCATATGGGTGGTTGCTGACAAATTTTTCTGGGTCAGCATTCTTCAGCACAACTGCAATGTTGTTGGGTATCTCTGGTGATGTTTGAGCTTTAATATTTCTGTTTTATTCTCTGATATTTGATGAAGATGCTTTGATGGTTCACTGTTGAAAGTGTTCAGGATGCACAAGCTAAGGGGGAGATGAAGGAGTCAAATGGCTCAAGAACAGGTGTACAGGTTCAAGGGGAGCATTAGCCTTGCGGAGAATGATGCATTGTTGGCATTATGATGGTTCTGAAATATGATCTCTCTCTTGAGGTCCTTTTGGTGTTTGTTACAAAAGGTCATTGTTGTAATTTGATGAAATGGTCATGATGAGACATATGATGTAAAATTGTATTTTTCAGTCATGAAAGGACTTGATCAAATTTGTAAACCCACTTGGTTGGGTAGTTGAGTCAAAATGTGTAAATCCACTTGGTTGGATCATTGTCGTAAGTATAAGTCTTTGGTGTTAGGAAAGGTCATACAGTCATGTACTTCATTGAAAAATATGTTTGAAGATTCAGCATGAACTCAGGGGGAGCATGGTAACTTCAGTACACATCAGATCTAGAGAGCTCTTCTTTATACATGAGAAGAAAAACCTTGTTTTGGTTTTGATCCGCCCTTTGCCCTTGATGTCAAAGGGGGAGAGTATCATGGTGTTTGAATAAGGGGAAAGTATCATGGTGTTTGCATAATGATTATAATCAATGTATCTATCTGTTGTGGTGATCAAACACCATCATGGTTGCCATCAAGTCCAAAGGGGGAGATTGTTGGCAATATGATGTAGAGTGTTGTCCTTGATGGCAACCTACTTGATAAATTTGATGACAACCTACTTGATGAGTTAAGGCAGAGATTGTTGGCAATGTGATACAATGTGTTGACTTTGATGGAACCTGCCTGATGAAGTTGTCCTTGATGAAAACTGACTTGATGAGTTGTTAATGATGTAAATTTGATGTATCTACAGATCATTTTAGAAGTAGCTCAAAAAGTGCCAGAATAATGTTGAACAAGGTATGTCACAAGGAATATGCGGGTTTGTTAAGGATAAATCGCGTATGTATGCGGAAATGTATGTGACAAGTAGCGTATGCCCAATTGCGCTCTAAATTTAGGAAACCAGGGGACATTACCATGGTATTGACCCATTGTATTGAGTGCTGGACTATCTATTTGATCCCGTCCAGGAATAACATCAGTTGTTAAGTCGTTTTGAATCATGGTATTGAAAAAGGCTAAACCTATATAAGGAGAAGAGAATAATAGTGCAAAGTGTGCAAGTGTCTGGGCTTTAATGAATACTTCACTCTGAAGTATATCTGCATAGTTGAACTCTGTTCTTAATTAACAGATTTGAATCTATGATGCACCTATGAATATGATGAAGGTTAAAGATCTATAGATCTGAATATGATGAATCTCTAGGATGATCTGAAAAGAAGTGATGAAGACCTGGCACAATTCTGATGAAGAAATTGAAAGAAATTTGGGTAAGTTCATAGATCTGATCTGTCCTGCAAATTTTATCTTTTGGAGATCTATACACAGGTTCGTTTCTTGAAAAGCGCGTGTATACGCGGATTTGATTAAATAAAAGCGCGTATGGAAAGTTAGGGTTTTCTAAAAAATGGACGGATGAATACACGGGTTCATTTCATGAAAAGCGCATGTATACATGGATCTGATTAAATAAAAGCGCGTATAGGCAGTTAGGGTTTTCTGAAAAATGCACGGATGAATACGCGGGTTCGTTTCATGAAAAGCGCGTGTATACGTGGGTCTGATTAAATAAAAGCACGTATGGTATCTGAACTAATGGTTGCTCAAGGTTGAATGTGTTTCTGCATATCTATTCTGAAGTCTGGGTTATCTCTGATATTCTCGTTACAGTGGTTTCACTGTTTTGTTTGAAGCATTGGGAAAATTATGTTTGTTGATAAGTGAAGGGTTGTGTTGAAGATGTTTGATCCAGTTTGAAAATTGATGAAACGTGGTTTGTAGTGGATTTGAGGGTTGAAGCCTTCAGTATGAAAGTGGAAGCTCTCTGCCAGTAGAGGCTGGTGCTAATATCATGGGGTAGTAGATCCCTTCCAGGAGAGGCTGGTAAACGAGAGCAGGGGGTTGTAGCTCCCTTCCAGGAGAGGCTGGTAAACGAGAGAAGGTTGTAGCCTTCTGCAGGTGGGTGCCTGCGTGCTTGTATGAGTTTGCGCCAGTACATGGTTGTCATATTTTTTCTTTATAATAAATATTGAAGACTGAGACGACGACACCGGTGGTTTTCTCTCGACTTGGGTTTCCACCTTAAATTCTGGTGTTCATGTGTGTTGCTTATGTGTGATGGTTTATTCTGTTTTTACTGCACATGCTTACTGCTTAACATCTGATGAATAAATGATGCAATGATTTAAGAATCAAATACATAATAAGAGCTTTGAGCATACGCGAGTTTCCTTAAGGATATCCGCGTATATACGCTAGTTTTGTTCTTTAAAGTAGCGTATGGGTTTTGAGAAAGGGAAAGTAAAAAGTTTATCAGTTAGCTCTAAATACTGATTCACCCCCCCGCCCCCCCCCCCTCTCAGTATTTTTCGCAACACTTTGATGACCAACAACAATTAACATAATTGTTTAGTTTGCAAGGAAAAAGGACCCATTTTTTGGTTCCTAATAAGAGGGAAAAGGGACTCTAAAGGGGATTTGAATAGTGTATTTGAAGTGATTTTTGATCAAAATTGGGGTTTGGAACAATAATTAAATCCCAAGAAATCTAGTTCGAAAATATATGGATTACAGAATGTGGGACAACAATGGTGAGTTGAATCTTTTTTTTATTTTTTCCATCATGTATGATTTTATATATTTTAATGTCATCCACTATTTTTTTCTATAATATGATAGGGTTTTGTTTCTTGTGGGTTCATGGTAATGTTTTTCTAGAAAACATAATATTATTTTTAGCACCAACCTTTATTGAGTGGTTCTCTTTATGGACTCATATATGAAAAATGAACAAGGTTTCAATATTTGTGGTAGAAATTAGGGTTTACTTTGATCGACATAAATGTCATGCAGTTCTCTTTTTGGAACCACACGTGAAAATTGTGTAGGGTTTTGATTTTTGTGGTGGAAATTAAGGTTTACTTTGATCGAGCTAAATGTGATGTAATATTTGACACATAATTATGCTTTTTTAGCTTTTAAGGCAATCCATAGCTATTAAACATGACATATATTAACACAAATATAAAACATGAAGGACATACCTCAACAAAAAATACTTCCCAATGTTGTATGCGTCTCTCTTCACACTTTTCAATGTAGTTATGTTACCAAAATTTTTGCAATGAAATCCTTGTATTTGGAAAAGAAAAATTAATTGGAAATTTATGCATTTAAATAAGGTATGTTAGAGAAGAATACCATAGGAAAATCCATGGGTTGTCAAAACTTAGAGTTCGAAAATCATTGGTAATTTGATAGAATCAAAAATTTTATAACATAACATAAAACGAAATTATTGTAGGAATTTATAGGGTAAGTTCCTTAAATAAAAAACCAAAGGTCACCAATCACAAACAGATCACAAATTAGTACACCAGTATTATCATGTGGTTAAAATCCTCAAAGATGGAAACAGTCCATGGCCTGAGCCAACATGGCCACTTCAAGAAATTTATTAATATAAAAATAAAAGTTACATATGTTTCTCTCATAAATAGTTAGCAGAAAAATGATGCTCCATGCTCTTTAAATAGAGATCATGGACAAATGGGGTGTTAAGCCACAGATCAAGTGTCGTTAATACCATGGAGAGAGATAACTGTCGGATCACTACAAATCGTGACCATCAGATTATAAGTTACAAATGTAAATGGTAAAGAAACACACTTTACCTAACTCTACACTAGAATAAGTTATTCTTAACTATTTCCTATGTGTCGAAATATCCTGACACCCCCCCTAAAGAACAAATTGGGATAAGATTGAAGGATTTACAAAGGTGACACAATAGGATAAGGAAGGAGGCATTAGAGCCTATTCCCCCTTAATGACAAATTTCTTGAAATCTAAGCATGGATCGAAGTTTGGTAAACTTCACTTCTGTGAGAGCCTTCGTAAAAATATCGCCTACTTGATCATTGGTTGGACAATACTTCACTTCAAGAACATGATCATGAATGAGATTTCTAATGAAGTGCGTGTGGAGTTCAATGTGTTTCATACGCTAATAATGAAATGGATCTTTACATAGATGAATGGCACTCTGATTATCACAACAAAGTGTAGTTGGATGTTGCTGATGAAGACCAAATTTAGACAGGATCTGACGAAGCCACATGGCTTCCTTGCTAGCTTCAACTGCACCATGATACTATGCTTTGGCTGAAGAAAGAGAGATGGAACTTTGTTTCTTACAAGACCATGTAATAGGTCCTGAACCAAGAGTGAATACAATTCCTGCAGTAGACTTTCGATCATCAGGGTCACCAGCCCAATCAGAATCAATGAAACAAATAAACAATGGAGATGCTCCTACTCTGTAACGAATCCTAAATTAAACTGTACCTCGAATATATTGAAGTATTCTTTTACCTACTTTCCAGTGACTTTCATGAGGTTGGTGCATAAATTGAGCGACAAGATCAAAGACAAAGGAAAGGTCAGGATGGGTATGGGCTAGATACATAAGTTTACCAACAAGTTGATGGTATAAGGTAGCATCAACTTCAGGGGTAGTATAAGTGACTGAAAGCTTGAATCCAGACTAAAAGGGAGAAGGGGTTAACTTACAGTGTTCCATGTGAAAGTGGTGTAGAAGATCACAAGCATACCTAGACTGAGAGGGGGTAATGCCTTCCTTGGATTGCAAGACTTGAAGACCAAGGAAATAATGAAAGTTTCCTAAGTCTGTCATTTCAAACTTCTTTTTGAGGCTAGACTTCACATGGTTTATATGGTTTGGATCACTACCAGTAAGGATAAGATAATCAAAATAAAGAAGAAGGATGGTGAAGGACTTACCCACTTTCTTGGTGTAGATAGTGTTGTTAGAATAACACCTAGAAAAGCCATTGTCTAATAGAAATCTATCTATTTAGGAATTTACAGGGTAAGTTCCTTAGATCAAGAATCGAAGGTCATGCTAAAAAACGGATCACAAATCAATACACCAGTATAATCACGTGGTTAAAATCCTTGAAGAGGGAAACACTTCATGGCGTGAGACAACGTGGCCACTTCAAAAAATTTATTAATATAAAAAAATGTTACATATGTTTCTCTCATAAACAGTTAGTAGATAAATGACCCTCCATGCTCTTTAAGTAGATATCATGGACCAATCGGGTGCTAAGCAATGGATCAAGTGTCATTAATACCGAGGAGAGAGATAACCGTCAAAACACTACAAATCATGATCATCAGATTATAAGTTACAAATGTACATGGGAAAGAAACACACTTTACCTAACTCTACACTAGATCGTTAATACCAAGGAGAAAGATAACCGTTAGATCACTACAAATCATGACCGTTGGATTATAAGTTACAAATGTACATGGTAAAGAAAGGCACTTTACCTAACTCTACACTTTACCTAATGTAACTATTTCCTATGTGTCAAAATATCCTAACAATTACAACACCTCTTTCATTCTAGGTTGGAGAGTGCACCAAGCTAGATCCATCTTAACTCTAGATGTACCAAGCTCCAAGAGGGATCAAATCTCTTTTCACTCTAAAATATGTTTGCATCTCAATAGATTTGATCATTCTCAACACTTTGGTAGATCTAGAGTTAAATTAAATTTGAATGGTACAGCATGGCTCCTTTGAGCCCCCTTGCAAGTCAGGTATATGGGTCAGCTGATTAGGGAGAAATGGGCTATGGGATCTGCATATATGGATTGGTGGATGGGCATCTTTCTCATACAAGATGCAGAAAATCAAAAAAATCACAAAGGAATGGGAAACAAACAAAAAAATGAAATTAAAGGCTGATATAGTGGACATTATGTCTAAGTTGATGGAAATTAAATCATCCTTTACACAATGCGCTCCTATGGAGGAAACATTATGCTATATGGATACTCTACAACGGAGAAGAATGGAGATTTTAAAGATGGAGGAGCTCAACTGGAAGCTCAAAAGCAGGATCACCTGGTTGAGGGAGGGGGACATGAATACAAAGTTTTTCCACAAGAAAACAAATCCTCAAAGGAACGCTAACACTATATGGTACATTAAGAAGGATAATGGGGACATAGTGCACACTGAGGAGGAGATTAGGAGCAAAGCTTACAATCATTTCTCGAGATTCTATAAGAAAGATCATGAAATCTACACAGATAGTCAGGAATGGGTATTACAACATTATTTAAGATGTTTTGATGAGGAGGCCTGTCAGAAAATAAATGTTGTGATTACAAAGGAGGAAGTATTCTCCACACTAAAAGCATTTGTGCATGATAAATGCCCTGGCCCTGATGTTTGGCCTGCAGAGTTCTACTGTCATTTATTTGATATCATGGGGGATGAGATCACTGCTGTGGTGGAACAAGGATTTTTATTGGGGCATGTCCCCTCTAACATGAATGCTACTTTAATTTCACTTATTGCCAATAACTCAGAACCTGAGACCTTCAGTGATTATCGGCCCATCGCCTTATGTAATTTGATCTACAAGATCTCATCCAAAGTCATTGCAAATAGACTGAAATAATTTTTATCCAACCATATTGAGAAGGAACAGTATGGGTTTTTAAAAGGAAGATCCATTCATGACGCTATGGCCATAGCACCAGAGGTTTTACATTCAATGCATGGGGGTAAAAAGGAAGGCATCATCATGAAGATTGATTTTTTAAAGCCATATGATAGAGCAGATTGGTCTTATATCAGAATTATGCTGCTGAAAATGGGGACACCTATGGGAGCCATAAGGTGGAATATGGGTTGCATCTCATCTATAAGATATGTTGTATTAATCAATGGGAATCCAAATCCTTTTTTCTGTGCTAATAGGGGTCTCAGACAGGGATGCGTGCTTTCTCCAATGATTTTTATTCTATTGATGAATGGATGCAGTCATCTTATGCACATGGCGACCAGGGCTAGCTACTTCGCTGGTTTCTCCTTTTCAAAAGATGTAAGTATATCTCATTCACTCTTTTTTGATGACCTACTGATTTTTGGGGCTTTAATGAGAAAATATTGGTTTTATGTGCATTTTCTTCTAAACCGATTCGCGGTGGTGAATGGTCTTTGTATTAACAATGGAAAATATTTTATTCTCTATGATACGGGAGATGAAAATGAGATTTCTTTCATTCCTAGTTTTCTGGGGGTTGGTAAAATCCGTGCGTCGAAAGGATTCATCTATCTTGGATTAAAAATTAAACCTAATGCATATAAGAAGAAGGACTGGCTGTGGATAGTTTATAAATTCAGAAAGAAAATTTCTGATTGGACTCACCGATACTTATCTCTGGTGGGGCGTTACATCCTGGTCCAAGTGGTTCTATCTCAGTTAATTATTTATTGGGGGCACCTGTATTATTTACCACCGGGTATCATTAACCGGATCATATCATCTATGTCTCATTTTCTATGGGGAGAGACGGGCTCTAGTAAAAAAAATCATCTTTGTAAATTGGAGGTGCTTTTCTGTCCAAAGAGGCTCGGCGGCTGGAGCATTCTTAATCCAAGAGCTTTCAACGAAGCTCTACTCACTAAATCCCTATGGAGGGCTCTCACTGGAGATGGAATATGGGCAGACATTATTCATGTAAAATACTTGCAAAAGGAATCCTTATGCTTCCTGTACAAAAAACAGATGCACTTCCCAAAAGTAAGATCGACAATCTAGAATAGTTTGAGTAAAGTACATATTACGTTAGCTGAAGGTTTGGTATGGAGATTTTGAAGTGGTCAAAAAATTCTAATAAGTGGGGATAAGATACAGGGCATGAATGAAATTTTGTTTATGAGCAATAGATTGCTGCAAATATTTAACATCAGAGGAGTTTTTTATCTTGGGCAATTGATTGATCATTGGGAGCATTATGCCCTGGTTTTTAAAACAGTGGCACAACTTCGTCTATTCGATAAGAATGCGTTGGAATGGATGAAATTTCAAGAAGGATTACAAGGAGCCAACCTCACTTTTAATATGGAAGGTGGCAATCCGATATGGGGAGGGTTTATGAAGGAGGGTTATTTGGTGGTTAAATAGATATATTACAACATTACACTTTTCCATAATTTCAAACATATGGAGATGGGATTCGATGTTTTCTGGAAAAGGAAATTGCCAACTAAAATTCTTCTTTTCGGTTGGCTTGTATGGAGAAGGAAAATATTAACATGGGATAATATTATGCGCAGAGGATATCATGGACCCAGCAGATGCATTTTCTGTAGTATTGTAGAGGAATCTATTAACCACATATTTTTTACATGCCCATGGACTGTTCATTTGTGGTCATTATTCAACAAGCCATTACTGGGGACAGATTGGGCACTTTCTAATTTTATGGAAGCAACTCACCATTGGGAAAAGTACAAGGGACAATTCCAAACCCTTCCCTTTTTCTTTATTGGGGAAATATGGCTGAGTAGGAATAGACACATATTTGTTAATGTGCCGATTAATCATCTTCGTGTATATGGAACTATCATGGTATGGATTTGGGGAAGAGTGCCTCATTCCCTCTCCATACAGGATGCATCAAAGTGCATCAGGCCTCACTCCATCTCCCTACCAGTTATGTTCTTCGACGGAGCATGTTGTGATGGTGTTATGGGATGCGGTTCCGGGCTGAAGTTATCAGAGGAGGAAAGGATCGAGATCTGCTGGAACGGAGGTAAAGGCACCAACAATCTTACCGAGCTTATGGCCATCTAGTGTGGTATTCTTGCCACAGTCAAACTGGGATTGGATGGTGTCTCGATATATGGAGATTCCAAGATCATCATTGGCACTATGAATGGAAAGGTGACGAACTCATCTATTTCAGGTCATGGATGGTATAGAAGAGCTAGACACCTGTGGGAACGTCTGATATGCCCACCCATTAATTACATTTACAGGGAGAATAATACAAGAGCCAACAATTTATCAAAGCTAGTTGTGAGCATGATATTTGCTATTCTACAGGTTTCTCAATATAGTCACCACAAAAAGATATGGACTGGCAACATTTTGATTCCCTGATGATAGATATATATCCCATGGGGATCACCTTTTTTGACATACAATTTTGTCATCGGGTACTCTA
The DNA here is from genome assembly GCA_034641835.2 of Pinus albicaulis. Lineage (NCBI taxonomy): Eukaryota > Viridiplantae > Streptophyta > Pinopsida > Pinales > Pinaceae > Pinus > Pinus albicaulis. Next base: position 360,584,786 of record CM076580.1, read on the forward strand.
TCTCACATCATGTGAGAATAACTTGATTAAACAAGTGAGCCTGCACTTTGAATCAAGCGAGCCTGAACGTTGAATCAAGCGAGCCGGACACAATTATCAAGCGAGAATGCACTAACACAAACGATACACAATTATCTCGTTGTTTTTGTATTATGTTATGTTTGTTTTCATGGATTAGAGGTCCTGCACATTTCAACAACTTGCCTGAACCATTTACAAGCGATCCTCAATTATCAAGCGAACCTGCACTAATACAAATGATACACAATTTATCTCATTGTTTTTGAATTATATTATGGTTTTCTTCTTACATGGATTAGCGGTCCTGTACTTTCCAGCAACAAGTCAGAAGAATTACAAGCGAGCCTGTATGAGAACAATTTCACAGTATAATCTAGATGATTGCTGAATGCGACCAAGATGAGTTAAATCTGTTCCTTTCATCATGCCTATCATCATCTTTATATGCCATCTACTGGAATGTTATTTCTCATTCTTGGGATTTATATTATATGTTATCTGCTAATATGGGGCATCAGTTATAGATGGTATCAAAACCATGAATATATTATAATCCATATATATGGAAGGAGTAATGTATTGAATATGTACTGTTTATATATTTCCTATATAATACAGTAGTTTTTTTCTCTCTGAAAAAAAAAAAAAGATCTAGAGTTTAGATAGATCTAGGCTAGTTTAATTTCATCCTTTAAATAAGTTATATTTCACATGAATACCATTAGTGAATATTATGGGTCACTTTTATTTTTATAGGGTTATTTTTTTATTTTTATTTTTCCCTATTTAAAAGATTTACATTATATTATATTAATATTTTAATTTAATTTAATTTAATTTAATTTTATGTAATTTGATTTAGTTAATGTCAAATATTACATTACAACATCTCTACTAAAGGTAGAAAGTACCTCTATATGGAATTATCTAGAAACATCTCAATATTTTAAAATGTAAAAATTATTTTGACACAATATTGACATCTCCCTCTAACTAGTGAAATAAAATAATTAAAAATCCATCTTAACTCCTCTTCATTATAGATCTATTATAATTAGAAAAAACTAAATTCCCCTAAAAACAAATTTTCATTTCAATATATTTCATCATTCTTAAAATACATATGTATAACTATCTAAATATTAAATAAAAAAGAATGTCTAGAAATAAGTTCACTCCCTTTCATACCGTATGAAAAGTATAACAACTAAAAATTTTAAATGTTCTTTAAATATCATAAATTTTATAATTTATTATTTTGCATTGAATATATAATTAATAATTTTAATTATTATTAACCATTAAACTATATTTCACGTTTTATTATATATTTTTAAGTTAAATATGATAATAATATTTAAATTTAGAAGGTTTAAATTTTATTTTAAATTTAATATTCAAATAAATTTCATTTTCTATAAAATAATGAAAATATATACAATAATTTAATATTTAACTCAATTATAAACTTTAAATTAAATTATTATTATCATAAATTTATAAAAATCACATTCTTATCCAAAACTGTCATATATATGGAGACGGGTGTAGTTTAATTTAGTGGAAATGACTATTTTCAGATTATTTTAAAACTATGAATTTGAAGGCGATTGTACACTCAGTTAAAATGGTCAGAAGAGATTGGAGACTTCAAGAAATCCAAAAGGGTTTCGAATCGGTCCAATTTCAAATTTAGCAACAAAATGTGAGACATGGGCTTATGGAAAAGCAACTCAGATACCCACCTCAATCAGAAATTCCGAGATCCAATGCTAAGGACCTAGCTCCAGTAGATGTGATCAGTATTGTTGATTTTATAGTTTTGTCAAATTTTGATCATATTCATGTATATGTCATTAGGAGTGTCTACAATTAGTGTCAATGTCAAGTTTTTATAATTTTCAAACAACAGAGCCTTAATGGCTAAGTATGATAGACTCATAGCCTTGAGATTTTGGATGATGTACAACTCGTATAGATGGGCAACAAACATGGTTTCTTGATGGATAAGTTAAGGTCAAGCTATGAACATTATGATTGTAACCTAATTTCTTTAAATGAATGAAAAAAGATATATTTTTAAGTTTACAAAATAAAAAATATGAATGTAAATTATTTAATCTATAGAATTTGAATGTCTACATATTTTCAGGTATTAAATCAATTTACATGTTCCAAAATGTATATTAAACAATTAAAAAAATAATTTAATTTTCTATGAATTAGACTATGCGTGTTTATATATATATATATATATATATATATATATATATATATATATATATATATATATAACCATTTTTTTACCATTATCTCCTTAACCGCCAAAGTTACCCACCATTTCAGAAATAAAATCAATTTATAATTTAAATATTATGTATATTAATGGAATTTACAGAATTGAGAATACATGAAACTTTTCAAAATTTCTTTTATCCCCTGCATAGACCAAGATATTCTGAAAACATCATCTCATAGAGTAATTTTTCTGTAGAGAAAATCAGTTCCCAAACGTCACAATCGTTTGAAATATCAGATAGCATCAAGTTCTACCTACAATGACTTTCTACCCCCATTTTCCGAAACCCCGTGTTTATCCTCTCGAAAATGTCAGCTTATAGACCATCCAAATTCAATGGTATACCTTACATAATCTGGAATTCTAGGCATGAAAATTTTCAACCTGCGTGAAGGAAACCAAGTTTGTTGGTCACCTCAAAGAGTTAAAGTCGAACCAAAATTGGAACAGTTTAATCCTGTGTCTAGATACCTTAAAAGGTATATTATCTACTATGTTTTTTGACGTACTAATAAAAAAGTAAATGTTATCCGCCCCTTACAAAAACAATAGAACTTTGAAGTTACTCATCTGATGATTCAATAGGTGTCTAATCCTTGACACTTGACCCAGGAATATCAACTTGATGCATACTTTGGATTTTACGTTCCATTCAACCTAGATGCACATTCTGATGATGTAGTTGAAGGTGAATTTGTTGAATATCTGTGCACATTTCAGCCAATTTGGAAGCTGCCTTTGTGTCTCCTCCTACCTCTTGAGATACTGCAATGGACTTTGCCATCAAACACGTCATTTTCCAATAGAGATGGATAAACTGCTTAAACAGGGACAATCTTCCTCTTGTGTTTCGTGGATCAATCACCATAGGTTCCATTTCATCATCTGGAATATCTTCCTCAACTTTGGTTTTGAGGTCGTGCTCCTAGTGTGAAATCAAGCCTTTTTCTTGTCCAAGTGCCCCCACTACATAAGTATGCAATAGGTTTTGCATGATGTCCTTACTAGGTTTTCTTCCTCATTTACTGGGTCCCACCTTTTCCTTTCCTTTTTCATTAATTGTACTACCTACTGAGCCTCTTTTTCTAGCATTTCTATTTCCCGTATGTGCTTTCACCATTTTCATTTTTGGTGAGTCTCCCAGCAGTTGTACCTTCTCCCAGGTCCACACCAGGGTTCTCACTTGATGTGCAAATACCTGAGGGTGAAAGATGCTAGGAGGACCTATACATGGAAACATAGAAAAATCATTGTTTTTAGTTAGACTAGATAAAATCCCCTCCTTTCTATTGAGGGTCATATGTTTCCCTCCCACCACCTCAGTCTTATTAGTTTTCACCTGCTTGTTTTCCCTTATTACTGTATCTCTGTGAGACCTCCTCTTCACAGCCGACGTTACCCTCATAGAATGATGGTACAACGTCATGAATTGTGCATACCCAGCAGGCCATAGGACAGAGCATTGTGAGAATGCCTCTGTATTCTAAATTTTACAGTAATGCTTTTTCTTAATAAGAACCTAGCTCAAGGTTTTACCATGCAAAATAAATGCATTAACACCGACAACATGCAACATAACAGAGTCCAAATAATTACTAAAAATGTAGAGTTGTTTGACAGAGCTCGCGAATCCAGAAAAAAACATACTGAATCTTATATAGGGTCATAGAGTCGACGCCCTCAACAGAAAACAACCCAGAACCCAACATATATAGAAAATTTCCCAATGCCCCAGATGAATAACCATGATATCTACATGAAATCAAATCTTGGTCTAGATCAAAGTTGAAAATATTAACAAAAGCCTTAAACCCCACATAATAATTATAATACATGCATGTAGGTTCATATAATTGACATGCAGAGCTGTAAAGACAATTCTGCTGATAGAAGGAGTCAGGATGCAGGGTTTCATGAGGCAGTTGAGGGACATGCCATGCCATGCTTCTCCAAGGAACATCGCCCACCACCTCCCATACATTTCTCATGCCCGAAGAATAAAGACTCACATTCTGAAAGAAAAAATCAACATGACTAACTAAGTGATAGACTCTGAGGGAATCCGTAGAGAAAACAGAAGCATACTCTTTCACAGAGATAGGATGACAAAGATCAGACTGGTAAAACCAGTGAACCTTGGCAAACATTATAGAAACCATCCTAGAAAAATCATCCTCCCAAATGAACAACATAACATAACTATGACAACGATGGTTTCCATCCAGTTCAATTACATGATAGGGGTCCGTTTCAAATGGGTTATGCCTCCCTCCCATCTCAATGACGCATCACTTCCATGCTCAGGAAAAGACAGTAGAAGAAAACATACTCTAAAATCATTGCACAATGCTATAGAACTCATCCTTTGTCACAATTCCATTGCTGGCTACTCCTCATATGTTTGTGTAGTGACTAACCTCAACCAGTGAACCAACCTTCTGCCTAGCTTGTTCTCCCTCCAGCTGTGGAAAAAATCTCAAAAACTGTCTGATAAAACATGCTTTCTTTTTCCTGCATTGAATGCTAGATTTATTTGGTGTGGGATGAGCCGCCCACTACCTATGACGTGTGTCAGCACCATTCCACCGTATGGCCCACATGGCTACTTTCCACCTCAGAAATCCTTTGGCACCCTTTATTGTTCCAACTTTCATAACCAACAAAATAATATATATGACATTATCTACTCTGCAGGTGTTTCCTAAAAATAAATACCGAGAATATTGGGGATTTTAGGAGGTACAGGTCTAGCGTTAGTGATTTGTCTATTTTCCATGTAGAGAAAACTGAAATCTACCATTTCACTGAGGCCAGTTACTAGTAAGCAGAATGAAGGTAGAATCTACAATTTGATCTCTATTTCAAAAAATAAAAATACATTGTTCCATGAAGTTGTTAGATTCTTACTCACTAGTTCTTCTACACATAAATTCATGATTATTCATAATTCACACTACTCACGCAGAAGCAAATTCTCTTCAACTTACAAGCACTCATAGAATCGACAGATAATTTTCATGAAAGCAACAAGCTTGGAGGGGGAGGCTTTGGTTTTGCATAGAAGGTAGATTGAATTACTCTTTTTTTTCCTCTCTATAACTAGGATCTACCACAATTAAAACGTATGTAATAAATTAGTATGCGTGAGTTAAACCAAAAAGACATATAGATATAATGCATACATGTGGATAAACACTGAAGCATTCATTTTTAATCTATATGTAGAAAATCAGCGGCCATCAATGAATAAGAGAGACATTTACATATTATACATATTTGTTATGAAACGCTAAAATATTCAATCTTACATGGAGATTATTATTACAAATAATATTGCTAGCCTTTATATATAAATCAAATTGATTGTCTTGTAAAGGTCGATAAACATCTTTCATAGTATTATGATGGACTATTTATATTTTACATTAACTAAAATTAAAAATATTATAATATTTACGAAAGTCTTTCATAAAAATTATTGTATATATATATATATATATATTCAATAATTTTTATGAAAGACTTTCGTAAATATTATAATATTTTTAATTTTAGTTTATATATATATATATTTTGAAAAAAATATGTAACTAGAATTTTAATCATAGAAATGTATATTTAATTTATCAAATATTGGCTCTAACTTTATTATAGAGATGGTTAATTTGTAAATAAGCTTTATTAAAATACCATAATTTATCAATATTATATATTTAAAAAATCATAACTCATTTTATAATAAAACTATTTTATAGATATTTTATTTTAAATTTTATTTTATAAATTTTTTAATTAAATTGAAAATCAAAAAGGACATAAATTACCTTTTATACATATCTTCTTGTAAATACGCTTCCTTCTCATAACTAGCTTTCTGTAAATACTTTCCTTTTATTGGACGACTTTCAAAATAAATGCGTTTTCTTTCTTGTATTAAAACGACACCAATTCCATTTCGTGAGGCATCACATTCCATAATAATGGCTTTTGTGAAGTCTGGCGTAACTAGGACTGGTGCATGGCACATTGCTTCTTTAAGATGTTTAAACGCCTTAGTTTCTTCTTGAGTCTAAAAAAATGCATCTTTATTCAGTGGTTTTGTTATAGGTGTTGTTATTCTCCCACAATTCTTAACAAACTTGCGATAATACCGTGTCAGCCCAAGAAATCCTCGCAGATACTTTATGGTTGTGAAAATTTTCCATTCCTTAATGGATTTAATTTTGTTAGGGTCTACCTTAACACCCTCACGAGATAAAATATGACCCAGATATTCCACCTCATGTACTCCAAAGAAACATTTGGATGTTTCTGCATATAATTGTTTCCCGTCTAATAGTTTGAGCACCCCGTCAACATGTTGAACATGATCTTTCCAATGCTTGTTATAGATTAGTATATCATAAAAAAATACTAACACAAATTTTCTAAGGAAGGGTTTGAAAATGGAATTCATCAAACCTTGAAATGTAGAAGGTGCATTGGTAAGGCCAAAAGACATGACCAAAAATTCATAATGACCCTCATGAGTTGTAAAATTTGTTTTCAGAATGTCTTCAATCTTCATTCTAATTTGATGATATCCTTATCAAAGATCCAACTTGGTGAAGTAAATTGGTCCATGTAATTCATCCAATAATTAATCAATAATAGGAATTGGAAATTTATCTTTAATAATGAGCTTGTTGAGCTCCCTATAATGCAGACACATGCGCCATGATCCATCCTTCTTGTGCATTGATACTATTGGAGTAGAGAACGGAATTTGACTAGATTGAATTATACAAGCCTCTAGCATTTCTACAACCATATGTTCAATTTCACTCTTTTGGGCATTAAGATATCTATAAGGTTTGATGTTTGGAGGAACATTTTTTGGAATCAAATGAATAGCATGATCATGATCATGAATAGGTGGGAGGCCTTTGGGAGTCGTAAATACCTTCGAATTATTATCCAAGTATTTTTGGATATCCAAAGAAATATATTATTTCGATATTTAAACCTATGGTGAGCATAATTGTGTAATTATGCCCTATTGTTATTTATTTCAAAGTTTTTTCATGCCATTAGATTTGATTATCTTTCCTAGTTTCCTTGCGATACCCCTTAATTCAACTTCCTTTCCTTCCCAACAAAATTTCAAGAAAAGTTCTTGAAAATTAAAAGCTATTGTACTAAAATATTGTGACCATTGAACTCTTAGTAGAACATCAACACCACCCATTGGAAAGTGTTGTAATATTCAATACATTTTCTCCCATGGTTAGCTTGATATTATGCCACTTTCTAGAGTGATTTATAGCTCCTCCATTTTCAACCAGAACTTGACACTCTAGTTTTGGATATAAGAAGCAATTAAATTCCTTGGATATGTTACAATGAATAAAATTATGAGTACTACCCAAATAAATCAACACTATTACCTTTTTCTTCTTGATATGTCCTTCTATCTTGAGATTTTGAGGAGTGGTAATTCTTATATATATGAAATTTTTATCTTTTTTCTTCCAACTTTTGCATTGTCGACCTTGTAGGTTATGGAAGGCTAGGAGTAGCAACACTTCCATCTTTATATTTTTAAGTGGTAGGCTTCCTTGTTGACATAAATTTTGTTTCAATTTTTCTTCCCAACCTGAATGCTCTCTCCAAAGGATTAGGTTCCCAAAGGCAAACCTCATGTTGCATGTTATTCCTTAAAAGTCCATATGAATAAATCAATCATATGCTCCTCTGGAATATCATTTACCCTGATATTAAATTTTTGGAAATCCTCAATGTGCTCCACCATTGAACACTTTTGTTTGAGATATATCAATTGGCTAAAGAAGGTGTTTCTCTTTTTATCCTCATAATGTGCTATAATTTCCCCCGTAAAAATTTACCAAGTGATAATTTGTTTACGAAAGCAAAGCCATTGATAACATAAAAACTGATTAGGTTCTAAATATAAAGTTTCAATGCATACCTTTTGTGTGTGTTGCACATCATGTATATCAAAGAAATGCTCCATCTGTTGTAATAATGTTATAGGATCACACCATCAAAATTCCTCATATCGATCTTTGGAATATGGTGGGTCTTCAATCCAACATTAGAGTTTATGAAATCATGATTAGCATTTATTTTGTTCTCATAATGAGTTTCCTCTACTACCTTTTCGCCATTAGGAGTAATTTCTTGTATCAAATTTGTCAAGCCTTCCTTCCAAACCCGGCTAAGTTTGCTTCAATAACATCGATCTTAGCTTTCGTGACATTTTACTCAAACCATCCATTCCATTCTTCAAACCATCCACATTATCTTCTATTTCTTATTTAAAACATCCATGTCCTCTTTAGTTCATATTTGGTTTATTTGTCAAAGAGAAATTTGTTGCATATAGTCCTGTAATTTTGACATATTATACTGGAATTCTACCTCTTCATGTGTCATAGTAGAGATTTCCAAAGAAATTAATGGGTGTGGAACTAATTTTTTTACAAGGAATTTTAGAGCAATATACTTTGATATGTCTTCAATATTCCATTGGAGTCACTTGGCGATTTCTCAAACATTATGCAAAATTTAAAAATACACACTTTTTTCTTTCTTATTAGAACTATATATTGAATGCAGTATATCTAAATGATTTCGGGATCTCCAAGAATCTGAACTTCGGTCCTATAGTATACTTCTAGTCTTCTTTATAAGGCCATAGGTTATACCCTATTTGGATTCTTCAAGATAAAGTTATGCCAAGTCCCCTTCATTGACCCGATTATGGAATGATTTAGTAGAGAGAAATTGTAAGGGGTTACATGTGTCACTATTTAAAAATTTGGCTCTAAAATAGATACAAGAAAAACTACAGTATGTGCACTTTTGGCCAATTTTTATAGAAATCAAATTCGATGTGTGAAATGAAACAATAACAATAAGGGGGCTACACTAATAATAATAATAATAACTTGATACACTAGTATTACAGGGACCAAATATATACCAAGGTTGACCATGCTCAACCAATATCAACATGGCTAGAATGGTTAGAATGATCAACTATGGTCAACCATGGATAACCATGTTGAACCATAATGGTCAACCATGGTCAACTATATTAGTCAAGCATTTTGGTTATAATATTGGATAATATTAGGTTTATAATATACGATTTACTATTAGGGTTTATAATGTTGGGTTCAATATTAGGGTATATAATATTGGTTTTATAAAATTAAGTTTAATATATATATATATATATATATATATATATATATATATATATATATATATATATTGGTTTAATGCTCTATCAAGGTCAACCATGGTTGAGCATGGTCAATCATAATCAACCACAATCAACATTGTTAGAATGGTTAGAATGATCAACTATGGTCAACAATAATGTTCAATCATGGTCAAGCATGTTGAACTATAATGGTCAATTATGGTCAAACATAATAGCCAACCATTATGGTGAACCATGGTCAACCGTTATCAACCATGGGCAATCATTAACAACCATTGTGAACCATAGTCGACCAAGGTCAAATATGGTTGAATATGATCAACCATATTGGTCAAGAATTATTTTCAGCTATATATTCATAATATTTAGTTTATAATATTAGGTTTAATAAAAGGGTTTATATATATATATATATATATGTATGTATGTATGTATGTATGTATGTATGTATATATATATATATATATATATATATATACACTAAGGTTAACCTTGTTTGACCATAATCAACCATGATTAACCAATATCAACATGGTTAGAATGATTAGAATGATCAACTACGGTCAGCCAATATGGTTAACTATTATCAACCATGGTCAGCCATCATCAATCATTATCATCCATTGTGAACCATGGTCAACCATTACGGTCATAATATTGGGTTTATAATATTAAAATTTATGATATATATATATAATTAATGATGATTAGTTACCCACATATATAGCTATTAATATATTAATAATAAAGCCTTGAGGGTTAACTCAATTGGTCAAGTTTCCATTGCTAAAACATCTTGCTAATGGGAGGTCACGGGTCAATTCTACTTGACACCCTCAAGGTTAGGCTCTATTACTAAAGCGACAAGATGTGATCCCTTCAATATAGATATATATATCATTGACCATAATATAATCATGAGAGATGAATAACTATCGTTAATAATAATCTTATGCTATTATTATACTATATGTTATCTATGTTATAGTTTGAAATATAATTATTAATATTTTAATATAAATTTTTGTAATAATATAGTATTATACTAAATAATATAATATTTATATAATGTATATATAGTTGATATTATCTAATTATTAATAATCACACATATTCAATCATATTAGTAAGGTTTGATCATGTGTAAAGGTGACTTTGAGGTTAAATGCCTACCATACACTTAATAAATATTAATGTGGTTGACATATGCCTATGGATATATATCAACCACTTTTAGTAATGTGGTATGTGGTTGTGCTCATTTTTGAGAATGAAAACAAGAAATCTTGAAAATGGCATTAAAAATATTTTGATTTAATTTTCCCTTGAATTAAATTAGAATAAAATTGTAATTCGCATCACAAGACAACTTGTATGAGTTAACTAACCTGGTATGACTTAGTTGGTTCAATTAATTTGAGTTAAGGGTCTAACTTGAGTCATGTAGAGTGTCTCCTACAAAATATGATCACTGGTTGAGTTTATTTTGAGTTGTAATTAGTTAACTTAGTTTATGTGAGTTAAAATAAATTTAACTAGTTCTAACTCATGGAGGAACTAGTGGGACATCAAAGAGTGGAGCTTGGACTTGAACCACATATTTTTATCAATAAAATAACTAATGATCCACTCATAAATAACTGATGCATGTTAGTTCTCAGAAATACCTAGTTGATATTGCAGTTCAAGGGGAGTGTACTATCAATTGTATAATCATCAAAATTGTACAAGTGGTGCATGAAATAAAAGGAATTCCCCTAATGGATTGTACAGTATGGATTTAGAATTTATATAGTTAATAGGGCCTAATTACCCAAGGAAATGACGTAAGGAAATAAGGATCATAAAAGGTAGAAAATTAGTTAATTATTGAACTAGGATTGTCTAGGAATTAGTGCGACATATAGAGATAGAAATAGAGGTTTCTCAGCTTGGTGAAAATATATGTAATATTTTCATATTTTCTTGCTTATGAAATATAAAAATAGCGAGGTTTTTAGCTAAGGCTTTCCCCAAGAAATAATTTGTACTTTGTCATTGAAATTCTTTCTCTTTCATGTTTTGTGATTTTGCGATCTAAATTGGTTTCCGCAATTAGTAGACTAGACTCAAGTATATTGTTTTATCATATTAAAATTATCAATTTTAATCTACGTGGATTTTATACATGGTATTAGATCATGAATCAATATAGAAGAGAATACTACGAGTTTGTTTTGTGCAGGTGAATCGAATTTTCATATCTACTCTTCAGGACTAGCAACAGGATCATGATGTATTTCTCTGGATTAAGACTTTAATATACACTTGAGGGTAGTTTGAATTACATAAATTGGAAGGAAAAGGTGGAGGTAGTGTTCGAAGACAATAGGCTGAAGGAGTTCATAGAAAATGATATTCCTAAGCCTACAACAACAGATCCTCAAGATCTGGTGGCCTAGAAGAAGAATGTAGCAATGCAAAGAAGGATTGTATTGGAAGGTCTTCGAGATCATATTGTCTCAAACCTATATGGAAAGGAAAATCTATATGCTATGTGGAAGGCCTTAATATATTTTTTTCAAAATGGCAACAACCAGAGGAAGCTGGAACTGAAGGATAAGCTCATAAAAATTAAGATCGAGGAGGGCAACACAATAGAAAATTAATTGACCAAGTTCACCCATTATCGGTATGATCTTGGAAGTGTCGATGTTACTATTGCCGAGGATGATCGGGTGAGTAGAACACTTCTAAGCCTTCCCAAGAGATGGAAAAACTACTAGGATTAGGTAAATGTGAGGGAGAAGATACCACGGTGGGAGTGATTGTGGTATGACTTGGTATAGGAAGATATTAAGAGGAACACCAAAGACAAGACCTCTTCCAAAGAAAAGGAAGAGGAATTTGAATTAGTTAGCAAAAGAAAGAAATCCAAGGGAAAAAAGTCCCAGGACAAAGAGGGAATGAAGAAAGACTTGTCCAACATCAAGAGTTTTCACTGTCACGATTTCAGGCAATATGAAATGAAATGTCCACATAAGAAGGCAAGAAAGAAGGAGCCTGCATTAGTAGCAACAGGTGCAGCTCTAGCTTCACAATTCATGGTTTAGTTTACTCTCATTGCATGCATGGAAATAAGTGCAATGGGAAGCACGTGGTATCTCGACAATGGTTCCTCATTCCATATGATGGGAAATCACTAGTAGAAATGATGAAATTAGTGACTAGGTGACTAAAAACGTTAGTCACCAGAATTATTTTAAGTGAATTACTACTAAATTTGAGCAATTTTAAGTGACCAAACTAAAAATGACTAAATTAAATGACTAATTTAGTGTGGGAATAAAATATACGACTGAATAATAACTGAATAAACTAAAAACAACTAACTTAAATGACTAATTTACTATAGGATTAAAATATATGACTAGATAATAAGTGAAAAAATTAATAATGTTTAAAGTAAAGGATTATTATAGTCAAAGAATAAAAATATTAACAAATAACAAGTAAAACAAGTATATGAATTAGTTATTTGTTAGTAATTTTTAATTGTGTAACTCCAAAAATGGGAAATTGCAATTTTGATACTGAAGTGTTACATTTCACTACAGGGGTCTCTAAATCCAATTGCAGTGTTAAAATTAAGAGACAAATGGGTCTCTAAATCCATCTAAAGTGTTAAAATTATGAAAACACTTCTGTGTCTAAAGTTTAACACTGCAGATGGATTCAAAGACCCCCTTCTTTGAATCCATCTGTAGTGTTAAATTTTGTGACAAAGGGGTCTCTGAGTCCATTTGAAGTTGTTAGTATGAATCTTTTGTCGAAGTGTATGAAAAAAGATCACTTTAGCTACGCATAACTAATAGCCCTAACATCAAATATGGCTGCAAATATATTCAGATCTGCAGTTAGTTGATCAAGACAAGTGCTGCAAAAACCAGATCTATGCATAAAAAGACATTAAGCAGTGAAAACAAGGTTTTTCTTCATATATCCAATAGACAAGACAAGAACAATATTTTTGAAAGAATTTTTGTATTAAGGGCACCTGGGAGGAAAACAAGAAGGAGTTCCCAATTCTCCTCAATGGGATGGGTTCTTGGAAGTCCTCAGCACTTCAGATCTAGCATTTCTCTCTCTTGTTGGTGTAGAAAACCCAGACAAATATAGAACTCAAAGGGAGCTCACACAGTAGAAAATGGAAAATATGACAATGATAATGGCTCAAAGTCAGACCAAGAGTTTAGATCCAGAGTGATCTAATAGGCAACAAAAGGTGAAGAATGGTAGGAAAAACCCTCCTATTTATAACAAAATATTGGGTCATTCTAGATCTTGGTGCATGATTAAAATAATGTTAACCAAATCTAGATCCACCTTTTGTGGAATATTTTATTATATTTGTTGGAGGGAAAAGGTATTTGACTTGGGTCAAATCCCTTTATTTGTAAATAATAAATAAATAAATGATTTATTTATCATTTTAAGGAAGTGGTTGAAAGATAATAAAATAAATAATGATTTATTTAATTATTTATGGGTGATTTAGTCATATTTAACAAGGAATATTATTTAAATAAGATTTAAATAATTATTCCTAGAAAATAATAAGATAAATAAAGATTTATATAATTAATTTCTTTGTTTTGGATTAACCATGACCAGGAAAATCAAACAAATATAGGTTTGTTTAATATTTCCTTTTGGGGTTTCCTATTTAGACCATAAACAACCTAATAAATGTGTTTTATTAAGTTATTTTACATAGTGAAAGCAATTTTACTTAGGGTAAAATTGGTCTTACATGGTGTACTTGGGTCCATCTAATGATAATATGTTAGATGCCCAAAAAATGGTGTAACAGATTGCCCCCCAGCGTGCGAGTGTTAGGAGCAAATCGTATGACCGAAGTACGTTGTAAGAACTCAATCACCAGACATCAAAAGGGATGTTAGAGAGAGAAATGTAAGGTAGACTAATGTGCTGAAGAACTAGACCCTGAGGAGACGAGACTTACAGGTGCAACAAGTCTCTTTTTATGAGAGGGTACCTGTGCTAAAGGCGGCGGGGGAGGCATACGTATGCCTGCCGAGACAAAGTACAAAAGAATAGTGTGTCCAGTAAACAAGGGACCGAACCATAAAGTACAGCTGGCATAAACATGAGCCAGATAGAAATGTAATGAGGAATCCCATATACATGCTGTGCCTGGGATAATAGCCAGGACTTATACAATAATATCTGAGTACATGAGATACAAATACAACCCAAATGCCTCCTACAAACGGGGAAGGGCTCACAAAATCTGACTGATACATGCAAATCAAAGAGGCGCTGCAAGCGGCTAAGGCCTACATCATCAAATATATGGAGCTGCATCGAAGGCTGCAATGAAGAGGTCATCCGGGAATGTGGGGGGCTACCTGCAGGGCCACCCCCTCATGAGGGTTGAGACATCTCACACACACCCAGAAATCACCAAGAGCTGCTGCTGCATCACTAAACCATCAAGTATACGGATCTCGATCATGCTGAAAGGAGCTGGAACTGAGAAACAATCAAGTCAAAGGGTAATTAGAAAACCCTTTGCCTGATCCGAGGCACCGAACAAGAGTGGAAGCTGGAACCAAGGTACACTGCCCTCTAGACCTGTCTTTTGGAATGAATGAGTTGATGTCGACAGAAGGAGGTCTGCCATAGGTGAGGTGATAAGGGATCCTCAACTAAGGCACGAGAGAAAATAGTAAAGCGACTGACAGACTAATACTAATGATGATAATGAAATGGAGGGGACTGAGTTGCGAATGGATGACTTCCCTTGTTAGAACATAAAGGGCATGAATGACATGGCAACGACTGACACAATATCATGAGGGATAGGGGACAGTGGGACTGAAGACCATAATGTGCGACACGAGAGAGGTACCAAACAATGAAGGATGGAGGACTATAGCGGGATACAAAGGGACTCGGGATAGACTCCATGAATGCAGTGATGACTCAACTCGGATGCTCTAAACAAGGGCAACGTGATGGTGCTTCCACACAATGAAGGTCCCATGGGGGACCATAAAACATGAGTACAAGATGGTATCTCATGACGAAAATCAACATGAACAAAGACAAGTATGGAGGCAAAGTGGTGCCCCAAGTACAAGTGTTGTGAGTGAAGAAATTCAATTTTGGGGGGGAGGTGAAGTGATCCATATTGGAAAAAATGTGTCCTGGGAAGGTATCAAATCACAAAAAATGAATAGATACCCATTTGAGGGCTTGGTGAGAGCTTTCCAACGGTGTAGACGGTTTGTCAAACAGATTTACGGTGTGGTCGTAGTAGGCGAAAGAAAAAACAAGGGTTCTCTTTTAATAAGGCAGTTTTCCCTCCAAATTCACTCATTTGCTAGTGTTGCTATGGTGAATGTAGAGAGGAGAGAAGGCCCTAAATCTTGCTGCGAGTGTAGCGGACAAACCGACTGTTGGAATCGAGATCCGTTAGTTGCGGGTAAGAGGCCTAACCTTACTCTTTCATTTTGATGGATTGAAAGTTCAGATTAAGGCCCAGAATCTCAGGAACAGACCCTCTTTCACCTCTACAGCCGGGTCACACTTGTTGGGCCAAAAAATGTGACCTTAGAAGTAGGTTTTGAGCCAAAATCTGCGACCTATCTCAGGATTGGGCAGAAAAGTGCGACCTGGAGGGTGAATGAGATTGCAGTGCTATTTTAGGGCTGAGATTTGGGTTTTTGTGATTAGTTACAGTGTTTCCTATCTGTATACTGACAAAGATGATGTGTTTGTGCAGATATGGCAGATATATGGGTCAACTGGAGAGAGAGGGACCTGGGTACATTACGGTCGGAGATCCAGGCAGATCAGGGTGTTCGTCATGTATTGGCCAGGTTTGGGGTTCTAAAGTTTTTGGAGAACCCATTGATGAGAGCAGGGGAGCCCTTGTTGGCCCGGATTGTCAGTTATTGGGATCCAGATCATGAGGTCTTTGTAGTGCAGGGGCAAAATATCGAATTGACAGTCCAGGATCTGTATTTCCTGACTGGTCTCCCGCCACTTGGGATGGTGGGAAATACGCAGCCAGTGTTACCGCGGGGGAAGAACATCATGGAGTTTGTGGAGCGACATTGTCGACCGGGTCTCAAAGTGAAAGGGACTCGGATACTAATCGGGGACCTAGAAAGATTAGAGACCCGTGCAATGGCCACAGTAGTGCTGCAGATCCTGGGCAACCAGGCACTCCATCACATCACTGGGGGGAAATGATGGTTGTGGAGAGTGTGTTGAGTGGGACCTACTATGGGTGGGCCCAAATGATGTTGGTGTCATTAAAATGACAGCTGTTGCTTTGCAAGTGGTAAGTGAACCATGATTGCTCGTATGGGACTTTGTTGTGCTCCTTCTTTTTTGAGAAGATCCCGACCTTACGACCTCGTATACAGCTCCCAGATGGGGGCCTAAGAGAGCCCAGGATGCGCCGATGGGGGCGACTACTGTGCAGAGGAGGAGGAGGGGTGGTCGGACGAGTGTTTCGACCTGAGTTCTTTGACCATTAGGATCAAATGCCGTTATACATAGACGACTATCCCTATATTGGGATGCGTTATTGTGGGGATCCGGACCTACCACTTCTGCCTGGCCGAGTATGGGGACCCGATGGTAAGTGAAAAGTGACTACTCTTTTTTGGGCATGTTAAAGTTTTTGAATAGTAGATAGGGTACTGATTCATGTTCTTTTGGTATGCAGATATAGCTCCGGTAAAACCGGCTGGATATATGGGACGACCGGCAGCGTCAGGAGCTGCAGGCCTGAGTGGATCGAGAGTGGCGCATAATGAGGATGCGGCTGCCCTCCTAGAGGACATCTGCTGTAGATGCGAGAGGTTGCTGACCGGTGTTTCAGAGCGCGGGTGGAAAGACTTAGATGACCAATACATAGAGCCATGTATTGGTCTACCCTCAGAATGGCGGGGTATCATGCGGCGCATGGCGATGGCCGGTCAGGCGATACGTGATCTACAAGCTGCAGGACTAGAGCCATTGGATCGGGATCCGCCAGATAGTGATTAGGTGTGGGACATGTGGTGCCCCCTAGTGTGTATGTAGGGACAGGTGGTGCCCCCTAGTTTTGAGTTTTTGTAACATGCTATGGGAATGTCATATGTATCAGAGTAGATGGACTCTGAACACATGTTTTGCGACACATATTATGGATATGCATCTTTTTTAATGATTATGAATGTTATTGTCTTGTATAAAATGTGTGTGATAAATGCCACTCTAGAACATGGTTTGCAATGCTATCTACATAGTGATTTTGTTCTCGAGGTACATGGTTGAAAGTTATGGTTTCAAACTCATGTATCAAGAGTTTCACTCGTAAATATCGTCTAAACAGCACATGATTATTCACACGATAGACACCATTTAGTTGCATGACAAGAAGTAGGGAATCTAAACGAACATGCAGATGGAGGATATGATGAGAGAGGGCATCGACTAAAAGACCACGCACTCTATCATATTCGGCCTGATTATTGGTGGCAGGACCAATGCATACCCCGTTGGAGAGAACAAGGGCATGCAAGGGGGTGAAGATGGACCAACCTGCCGAGGCTAGATTCCGGGAGTAACAACTTGCACCATCGGCGTAACCAATATAGGGTGTGGACGGGAGGTCCTGTGGAATGGTGTTACAAGACAAAAAATGGGAGGAGGAGGAACAATGACGGCAACGTGAGTGTATATGAGACATCAAGTAGCAACTGTGGGAGGGAGTGTGATGGGGAGGATGGCTATGACACATATACAAACTAGATGGTGGTATATGAGGAATATAGGAGGTATGGCTGGGACTCGGGCTACGGAGGTCAACATAGATTCGGGTGGGGTTATCCTGTGTATTGGTGGGAAGGATGAGGTCATGGGTGGAGAAGGTTTCTAAGGGGACACCTGGACGGGAAAATAAGGGGTGATGAGTGGAAGGGAAACCACATGACGCTGCAAAGCTACCTAAATCATCTGTATAGGAAGAAAGGCTAACATAGGGATCGTCACGGGGAATGACGGAAGAACAGAGAAACAAATGGTCAAATAATGTTGAGCCCAGGGTGGTCGCTGAAGGGGGATTGAGCGAAACAACGGGGGAGGATTCAAGGGGAATTTTCTCCAAGGGTCTCATAGAGGATGATAGGTAGAGGATGGTGGTAGTAGACTCCGTCATCTGGACATCAGGGGGGAATGTCAATGGGATCGGGGGGATCCTCAAGCTGTCCTAAAGCATACTGCGCAAGTATGGGAGAGGCAGACTGATTTTTTTCAACCTCATACTCTCGAACTACCTCTAAAGAGGCGCGGTAATGCGTCAGGTGAGGAAAATGGTGTGAGTAATGGCCATGGACAGCACACAAAGCACAGGGTTTGTTGGTGCGAATAATCTTTGGGTTCTTGGTTACGGATGAGGACAGAATAGAGGGGTCAGGGACCGTCGACTCAAGGAACGCGACTTTAACCATGGGCTGAATACGGGGAAATTCAGGAGAAGTATGGGTGGCGGGACCGACGACATCACACAAGGTGCAAGGCTTTGCGGGTGGAAGAGGAGCCAGGTCAGTCGGGGTGGCCTTGTCTTTGGATGCCCCCTTGCGAGCTTTGCCTTTCCGTCCTGGAGTTGCCGCCACAGGAGCAGGGTCCTGAGGAGGTGCTGGGGGCATGGAGGAAACGGAGGAAGCGAGGGGGACCGGTTGAACAGGTGTCAAAGCAAGATACGGTTTGGGGTGACTAGGTGGGGTAGCGGCTGGAGGGTCAAGGTAATAGATGGGTATGCCCAGGGTCAGGTTTGGGAGAGAGAGGGTGGCCATGATGGGGACCTAATAGACTCTGGGAGGGGGAGCCAGGAAAGGTATCTAACCAGCGGGGTAATGACCAGGAGGGATAGCTCTGAGATGGTTGAGGGCTGGGGGAACCGACCCAGGAGGATAGAGGGATTCAGGGATACCAGCTGTAGGAGAAGGGCCAGAAGGAGGAGGTCCGGCTGGCTGAGAGGAATGGCTAGGAGTGGGTTGCAGTGGGCGAGGTTGAGTCTGAGGTTGCTGACTAGCCGAAGCGGGCCGCTTAAGGGCAGCCTGAGATGATTGCATCATGCAAACATTTGATAAGCTGGGATCAGAGATAGGAGGAGGAGGGAGACCAGGAAAAGTTCCAAGCAAAGAGGAGTCTTTATAGACGCCGAGAGAGACACTGGTCAAGGAGTCGACGGTTTGCTTATTGGCTACAGAAGAGATGGTCGTCTCAGGGGAGGTCTGAGACTTTGGCTCATGATAAGTCAACTGGTCGATGGTGACTATCTTTCCATTGTGAGGAAAAGACATCTTGCGAAAAACCGCGGAAGGGACAGCAGACATGGCATAGGTGTAGCTTTGCCCCAAGAGAATGTTGTAATCTAGAGGGGCGCCGATGACTTCAACGTCAATGCAAACAATCTTTCCCGCAAGAGTGATAGGAAAATTACAGAAGAGGCCAATGGGCTGGGAGGCGTGGCCATCCCACGCTCGGAGGGTGATCATGGAAGGGCCCAACTCAGGAGATCCGAGTTGCTTCCAAACCGAAGCGGACATCACATAGGTGGATGCCCCCTCATCAATTATACACCGAGAAACGTTAGCGTTCCGGATTTTGACTAGGATTTGGAAGGCTACGGAAGCAGGAAGGGGAGGATGTTCCAATTGATGGGCATTGAAAACAATCATTTGGTCATCAGTAGGATCTACATCGCCCATGGCAGATAGTAGAGCCTTCTTTTGGGAAGGGCATGATTGGAGGAGTTCCAATGTGGAAATGGCAGCAGGAGACTGCGCCAAATTATCTACTATGCTATACGAATGAGAAGATCGACCAAGAGCAGCATTTCGGCGTAATGGTCCTTTAGGAATCTTGGTATGAACCTCAATTTTTGGTTGAGGGATGTGTAAGGGACTATTGGATGTCGAAAGAGGCTCAGTAGAACTTGAAGGCGGGGACTTGGAGGTAGACTGAGCGGGAGGCTTGGGGTACTGGCGAGACCGAGTTTGAAGGTTAAGGTCGACGGTTGGGAATGGATCAGAGGTCATCATGAGGATCTGGTAATCGGAGGAACCAAAAGGGGAAGGTTGAGTGGCGACCTGTCTGTTAGGTGGTTGGGTAGTCACGAATCCTTGCTGGGGGAAAGGATTGGTAAATACAGTTGGTTGAGTAGTGGCCACATTAGGGGGAGCATGAGGGGAGGCATGTTTTCCTCGCAATGTGGTGTGAGACTCCCACATATGTTGCATCTGTGGTAAGAGGGGACAATCGTGAGTGTAATGACCGTAAACACAGCAACACGAACAAGGCTTATTTGTGCAAATAGGCCTGTTCGGCTTGGGCTGAGTGCCCTATTACTGGTTAGCAGTGTTAGAGTCAGTACCTTGAGGATTGGGTCCACGAGTACCAGGGGCATATTGATTTGGATTTCCTCTCCGCCTTCCTTGAGAAGAAGGGGGATTAGTCATGCCGTGCTGTGTAAATACTTGCCCTAGAGGGGGCTGTAGGTGTTGTTGCGGGGGTGGAGAAGGCAAGGGAGGTGGAAGCGCATATGCTGGAGGAGATGGAACACCATGCTGTGGATAAGGATAATGGTTAGGTTGTGCAACATTGAGGTAAGAAGGAGGTTGGGAAAAAGGATGAGGCATGCCGTGTCCTAGATACATGCTACCTAGAGGGGGAAAAGTGCTAGAGGTGCTGGCCCCTCCCGGAGGGAGACCATAGCCCATAAGAGGTTGAGCATACGGATGAGAAATGGCTCCAACGATACTGTCGGCGGAATGAGATGCCCCCGGGGCATTAGCGCCACCGGGCCTGGGGAGGTCAGGAAGGATGGTATAAACGTAACCAGACTGAGTGTAGATCAGGTCATATTTCAAGGCGATTTGGATGGCGGCTTCTTCGGTTTGAGGGAAATGGGAGGCGACATCTTTGCCAATGGGAGGTAAGAGAGTGTGAAGGAACCAGTCCATGTAAACCCAATCTTCAAAGGTGGTAGCTCGACATAAGCTCCTTCTTCTTCGCCATTCCTGGACATGAGTGGAAAGGCGGGTCGAAGAGGTTTTCTTGAAAGAAGTCAAAAGCTCTGTACCAGTATCGTATCAGAGAGGGAGCTGGAAATAAGATAAAAAGGCTTGGGCAATGGTCGCAAAGGTGGTATGGGAAGAGGTGGCTTGGTCAACATACCATTTAGAAGCTTCGCCCGTAAGCGTGCGTTGGAACAACCGAAGACGGATGGAATCATCGGTAATGGAATTGGAGGAACACCAGATGTGGAAAGATCGGACATGGTTGGTTGGATCCTCTCCAGCGAGGCCTTCGAATTTAGGGATGTCGGAGGGGAGCTTGGTTGGCATAGCAGGCCAACCAACATCGTGGCAGATGGGGTCATTGATTAACTGATTGAGATCGGGGAGGCTGAGGCCTGCCATGTAAGGGAGCAAAGGTGCAGTCGAGGTAGTTCCTGTGGTGGTTCCGCTAGCAGTAGTCCCGACATTAGGGCCGGGATTACCGCTAGTGTTAGGCCCTGGACCAGACATAGTGAAGGTGATAGGGGGAGAACCAGAAGTAAAAGAAGAACCTAATGAACTAGAAGAGGATTCAGAGTGCGGACTCAGAGGAGGACTAACTCGTCGACGACGGGAAGGAGTAGGTCGACCGACCGGAAACTGAGGGTGAAGGCCAAGAAGTCTCCGGGATGTGCGCCTTGGGGGTGCAATGGTGACCACACAAACACGGCACAAGGGGAAGAAGAGCGATCAAGAGATTAAAATGTCGAAACAAGGGCAGATAGGTGCAGTGTCAATTGATTTTAAAGTCTTTGCCTGGCGGTGCAAACTAGGCTCTTCTTCGCTTAGGGTGAGTGTGTGGCGTGCGTTAATCTTAATTTTTAAACCCTTTTCGTTTTAAGAGCAAGAGAAAAAGTGTGCTTCATAACTGAAAATAATGCTGTAAAAAATAGTAGATAAGGCTGAAATAACAGAAAATTAACAGCTACTAGTGCATCAATCTAACCCAAGAAGGCGGGTCTCTCAAAACTAAGCTAAAAGAGGGAAAAAAATCTAGTCAAAACACACTAAAAAGAGGCCAATAGATCTAGGGTTGAAAGGGACAGGGATCTAAAGGAGAAATCTGCTAAAAAGAGGTGCAGAACACAACCAAGAGGCAGAGGCAAGGTGGCTGGAAAAAAAGGAGGGAATCAGTAAAAAGCAGAAGGGAAAATGAGGAGGCCCTAAAGGTAGATCCAAAAAAAACTTCAGGAGGTGTTTTGAAAGGGGGAAGAGCTGATGAAAAGGGATCGGAAAAGGAGGTATCAAATCTGAGAAACGGAAGGCTGAAAATCTGAAAAAACAGACACCTGAAACAGCTAAAACTATTCCACCAAAAGTGGAGGGTAATGAAGCCCTAGGGGGCTAGGTTCCCACTTAGATGAGCAAAATGAATCAGAAACAGGTCTAATCGGGCTGAGACAAAGGCTAGAAAACCCTGACAGAAGCTTCATAAAAACCCAGAAAAATTGCAGAAAAAGAGCAGAAAAACTGGCAGATCGCAGGTTATGACCTGTTTTCTGTGCAGGTCGTAGATAATGGGCTGAAAAGTGTGACTTGGAGGCTAGGTCGCAGTTTCTGGGCTGAAAAGTACAACCTGAAGCTCCGGGTGTCCCGGCAGCAGATTTCCGAAAAAGTTGTCGTCTCAGTTGCGGTTGATGTCTGTCACCTGTGCAATAGGGCCAGAAACACACAGAATTTAGAAATTTTAATGTTTTAGGGTTTTATATGGGAAAAACAACATAAAAATAGGAAAAACAAAAATATGAAAAGAAACCCTAGGGTCTGAAGTAGCTGGATATGCAGGAATATGAAAAACGACAGCGGTCGTAATTGAAATCCCCAACGGAGTCGCCAGTTGTTAGTATGAATCTTTTGTCGAAGTGTACGAAAAAACACCACTTTAGCTACGCATAACTAATAGCCCTAACATCAAATATGGCTGCCAATATCTTCAGATCTGCAGTTAGTTGATGAAGACAAGTGCTGCAAAAACCATATCTATGCATAAAAAGACATTAAGCAGTGAAAACAAGGTTTTTCTCGATATATCCAATAGACAAGAGAAGAACAATATTTGTGAAAGAATTTTTGTATTAAGGGCACCTGGGAGGAAAAAAATAAGGAGTTCCCAATTCTCCTCAATGGCATCGGTTCTTGGAAGTCCTTAGCACTTCAGATCTAGCATTTCTCTCTCTTGTTGGTGTAGAGAACCCAGACAAAGATAGAACTCAAAGGGAGCTCACACAGCAGAAAATGAAAAATATGACAATGATAATGGCTCAAAGTCAGACCAAGAGTTTAGATCCAGAGTGATCTAATAGGAGACAAAAGGTGAAGAATGGTAGGAAAAACCCTCCTATTTATAACAAAATATTGGGTCATTCTAGATCTTGGTGCATGATTAAAATAACATTAACCAAATCTAGATCAAGCTTTTATGGAATATTTTATTATATTTGTTGGAGGGAAAAAGTATTTGACTTGGGTCAAATACCTTTATTTGTGAATAATAAATAAATAAATGATTTATTTATCATTTTAAGGAAGTGGTTGAAAGATAATCAAATAAATAATGATTTATTTAATTATTTATGGGTGATTTAGTCATATTTAACCAGGAATATTATTTAAATAAGATTTAAATAATTATTCCTAGAAAATAATAAGATAAATAAAGATTTATCTAATTAATTTCTTTGTTTTGGGTTAAACATGACCAGGAAAATCAAACAAATATAGGTTTTTTTAATATTTCCTTTTGGGGTTTCATGTTTAGACCATAAACAACCTAATAAATGTGTTTTACTAAGTTATTTTACATAGTGAAAGCAATTTTACTTAGGTTAAAATTGGTATTACATGGTGTACTTGGGTCCATCTAATGATAATAGGTTAGATGACCAAAAAATGGTGTAACAGAAGTGTTAAAATTTAGAGACCCTCATCTTCAATTTTAAAATTTAGTTAGATTGATTCAACGACCCCCTTAAAGGGGTCCATCAATCCATTTATAATGCTAAAATTATAACACTTTTATACAATCACTACTAAACCAATGTAGAAGTTTCTATTAAAATGGTTAACCACAACACATATTAACATAGTCAATATCCTTTTCATAAATAGAAAAAATTATATATATATATATATATATATATATATATATATATATATATATATATATATATATATATATATATATATATATATATAAGTTTTTCTAAATGTCTATCATGACCACAAAATTTTCACTCTAATTTAGTTTTTAACAATTCAATATATAAATATAAACTATAACAAAACCCTCTTTGTTTCTTCCCTCCATATTTCCTCCATATTTTTTAATTCTTCTCTCTATATTCCTTTTAAATTTCTCGTTGCTGAGGAGCTATTTCTTTGCTGAGTGTTAGTTGGATTTAAGACTCTGTTGATGGCATGGAATTGGCAACCTCACTCCCAATACCCTCTCAATTAGAGAAAATTTAGTAATTATAACTTGCTTTGTAGAAATAGAGGTTGGAGTTAGTTAGTTGCCTTTAGTTTCTGCATTAATTGTACTAGCCTAGCCTTCATGATGAGCGTGTTCCCCTTTTTTTTACTAGAGTTCAAATGGAAAGCTATAATGATTTAGATGTGTGTTCTTTCATTAATCCCCATGGACCATGGAAAGGGCATCACCAACTAGCCATCAAGGTAACAACCTTCTTATTATGAATTTGAACATCAGCAACAGTAACAACCAGTGATTGATGAATACAAAAGGAGTCAGTTTGGATTAATAGCATGTCTTTTTGGAATTTGAACAACATAAAAAACAATAACTAGTGATTTATGAATACAAAATGAGTCAGTTTGGATTCAAGCAGTAAAAAAATTATCAAGGTGAAGTCCCCAAGATTATTCTGCTGAACAATTTGGAGATTCCACCCACTGTTGAAGAGTGTTCAGGGCCTATTAATTCTTCCAAGAAGAAGGCTTTTCATAATGTGATGGAGTGAAGTAGGAGGAGAACATTGAAAGTACTCTAATGCCAGCTACGCCTGTTTCTATGCCTAATCTAAATCCAAAGGTTAACCTCACCCCCATATCCCTCTCAGATTTTTAATAAATATTTTTTCTATTGATTTTTGAAAAATAGAATAAATTTTATCGTTAGACCTATTAGAAATCATTTTCCGTAGTGTGAGGATGAGAAGGAATTCAAAACTCTAAATCGGTAAACTCTGAATGAAATATTATTTCTTATGAGTTCATAAAATTAAGGTTTGTGTCATTAACTGTGTTTGCATAGAGAAAAGTGAGGCTATCTTACAACCTAGGGTAGAATATATGTGACCCGTGCATGTTTAATGCTAATAAAATAAAATGAAAAAAAGGTCAACGATATCTGATATCTAATGCTGGAAAAAATTATTGGTGCTTTTAGTGATTGCAACATAAGCTTATTTTTGGCAGTACAAAGAGCTCTCCTTTTGTTGGGAAAGCAAGAAATCCATTCATTCTCAAAAGTATTTGGACAACATGGAAGAAGGTAGTTGGTTTGGTATGCCTTTTGCATTACATACGATGCGTATTTAGTTACAGTGTCAGGTGTTGGATCTATGCCATCCCATTGAGATTGATACTGATATTGAATCTAAATTCACCCAACGATCTATGTCCGAAAACACCCCTCATGAAAAGAGCTATAAATTTGGATACCGAAAGAAAGTGGAGAGGGAGCCTAGTGGGTTAGCTAATGGTTGACTGTTGTGGAAAGTAGGAGCTATCAGAATGAGGGGAAGTGCCTAGAGTAACATGGTATATGTATTTACAAGGAAGATAAAATTCTAATGTTTGCAAAAGGAGAAAAAGATAAGAAAAATAACATAGATCCATCCCATCCCTAGATCTTTCAAGGAGAAGAATGTTTGCATCTTTATTTTTAATGCATCTTGGTGTTTAATAGATCTAGGGTTAAGATGGATCTTCTGCTCACCTTGTTTTAGTAGGCAAAATTTTTACCAACTAAGGACCATTTCACATGACAAGATAATCAAAGTCAAGTTTGGATACATTAGTATATGATTTTGCATAGGTTTTTTTAGTAGTATTAAGGTTATGTTAGTGATATTTAAGGTTAATTAAAACACTTTTTAGTGTAAGTTTTGGATTTTCTCACTTTCTTGAAGTATCTAACCTCATATATCAAGCAGTGAGAAGCACTATTCATTCTATCTAGTCAAATTTTTATTGTACGCCTCTATTTCATGTTGTTATTGAGTGGGGGGCATTTTGCAACTATTTTTGGGTAGTAAGTATAGTAGTTTCACTGGTAAATTCGATTACGTTTTGATGCCTTTGAAGTATATATTGACCTTTGCTTGAAGTTGTTATTGTTGGAAACTAATGGATAGACAAGCAAGCTTGTAGTCAATGTATAATGTGTTGGGTGCAATTTGTATTATTGAATGACATTTCTCAAAAGATGAAACCTAAAACCGAACCCCCAACAAAAACAAAAAGAATTGTCCCTGTTCATTATTGATGCATATAGTAATTTTCAATTTTTCCTATGCTACGCTAATTATATTTGTATGGTTTTTTTCAAAATCGGGAGGTAGAGTTTATATTAAAAATTCGATGGCCATACCATACAACTTAAGTTTACGAAAAATATGTAGTTTTTGGCAACCATGTCCTCAAATTCCTAGCTAAGGATGAAGGTTGAAGTAGCAAAAAAAAACACTATGGAGGCCTATCCATATATACCTCTTATAAGTCCACAACTATACTACTTAATATGATGTAATAATGTAAATGGTACTCAACAAACACACTAGGTTACTAAATTTTTTTTAAAAATGTAATGCCCATTTTGGCCTTTAGTTACAAGGTCCACATGAGTTGTTAGCCTCTAGGTCTTCATATTTCCTTGTTGTAGAGCTAGTATCAAAGTAGATAGCCACATGCTTGTCTTTAGTGAGGCCTTCCAACAGCTTTGAGATATGGGAAGTTAGGGTGTATCCATTGAATGATGTATGGAAAATGAGGTAGAGTCTATAGAGGTGTTGCTTAAGTTGAGAGTGGGAGCTAACTGAACCTCTAGAGGGAGGTTTAAGTGAACAAACTTACACGCAACCATAATTTACAAACTCCATATTTGAGGCAATTTCCAACTAGTTCACTCTAAAAATGGTCATGGAGGCCTGAATTTCATCCTCCCATTCCCTCTATGTCAAGAGACACTTACTAATATTTCCAAAAATTCCACTAGTAAATGCACTCATAACCCTACAGAAGAACATAAAACTGAGTTACCAATATTTAATGTTGGCTCATAGCCAAAGCCCACCTACAATTCTGATGGAATTCTCACAATGGTTATGGTATAAAAGGGTATTAACCCTAACATCAAATCCATTAACCACAAACAATTTCAAATCATTATATAGTCGAATACTTATCCATCTCACCAAGAATTTATTTAATGTAACAATGTTCACCAAAATATAGTTCTTTAGAGAATGAATCAAATAAATGTGCATATGATTAGAAGGTGGGATTGTTTAAGCCCTGTCCTCCACATTTCCCTGATGATATGATAGGTATCATGGGAAGGGTTTCTTGTCTTAAAACTTTGCTACTTCATGTCAGTGGGCACATGGAGCTCAAGTCTCTTACCCCCTCATTTACACACAAAATGCCTCATATTTGAACCCTTTAATCAACCTTTTAGTTTGCTTCAACATTTAGACTTTAACATATTTTGGAAAGCTTTAGGTGAGTAAGCATGGGGAGTTTGAAGGAGGGATTAGATAACCACCATTTATTTTTTGATCATTGTCACGTTTCAAACACATCTGTCTTTTAGTACATTGGCCTTTTAGTTTGCTTCAACATTTAGACTTTAACATTTTTTGGAAAGATTTAGGTTTGTAAGTAGGGGGAATTTGAAGGAGGGATTAGATAACCAACATTGAGTTGTTGATCACTATCACCTTTAAAAAACCTTTTTCTTTTAGTACATAAAATCCTTGATGGACTTTAAGAGATTCTGGTTCATTGAAATATGCTAAAAATAATTGTAGTTGTGCTTAGATTCATGTCCATATCTCAAAAATTAGAGAAAATATCTAACATTTATGATTTTACCTGATATCTAATAGAGATATCCATATGTCCCGTAGCACATTTCTTAATAATTCAATATTTTTGATATACATATTTGTTTGTTGGAGTTCATTTCAAAGGGAGAATGTGGAGACAAGGAGTGTAGAGCACTATGTATTTCCTGCTTTGCTAGGTTGTTGCATTCATCAATTATGTGCTAAGTCTCTTTCTGGAGCTAAATTTAGCAGTAATTTGTAGATTATATGGTGTTTTTTATCATAGAATTTGTATAATGGAGATCAGATTTCATGCAAAGAGGTGCAGGAAAATATTAGGAATTGAATTGAAAAGGAAAATGTGAAGACAAAGTAGCATAGAAGACTATTTATTTCCCACCTTTCTAGTTTGGTGCATTAAAAAATTACGTGTCACAATTTATCAGAGATTAAACTCTTCTATATTTTTTAGAGAAGGGAAAATGTCTATTAGAATAGGGAATAAACTTGGAGTAGTGTGCTTCAACCTTCAAATGTTAGGGTAATACCTAGCAAGTGAATTTTCATTGGATCCAAGTGGCACATATGTATTTGGACTGTTGTGAAAG
Source organism: Pinus albicaulis (assembly GCA_034641835.2). Lineage (NCBI taxonomy): Eukaryota > Viridiplantae > Streptophyta > Pinopsida > Pinales > Pinaceae > Pinus > Pinus albicaulis. Next base: position 360,614,140 of record CM076580.1, read on the forward strand.
AAAATAAAGGTGAGGTTGTGTTGCACATGTCAAACTTGAGGTATTCCATTACAAGTTATGAAAATTTTAAAAATATGAAATGAATTTTGGGACAACATGCATTTCTCTACTTTTGCAATTTTTCTCTATATCACTTAATAATCTTTCTAGAAATTCCACCAATCAATGCACTCATAATATTGTAGAAGCACATAAAAATTAATTACCAATATTTAACCTTGGATCGTAGACAAATCCCACCTACAATTCTGATGGAATTCTCACAATAATTCTGGCATAAAAGGGTATTAGCCCTAACATCAAATCCATTAACCACAAACAATTGTAAATCGTTATGCATTTGAATCCTTATCCCTCTCACCAAGGCTTCCGTTAATGTCACATAGGAAAAAACACTCACCCTATGCTCTCTTGAATTTCAAATCTTATTTTATTATTTTCTCACTGTTAAGACTTCCTTTCAAAATTGCTCTACTTCCCACAGGGTTTTAGTTTCATAGTGAAGGCAGTCTGTTTCCTAGTTTCCCACTGGATTCCAAACTCCCGAGAGCATATGCCAAAGTGTCATGGACCGGTTTTCCTACATAATTAGGCCGCTTTGTGGTTCCCCCCTTATGGTCCAAGGGATATTAGCCCTGTGGAAGTGGGGCCATATGTAATATTTAGCTTGGTGAAGCATCATGCACAAGGAAACATGTTGCATCACTGTGTACTTAGGAAAACCAAAATCGTTGATGACCACTAGGCCAGATCTAGTTTTTTCATTTGTGCCATATGTGTGCGTGGGCATGTTTGTGCACATATATTTCTCTAAGCTAAGTATCATATATGAGAGTTGACAAATCGAGACTTGTCTAACATTTGTAGGTGACAAATGCAATTTTTTTTTCTAAACTATTTCAAACTCCGAGAAGGGAATTTATCTTACTGTGTTGACATTTTATTTAATCCAAAAGTGTCATATACTTGATAAGGAATTACAGTGCTTCTTTGTTAGATATATTTTTAAAATATAGAATGGAAAATTATTGAAATTTTTTCATATATCTTAGAGCCCAAAAACTGTGAGGCTAAATTATATAAATCATATTTTGGCTAGTTACCATTTAGTTTGAGAATGTAAATAGTCAGTTGTACAAACATTTGTGCCATAATAGTCCAATTTTAAAACATATAATATTCTGCATATTCTATCATTGAAACAATCCATAAACAGATTCATAATGTATATAAACATTCAAAAATATCGGGAGACTAGTTTGAATTCAACTGATACTTTTTTCTCTTACAATTAGTTTGTTAGTTGATGCTACTAGCCTCATTTTGTTTGCAAACAAAACTCATCTCAATTGCAACCTGTCTTCTAGATGGATTATATGATATTTAGATATTTGACTACAACCAAATGGTCTCTCTGCATTATATGAAACACAAAAAATTGTTAAATACTATTCCAAAACAAAGTATAATTTTTAGATTAAATGGATCATCTCTTATGCGATACTATGCAATGCATAAACTGTATACCTCCCTAAAAAAAAATTTACTTTCATATTACAAACTTTTGTAGAATCCATTCTTTCTGATGCCATCTTCAAGAATATCCACAATGCTTATAGGGGTGGAAAGTGAGGGGGGGAGGTTATTTTCAGCCCTAAAGGATAGATTGAATTAGGCTACTCTTGGCATGTAGGAAAAGCTTATAATCATTAAAGGCCTTATTCTGGCTGCTTCTTCTCCAATCAAGTCCCTCATTATAATAGGAGACTCCAATATGACTACATGTCATCTTGTGTTGAGAAATTTTTGTTCAGACTCTTAGCTGTGACATCTCGACAGAAGAATCATGGGAAATTTGTCCATATTTCCAATCACACAAGTAAATCATGTTCTAAGAGACCTCAATGCTATAGCTGGTAGGATGGCCAACCAAGCCTTATCACTAACACCTTAAAGCATGCATATTAAAGGAACAATGGGGGAGGAAATGTTAAAATAATTCAATGGATATGTCTACTCAATTAAAAAGCATGGAAGTATTTCTTTCTGCATCCCTTTAACGTGGAAACCACACATTATCTTGTGACAACTATGATAAAGTTCAGTTGAACTGGCATATTGTGATAATTAAGTCAGAGTAAAGTGTTTCCAAGTCTTGGGAATCCATGAGAGGTACCAAACAATCATGTATGCAATTGGAATAACTTCATAGGTGAAGAGAGGAGTTTCCTTGTGTGAATGGCATGGCATAGCTAGGTTTGGCCCTTCCCTTGAAGTAGTCACCCCATGCAACCTGGTAGTGGGAAATATTCAACACAAAGAGGGACTGCAAAGGCAAGGTCGTGGAGGATTAGAAAAGTTAAGTTTTATATTACCCCCTCTCCTCACGCATCAATCAGTTATGAATTGAAGGGATCAGTTTGTTATATTTTTCTTGATTTTGTTCCAAAACAGTCTATCGAAAGCAGGGTCATCAAGGTAATTGGAACAATCATTAACATGAATTTCATAGGAAATTTGGACAGGGGATGGAAGCTCATAAACTCTGTACATATTATTGGAGGCATGGAAGACAAAAAAGGAAAGGAATGCAGTGTAGGAAAGAAAGATTGGGTGGTAGATGAGGATATTAGAATGGAGATAGTGGTGTTTAGTAGGAAGCTTGATTATCTATTAGATTAGGTGGATGTGATAACTAATATTCTCTCCACTTACTTCCAACAGATTCAAGATGTGAGTATGGAAATCCAACATCTCTAGCTCCAAATGAAAAATACACAGGCTATGTAATAGGGAGAAGCACAAGGAAGAGATCGTCAGGTGTCTTCAATAAATTTAGTCCAATATGCTTCAATTGCATTTCCTGACAGACCTCAACCAGGTAGCCTTAATAGATAATTTGACTATCATAGATCATAAAGAATCCACCTTGGTTTAAATTTTGTTGAATGTCTGTTAATTTCTATTACATATTACGCTTATTCCATAAATTGTATCCTTATGGATTTTTTTGGACTCTAGAGCCTTGCAGTAGGATAGAGACAATCAACATGATTGAATTAGTTTAGTTACAAAATATTATGCTACATTTTGCTACAAAAAGCTATGGATGTACCTTCGATATGGTTCAACACCATTTTGCCAATTCAAACTACCTTGTTATTTATATCAACGATTCAAACCTAGATATTTAGGTTCATCATCTAGACAGAAGTCCAAATGTTTCAAACCAGGATATCTTAGTTTCAAAGAAGGATTCTTAGTTTTGAACCATGAGAATTGGCTTGCAAACTAGGCAGATAACATTTGTTAACAACAAAATAGAGAGTGGAGCTGCTGGGATCTCCTTCCTCTGCTTCGATGCCTTCGCCTTGGCTACAACTTTCACTCAAGATGCCTTATTCTCTTTACATTCTCCTTGTCATGCCTTCGATGCCCTTATGCACCAAACTTCTAGGTCTTAGTGCTTATCTAATTTGACCCTTTCTAGATGCTCATATGTTTTTTACAAAAAAATTGCATGCCCAATTGCCCCAGTGGCCTTCTTCATCACTCAACCAACTTTTGGAGATTTTCCTCCTCGGCAAACTCTCAAGGTGCCATCATTAAATGCTACTCATGTGGCACAGAGGGAGCTTCTGGGCCATTTCTGGTGTGTCCATCTTGCAAGTGTGTTCAACCTCTGGATTCTTCAGTGAACTATTTTTTAGATATTTAGTCTGTAAATATCTGGACGCTGAAACGAATATGAAAAATTGTTTTTATGAGGAACCCCCCACGCACATATATATAAATATTTATTAATATATTGCTAATCCCATTAGAAAATTTTTCTATTTAATCTGGGTAAAATTTTATTGCAAGCAGGAGTGAAATTTATTATGTGGGCATGCTTCTCTGCAGGCAACTAGAGTATGATGTACACACAAACGATCTGGAATGAAAGTGCAAATATTGGCAAAATAAATTGCATCCTGATTTATTTCAGTGAAAATCTGAGGTCATTTCTGTTGTTCCTTTTGCATATTCCTATTGTTGTAATACATTGGTGGGTTGCAACTTTCTGTGACTTTTTCACTAATATCGTGTTTTCATTATGGGACTTTGAGTAATTGTTTTTCATTTTCTTATCTATATGGGACCAACAAGAGAAGGAGCATTATGCTCAGTAGTCTACTCAAGTGATAAAAGCTTATAATTTTCTTCTTAAGCCTCTATCTAGAGCACGATATCTGGTACACAAGTGTCCCATTCCCATGTCTTTGCTCTCTTGAATTTCAAATTTGATTTTATTATTTTCTCACTGTTAATACTTCCTTTGAAAATTTCACTCCTTCCCATAGGGATTTAGAGTAGTAGTGAAGGCAGTTGCTTTTCTAGTTTCCCACTCGATTGCAATCTCTCGAGAGAATATTCCCAAGCGTCACGGGCCGGTTTGGCTACATAAATAGGCTACTTTTTGGTTCACCCCTTATGGGCCAAGGGCTATTAGCCATGTGGAAGTGGGGCCATATTTAATATTTAGCTTTTTGAAGTGTCATGTATAGGAAAAATGTTGCACCACTGTGTACTCAGGCAAACCAAAATCGTTGATGCACACTAAACCAGATCTAGCTTTTCACGTGTGCCATATGTGTGCGTGGGCATGTCTATGCACATATATTTCTCTAAGCTAATTATCATATATGAGAGTTGAAAAATTGAGATTTTTCTAACATTTGTAGGTTACAAATGCCAATTTTCTCTTCTAAACTATTTCAAACTTTGAGAAGAGAATTTCACTTACTGTGTTCAATTTTTTTTTAATCCAAAAGTGTGATCTATAGTGATAGGGATTTACAGTGCTTCTTTGTTAGATATATTTTTAAAATCTAGAATGGAAAGTTACTAAAAGTTCGTCATATATTTTAGAGTCCAAAAACTGTTAGGTTAAATGATATAAATCATAGTTAAGCCAGTTAGCATTCAGTTTGAGACTATAAATAGTCAGTTGTATAGACATTTGTGCCATAGTGGTCCACAAACATATAATATTACGCATATTATATCATTGCAACAATCCATAAACATATTCATAAGGTATATAGACCTTCAAAAAGACCAAGATACTAGTTTGAATTCAACTGATACTTATTTTTCTTACAATTAGTTTGTTAGTTGATGCTGCCAACCTCATTTTGTTTGCAAACAAAACTCATCTCAATTGCAACCTATCTACTAGATGGATAAGATGATATTTAGATATTTTACTACGACCAAATGGTCTCTATACATGAAACACATAAACTATTAAATACTATTCCCAAAAAAAGTATCATTTTTAGATTAACTAGATCATATCTTATGCAATACTCTGAAATGCATAAATTGTATACCTCCCTCAAACAAAATTGTGCTTTCAGATTACAAATTTTTGTAGAAGCCATTATTTATGAAACCATATTCAAGAATATCTACACTGCTTATAGGGGTGGTAGGTGAGTGGGGAAGGTTGTTTTCGACCCCAAAGTACATATTGAATTAAGCTACTCTTGGAATCTAGGAAAAAACTCTAATCATTTAAGGCCTTATTCTGGTTGCTTCTTCTCAAGTCAGGTCCCTCATTATAATAGGAGACTCCAATAACACCATATGTCATCTTATGTTCAAAATTTTTTCTTCAGACTCTTAGCTGCGACATCTCCACACAAGAATCATGGAAAATCTATCCATATTTCGAATCACACAAGTAAATAATGTTCTAAGATACCTCAACACTATAGCTGATAGGATGACCAAACAAGCCTTATCGCTAGCACCTGAAACCATGCATATTAAAGGAAAGATGAGGGAGGAAATAATACCATAATTCAATGGATATGTCTATTCAATTAAAAAGCATGGAAGTATCGCTTTTAAGTTTCTGCATGCTTGGAACGTGGCAATCACACAGTGTCTTGTGAAAACAGTGAGAGTTAAGTTGAACTACCATATTGTGATAAGTAAGTTAGAGGAAAATGTTTTCAAGTCTTGGGAATCCATGAGAGGTATAAAACAATCATGTCTGCAATTGGAATACCTTAATAGGTGAAGAGATGAATTTCCTTGTGTGAATTGCACGGTATAGCTAGGTCTGGCCCATCTCTAGAAGCAGTCACCCTATGCAAGCTGGCAGTGGGAAATATTTAGTACAAAGCGGGATTATAGAGGCAAGGTCATGGAGGATTAGAGCAGTTAAGCTTTATATTACCCCCTTTCCTCGTGCATCAATCGGTTAAGATTTCAAGGCACTCAAGGAGGTAACTTGCTCAGGGGACCTCTTTGTTATATTTTGATGGATTTGGTTCCAAAACACTCTAAGGAAAGCAGGGTCATAAAATTAATTGCCACGATAATTAAAAAGAATTTTAGAGGCAATTTGGACAGGGGCAGGAAGCTCATAAACTCTGTACATATTATAGGAGACATGGAAGTCAAAAAAGGCAAGAAATGCAGTGCATGAAAGAAAGAGCAGGTGGTAGATGAGGATATTAGAATGAAGATAGTGGTGCTGAGTAGGAAGCTTTATTATTTGTCAGATTAGGTGGATGTGCTAACTAATATTATCTCCACTCACTACCAGCAAATTCAAGATGTGAGTATGGAAATCTAGCATCTGCAACTAAGTATGGAAATCTAGCATCTCCAGCTCCAAATGAAAAATGCACAGGCTATGGAATAGAGAGAAGCATGGGGAAGAGATCGTAAGGTGTCTTCAGAAAAATTTAGTCCAAGCTGCTTCAATTGGATTTCCTGACGGACCTCAACCAGGTATCCTTAATAGATAATTCGATTATAATAGATGATTAAGAATCCACCTTGGTTTAAATTTTGTTGAATTCCTTTCAATTTCTATCACATATATGCCTGTTCCATAAACTGTATCCTTATGGATTTGTTTGGAATGTTGAGCCTTGAAGTAGGACAGATAAAATAAACATGATCGAACATGTTTAGTTACAAAATATTATGCTACATTGTGCTATAGAATTCTATGGATGTACCTTCGTTGTGGTTCAACACCATTTTTCTAATTCAAACTACCTTGTTATTAAAAAAAAAGAATATCTGCAATAATTATATTTATATCAATGATTCAAACCTAGATATTTAGGTTCATCATAAATACATAAGTCCAAACGTTTCAAACCAAGATATCTTAGTTTCAAAGTAGGATTATTAGTTTTGAACCATGAACAAGGCAAATAGCATTCATTAAGAACAAAATAGAGAGAGGAGCTACTGAGATCTCCTTCCTCTACTTCGACACCTTCGCCTTGGCTGCAAATTTCACTCAATATTCCCTATTATCTTTATGCTATCCTTGGCATGTCGTCGATGCCCTTCTGCACCAAACTTCCAAGTCTCAACACTTATCTAATTTGACCCTTTCTAGTTGTTCAGATGATGAGGGGGAAGAGAGTACTCAAATATCGATTGGGGATAGTGAGGATGCTTCTGAAGCTAGTGATTTTCATGATGATGATGCCAAATCTAGCTCATGGTGCCCCTCCACAACCGCATGGTGCAGAGGATACAGAGGAGGCAGTGAAAGTGAAGAACTCTATTGCAAAAGGTAGTGCAACTATATATTAGGGGGGAGTGATGGCAGTGCTAGAGATGATATTTCAAATACTAATGTGAAACAACAAACTCTGGGTGGAAATGGTCAGGAAAATTTAATAATGGGAACAACAATCTCTGCCAGGGGTAGAATGAGATCAGCTACCACTTTAAAGATAGTGTTCAGAAGAGAGTTGAGCTTTTGCAATAGATTCCAACAGATCAAGAAATTGCTAATATCTTGACTAAGCAACTAAAATGGAAATTCAGTATGTTCAGAGAGCAATTTGGTGTGCTAGAGAAAACTTTTGTCGATTCATAGTTCTGTTTTTTGCTTGGTTTCCTATAGGAATTGTATAATAATGCAGAATTTGTTTACCATGAAAATTTCATCAATAGGCTTAATCATCTTTGGTGATTATGGGGTATCGATGTTGATACTTATGGTATTATCAATTTAGCATAGCATTTACCTCATTGAAACAAAGCAAGCTAGGGGGAAAGGTACTCTCCCTGATGTATATATGAAATCCCATAGAAGGGGGTGCAATAGGTATGGCATTATCCAAAATTTAGAATTCCCAACTTATGGTGGGACTGGGGTAGCTTAGGATGGAGAATTTTCTTTTAGCAGTCATATCATGACCCCACCTCATGGAGGATCTTCCGAGAGGGGTAGCTATCATTGGCTAGGAGGAGGTCAGTCCTCATTCAATAGAATAGTAATTTAATGACAATATGATGTCTTGTGAGTTGTCTTGTGTAATGCCATGCTTTATGGTATTATGGCTATGGTGTTATAGCATCATGTAGAAATTTGAATAACTGAGATATTATTCACCGAGATTCTCCTGATCACACACAATTTTAGCTTCATGCATAATACAGAATCTCTTCTACCATTTCTCATCACATGCGAAAATAAAATCAATTGCATGCATACATTAAAACCACAAACAATCACACATATGAACACAATATTTAATGGGAATGATTAAAGCTGAAAACCCCAACTATCTGTATATTATATGTCATGGAGATCATGTAACAATCATAGTACAAAAGCTCCTCACAAGCTCTCATGCACACCCTCAATTGCTACACACTATCAAGCTAGATCTAGCAAAACACATGCTCCAATCCTTAGCCACTTGATAGCCAACCTCTATTGTGTTTTCAATGCTATGGGATGGCTTCATTAAATAGATAAACCACCTGGCTTGTACTGCGCAATCCTCATGGGCTTCTCCACCTATCTGTGTGTTGAAAATAGCAACAGTATAGTCACAACTGATAGTTAACCTGCTCTTTCACCTATTTCTGCACTGGTCTCCACTAAAAATGTCCATGCACTGAAGTTAACTGATGCATTCTTTAGTTGATTAATGAGTTTATAATTAGTGAATTAATTAATAATTAATTCACACCACTCTCACTAATTGTATCAATTAGTTAAACTGAATACAAATAGCTCAACTATGTTTAGATTAGTTAAACCGAATACAACTCCACTAACTTCCTCAATCAACTCCACCAAACTCTGTCACATGAGTTCTAACTGAAGTCTTCATGCAATAGCTTCACTTAACCCTTAGGAATAGTGTAATTCCTTCTGTCATCTCATGTGCCACATCTGTGCACTTAACTGAAGTGCTCCAAGAGAATAAGATAATGTTTATAGTCCAAATATTATTAAGAGCTAATAATATTCGACATATCTATTTTTAGACTGGCAATCTAAAAATAGATTCCGCCCAAGATGTCTAAAAATAGAAGTCCATCTATTTTTTCTGACTTGACCAACCATCCACAAATAACAACCTGCAACTCATAGAACATGATCCATATGTCTAAAAATAGACATAGTCTAAAATAGACTTTGCGCTAAAAATAGCCTGTGGGCCCACTTAGTGAAGGCGACTCCTTTCCACTAAGCTCATCATCTTGTTGCAATCTCAACACTCCCTCTCAACAAGATATGGATTATCTGCAACCCCTATCCTGCCCCTGTGGTATTCGAATTTTCTCCTGGCGAGCGCCTTCGTCAAGATATCAGCATCCTGATCCTCCGTGGGAATGTATGAAAGTAACATGACCTTCCGCTGCACACAATCTCTGATATGATGATACCGAATGTCAATGTGTTTAGATCTATCATGAAATACTGGATTAACCGAGAGTTTGATGCAACTCTGATTATCACAATAAATCACAGTAGGCTCTAAGTGTGAACCGAACAATCCGACCAGGATCTTCCTCATCCATATAGCCTCGCATGCAGCCAAAATTGCTGCCATATACTCGGCCTCTGCTGAACTGAGTGCCACGGATCTCTGCTTCCTGCTGTACCAAGAAACTATTGTCGACCCGATACTGAAAATCCCTCCAGATGTGCTCTTTCTGTCCGTTGGGCTCCCTGCCCAATCTGCATCCGTGAAGCCACATAGCTTCACCTCATTCGACTGTCTGTACCATAATCCATATCCCGATGTGCCTCTGAGATATCTCAATACATGCTTCCCTGCCTTCCAAAAGAGCTTGGTAGGCTTAACCATAGCTTGTGAAAGCTGGTTAACTGCATAGCATATGTCGGGTCGTGTATTGACCAGATACATAAGCGACCCCACCAATTGTCGATAAACAGTGGCATCCACTACCTCCGCCGAAGTAGCATCCTCCTTCCTCCATCCACCAGGAAGAGGAGTATCAACGGGCTTGCAACCATGCATGTTGAACTTCTCCAGTATCTCCCGGGCATACTTACCCTGAGAAACAAACAGTCCATCACTGCGCTGCCAAATTTCCAATCCCAAGAAATAATGAAGAAGGCCCAAGTCCTTCATCTCAAACTCTTTTGCAAGATCCTCCTTGCATGAGAGTATCAAAAGCTCATCACCTGTCAAGATCAAATCATATACATAAAGTACAATGATCAGCAACTTACCCTCCACCACAATCTGGTATAGGTTAGGATCCGCCTCACTCTTGGAGAATCCAAGTCCGGTGAAATAACTTTCTATCCATGTGTACCAAGCGCTCTCTTGAGCTTGCACACATGCTACTCGCTGCTGAAGATCTCAAAACATTTGGGTTGCTCTATGTACACCTCCTCCTCAATGACTCTGTTGAGGAACACAGTCTTCACATCCATCTGATGAATGTGCCACCCCATCTGCGCTGAGAGAGCAAGAATCGTCCGTATGGAAGAATACCTTGCGATAGGTGCAAAGGTCTCCTCATAATTGATCCCCTCTATCTGTGAAAAGCCTCGGGAAAAAAATCTTGCCTTGTACTTCTCCACACTCCCGTCAGCTGCCTGCTTCATTTTGTAGATCCATCTCAAACCCACCACTGATTTCCCTTCCGGTCTCAGGACAATCTCCCATGCATTGTTTCTAACAATCGAATCATACTCTTCCACCATGGCATCTACCCATGCGGGATCCTCCACAGCTTCATCCAAAGAGGATGGCTCTGTCACAATACACTTGCTCACAAGAGCCATGTATCCAGTGTACTGATCAGGTGACTGTCTCTGTCTGCGCTGTGATGTAGGTGCTCCTACAACCTTCTCTGCATCTTGAGCCAATCGCTCGCCGTAGTGCGCTTCCGCCTCTCGATGGTTGGCGCTGAACGAGTGGTCTCTTCCACTCCATGAACCTCATCTTGTGGTTGATCCACATCCTGAGACTCATCCTTAGGAACTAATAGCTCCTCATCTGCATGCAAGTGTGGCTCCCTCTCAAGTGAACACTTCATGGCTTTCTCCTCCTGAAATTTGATATCCCGTCGCACAACAGTCTTGCGACTATCTCGAAAATACACACGATAGTTGTGGGGCATATCAGTGTACCCCACAAATATCCAAACCTCTGCAGTCGGCTCCAGCTTCTTCCTGGCATCCTTCGTCACATGAATGTAAATAGGTGAACCAAAAATCCTCAAATGGGAAATATCAGGCCTCTTACCAGAAAACGCCTCCTCGGGTGTACTCATGCCAAGTATCCTATGAGGACAACGATTCTGCACATATACTGCAGTATTGCATGCCTCTGCCCACAAGTGAATGGGTAGGCCCTGATCATGCAACATCACCCATGCAGAACCCATGATCGTTCTATTCTTCCCCTCAGCAACCCCGTTCTGCTGTGGGTTATGAGGTGCTATGAGCTCTCTTCGAATTCCTTCTGCGCTGCAAAAGTCCTTGAATTCACTAGAGATGAATTCACCACCATTGTCGCTCCTAAGAGCCTTCACTCGCTTCCCGATTCTTTCTCAACCGCGTCTTGAACTCACGAATTTTTGAGGAGGCCCCCGCCTTCTTCTCGCATGAAGAAGATCCGCACTTACGAGAAAAATCATCAACAAATATCAAGTTAGTAATACCTATGATTTTCATTAAAGCTACTGAGAAAGGTCCACACACGTCTGTGTGAATTCTCTCAAGGATTTTCGTGGCGCAACTATCCTTCTCGTGAAAGGTGGCTTTCACAAATTTTCCCAAGGTACACCCCTTGCACTGATCTGACTACACAAGAGTTCCTTTAGGAAGCCCAGTAGAAATCTGCTACAATATCTTCAAAGCTCCATGGTGAAGGTGCCCCAATCTCCGATGCCACAACTCGCCATCATCCCGACTCACCACTCCTTCTGCCTTGCCTGCCATTGCTGCGCAGCCATCTACCTGCAATTGATAAAGGTTCTTAACTCGAACCCCTATCCTCCGGGTCTCACCAGTTTCCTTACTGCGTAGGAAAGCCTTTCCCTCGCTAAAGACAACATCATATCCCTTGTCTTCTAACATCGCCACAGTAGATAAGTTTCTTCTTCTCAATCTTGGAACATGCATCACTTCCTTCAATCAAGGGTTTACCAGATTCCCCTCTCAAAGGAAATGGTACCGATACCGGTCGCATCAGATCGACGACGTCATTTCCATATCAATGTGCACTCCAAGATATTTCTCATCCGTACGTAAACAAATCTCGATCTCCCTGTCATGTGAAAAGATGCACCACCGTCCCGTAAACCACACTCGAACCCATCACACTTGAAACCTCGAAGCATGCCATCGAAAAATCCAAAATTTTCAAAAAACAATGCTAAGCCCAAATGTTGGCCATACTGTACCGCTTATTTTTCTTCTTCTGTGGACAATCAGTGGCGTAATGTCCGTGTTGGTGATAGTGAAAGCACTTCACCTTGGACATGTCCTGCTTCTTGCCTTTCGCATCGGATTGAGAAGCATGATTCTTGCTCTTCCCCTTCTTTTCTTTGGCAGCCAAAGCACAATTCTCTTCATCAGAGTTCTTTGATGAAGATCCGTCCCTGGTACTCCGCCTTGTCTCCTCTTGCACAAGATCCGACCAAAGTCGCTCCCATCCTGGCAATTTCTCTCGACCATGGACAGAGTCCTGATAGGAGTGCCAACTCTTCGCAAGCCCAAGGAGAGCCAAGCTCACCAAGTCCTCATCATCAACAGTCACCCCCACACTTCCCAGCTCATCTCTGCATTGGATGAACTTCGTGATGTACTTGGGCATACTGTCGCCTTTCTCCATTTTTATGTTTCTGAGTCTATCCTTGAGCGCCAACTTCCTCTGGTCACTCTTGCTTTGGAATAAATCTGTCAAGGCTTTCCACATCAAGAATCGAGAAGCCTTACCATGAAGGCTGGATACTATGTGATCCTTCACACCTTCCAACAGAATCCTTCGACACTTTGCTGTCTTCTTTTTCCATGCGTCAAGTACGGCAGCATCAGTAGAAGTAGGCTTTGGGACTTCAGCATCTATGAACTCCTTCAACCCATTGTCATCTAGCACCGCTTCCATCCTGTCCTTCCATGAAATATAATTCGAGCTTCCCTCAAGGGCATACTCCAATCGAAATCTGTAGAAAGACATCTCAACTTCGACACCAAGAAAACACTGCTGCAAATTAGAATTCCACTAGCACAAAACTCAACCGCTTCAATGTTTTGCAATTGCTCCAATGATTAATACTGCTCCGATACCATGTGGAAATTTGAATAAATGAGATATTATTCACCGATATTCTCCTGATCACACACTATTTTAGCTTCATGCGTAATACAAAATCTCTTCTACCATTGATCATTACATGTAGAAATAAAATCAATTGCATGCATACATTAAAACCACAGACAATCACACATATGAACACAATATTTAATGGGAAAGCTTAAAGATGAAAACCCCAACTATCTGTATATTATATGTCATGGAGATCATGTAACAATCATAGTACAAAGTCTCCTCACAAGCTCTCATGCAAACCCTCAATTGCTACACACTATCAAGCTAGATCTAGCAAAACACATGCTCCAATCTTTTGCCACTTGATAGCCAGCCTCTATTGCGTTTTCAATGCTATGGGATGGCTTCATTAAATAGATAAAACACCTGGATTGAACTGCGCAATCCTCATGGGCTACTCCACCTATTTGTGTGTTGCAAATAGCAACAGTATAGTCACAACTGATAGTTAACCTGCTCTTTCACCTATTTCTGCACTGGTCTCCACTGAAACTGTCCATGCACTGAAGTTAACTGATGCATTCTTTAGTTGATTATTGAGTTTATAATTAGTGAATTAATTAATAATTAATTCACACCACTCTCACTAATTGTATCAATCAGTTAAACTGAATGCAAATAGCTCAACTATGTTTAGATTAGTTAAACTGAATACAACTCCACTAACTTCCTCAATCAACTCCACCAAACTCTGTCACATGAGTTCTAACTGAAGTATCCATGCAATAGCTCCACTTAACCCTTCGGAATAGCGTAATCCCTTCTGTAAGCTCCTGTGCCACATCTGTGCACTTAACTGAAGTGCTCCAAGAGAATAAGATAATTTTTAGAGTCTAAATATTATTAAGAGCTAATAATATTCGACATATCTATTTTTAGACTGGCAATCTAAAAATAGATTCTGCCTAGTATGTCTAAAAATAGAAGTCCATCTATTTTTTCCGACTTGATGAACCATCCACAAATAGCATCCTGCAACTCATAGAACATGATCCATATGTCTAAAAATAGACATAGTCTAAAAATAAACTTTGCGCCAAAAATAGCCTGTAGGCCCACTTAGTGAAGGCGACTTCTTTCCACTAAGCTCATCATCTTGTTGCAATCTCAACACATAATTGATCAAAATTATATACTTGATGACTTATGCATTGGCCTTGGGCAACCCTTCCATTCATACTTGGACATATTTCTCAAAAAATAGTTTCTTAAAACCCATACGCAACTTTTCCCAGAGTTTTCCGCGTATACACGCGAGTCCATATATAGAGAACTGCGTATGCCATTTTAAACATTAAAAATATATATAATTTCCCTACTTTTGAGGAGGGGTTTATATTTGTTCATGTAACTTAACTACCCCAGCCTGTGGCCTAATTTTTCCCCAACTGAAAAAACTAATTTGAGGGAGTATAAAGGCTCGTCAAGGGAATGGCCTAAGCGAGGAAGAAAGAGAATTATAGATGTTATACTATGTTATAGCCCTATCCAAGTCTGATATATCCCCTATGCCTCTTGCGCTTCCCAGATTTTCAGGAAACCCTTGTTTCCTTGAGATGTTCACTCATCCTATGTGACATCCATTGTGCACTATTATTGGAAGAAGTTTTGCGAGGCTAGGGCTGGACAGATCTAGAGGACGATATGCTCGAAGGCCGTGGCAGATTTCAGGTGATCTCTCCACATTTTTTTACTGTACATGTCATTAATAAAAGAAGTGCTATCTTGTTCCTGATGTTCACATGTCATTTATCTCTTATACATGTGTAATGATCTTAAATAGTTCATTTATTATTATTTTTATGAGATTATGCATGTTTTTGCTAACATCTAGAACTTATATATGTTGTAAAACTAGGTTTTTGTGCTTGTTATTTGCTGGTTTGCAGGTTCTGGAGCACAAGGTGTTGTAGGGGCTTTGAACCCCATGTGATCTACTACAATCAAAGGATAAACGGGTAAGGTCTTCAACCCTTAGTTTCTAGTTTAGAGCATAGAAGTTGGTTAATTGAGTCCTTCTTGTGATGACATGCCCCTGATCTATGAAGGTTTATCAACCCAAGACCTTAGGGTAACATTGCCCATAACAGAACTGGCGTCTCCACTTGGGATTACATTCGTGTAATTCCTAGTTTGGGTTGTTTTATCTGTCTTGTAGGTTCCTTGACATGTTTATCAATTTTTACAGTCTAGCAAGTCTTTTTTCAATTAGACAGAAGACCTGGTCCCTTGATCAGGCTTGACTTTCTCTTTTTCCTTATCTTTGTTTCCAAACGCAACTTAGTCTTTGCACAGTTGCGTATACCTCCTGTATTTTCCAAAGGAACCCGCGTATATGTGAGTTTCCTTGGTTAGAGTCGCGTATACATGCTTGTTTCATACTGCAAAACCGCGTATGCCTGGAAAAAATTGAAAATTTGAGTTTTCAGCCTTTGTAGTCTTTTATTTCTATGGTGAACCGTTCATGTGGTGTCTTTAGGGTGTCTGGACTGTGTTTATTGTGGTTGCATATCCACTTCTCTCTTGTTCTTGTGAAAACCTATCCATTTGATAAATTTCTTATTTTGTGTGATTTCAGTTATGGTTGTAGCACCAAGATCTCTTCCTGGAGTTCTTGGATGTGATAACCATTCATAACAGTGAGCCTTTGCTTGTTTGCTCTTCTTTGCCTCATACATTGCTTCGCTTCTGGTTTTTTCCCTTTTGGAATATCTTGGTTTTCTTGATTTCTTGGACTAGCTTTGTAGCGAATCTTGAAGAATCCCTTTTTGGTTTTTTTGAGTTTATTTCGCTGAAATATTGTGCTAACTAAATCAATTATTTGAGTTTTGTGCTTCTTCTTGCTTGTTTGGGTCCCACTGCGAAAGTAGCATAGTTGGCTTGAGTACTTTGAAGCTTTGTTGAGACTCACTTTTCTTGATTCTGGTTCTTGGGTAGTTTTATGCTTGTCTTCTTGAAATATTTTTTCCTTTCATTATAAGTAAAAAGCCCAAAAACTTTGTTTTCCATACCTTTTTCTTTAAGTTCATTTTTACGGTTTCTTCATACCTTTTGAAGATTTTTTTTTGGTTTCTAGTCTTTGGTTCTTGGCTTGGTTTTGAAGGAAGTCTTTTCTTGATTTCTCTCTTTTGCATCATGTACATTTTGGCATTTCTTATGCAGAGGAGTTCTGTTTGTAACTAGCCTTGTTTTTCAGTCAAAAGTGATCGAACCATTGTATTTCTAGAGATTCTTTTTGCTTCTTCAAAGTTAGCACCTTATAATTTGCATATCATTGGTCATTTTCATTAAGTGCATTGAATCATTTTAGTCTTTTTCATAGGTTTCTGGATTGTGTGAATTCTAAGTGATTGAAAAGAAAAGAAAATGTTTTTGCTTACTTAGTTTCGTAGAACCCATACAGAGATCTCTTTTCATCGAAAGGAAATCATTGGATGTGCATGTAGTAAGGTTTTCATTGATTTATTTTGTGTCAAGAAACACCATCAATTTCACTTTTGTATACCCTTGACTAAAGTAACAGCCAATTTAAAATCAAGCGCTATAATTAAAAGCAACTAGAAGTTTTTGTATCATTGTCATTAATCATACACCAACTAGCTAGGTTGTAGGGCCTTGGAATAGGTGAGTGGAGATTTAGCTCTCCAAGGCCACTCAAACTATTAAACATAGAAACTTTATTAAAGAGCGAAATCCAACACCGTTAAGTGGACTGGGAAAGCTCTCCTCCAGAGAGTCAAGCACGAGGGATAGTGTAGGCAGAGAAGAGAGATACCCCCTGTTGATCATTTCAACCTCCTATTTAATTTTCGGCAAGCAATCCTCCTTAAACCTTGTAAACCCCATTTTGTTCGGCCTGAAAAAAGTCATTTTCCGCCTATCGTTTCCCTTCTTTATAACCAAAATACATTGAAAATAGGTGAAAAACCCGTATTCTTTATAATTGCAGGCCAGCCCCCTTCGTCCAACTCCCTTGACCTTTCCCTCCCACATGACCCAGCTCCGAGACCAGGAGCTAGTCCAATAAGCGCTTATCCAAACAAGTCATCGGGAGCGTTTTTGGCCGTTGATTTCATGAAATCCTATGGTCCCTCTTTCTTCTCCACCCTGGAGTCCCCACACCCGCTCTCTGCACAAAACAGGTGGTTATTATCGCACCGCCTTTCTAAGGCGGGCGGTATTCCCCAATTCGGAGCGATTCCATACATTGCTTGCAGCGTGTCTCAGCGTACGGCTCAAAAACCGCTCTCCATCACGCGTTATCGTTCGTCTGTAGTCACGGTGCGATATTCATGACAGCCATCAGATCTGGAGGTCTTCATCCAACGGTTCTCGCACTCCGAAGCTGCACGAATGTTAATCCAAGTCAATAGCGCCCTTGGCCCACCGTCTCATCGTCCTTCGACGCAGTTTCGACCGTCGATCTTGTCAGGAGATCGGACGGTCTAGATCACTTGCATACCTCGCCATTGACCTGGTCCTACTCCACGTCACCATTCCACGTGTCGTTAGCCGCATTTTCTTCCGTCTTCCTTATATTTCATTCAAAAGGTCAAATTCGAAGGTTTTTCATTTGCTGCGCTCCACCAACCTTCACCAATGCATTTTTCCACCGAGTCCATTCACCATCGTTCCACTACATTTTCGTCACCACCCCGCATACTTCCGCCATTTCATCATGCTGCGTTGCTACATAGTCATCCCCACTGCATCGCCGTCCCCATGGATTTGTTTTCTTGACGAGTTTGTGGGTTTTGCAGATTTACAGCGGCGGGAAACTATCATGATTCACAGTCTCTATTACTATGATAGAGGACACATCAAAGGACCATTTTTCAGAGGCTGAAATCATGGGGAAGGCTTGGGAAGCTGTTGTGATATGAATTCCATTAAAGGAACAGATTTAAACTCTGTTAAAACCTCCCAGGGACATTCAAGGCACTGATTTCGCAAATGAATATATTAATGGAGCAGCAGAGAAATATCAGTGAATGATCGACGAATTCAACGTTCAGCATTGAAGATTTTTAGCCGTAATTCAGGGTTTAGAAGGCAGAGGGTACCATTCGCAGAAAAAATACCTCAAGGCTTTCTTTTCAGCACCATTTTCTTTCAAGAAAGGACATAATTTTTATGTGATTTTCCTGCTTTGCCGTGTTCCTGAAGAGATTTCTACCCAGTGCATTTATTTCAGTTAGCAGGCCACAGAGTAAAAACAGCATTACAAAGTCATCGAGCAGTATGGGCGTGCATGTCTCCGCCATTTTGTTTTAATGAGATAATTAAATGTTCATCACCTACTCCCTTTTTCGAGTTTTCTTTTCCTCCTATAAAGCTCCCAAAGAACAGATGATTTAAGGTTCCAGATTTTATCAGAAAATTATGTAGTGAAAGGAGTTTTGTATACATTTTGTTGAACTTCTGTATGAAGGCACAGAGCCCATAGGGTCTCAGTGAGGAGGAGTTCCATCTGTTAAAGAGGATTCTGGTCTTTGGTATTTCACAGTCTGTAACTTTCCCTTATGTGTTATTTAAATAGATCATTTCATTTCATCCATCTTTCCTGTATCATGTTTTGGAATGCGAGTGGCTCACTGATTTTTAGTATGGATTTATCCTAGTTGATACCTATGCCCGAATTAGTCAAGCGCTTTAAATATGGCTCATGCATGATATTCTGTTCCATTATTCATCTAAACCATACTTCTGCTATATTAGTTTCTTTGGGAGGGTGTTTTTAAAACGCTATTATCATGTATGGATTCTTAGATTGGTAAGCCCATGCATGGTGGTATTATGTATCTGGATATCAGCTCAATGTTAACTAGTATCTTCTCAATATTTCATTCACTACATACACCTTCTGATAACCTATTTCTATGAGGTATCTCTGAATCGGCCCGCTTTACAGTAAGCTGTCTCTAAATTTTATGTTGCTTTTATATTGGAGTTTTGCATGTTGCCTCTGCAATATCCCTTTCTCTGTGTCAGTATATGAAGGTCTTGGTCCCATTCATATTAATTTTCCTTGTTTTAGAAGAAATAGCATGAGATCTTGTTATTGATAATTCCCTCTATTATACCATATGCTCCTTGCTAATATAAGATGTCCTAGGCACTGGTCTATCACAACTCTAGGCTGTCTCTAGGAGCGACAACATATTTTTGGCGCCGTTGCCGGGGATCGAAGTTGAGAAAATTAAAATCCCTGGGCCTCGACAAAATCTAATTCACTCTTCAAGTAGGTGAGTATGGAGGGTTGATAATTGTAGATCCCTCACCTTGGCGACTCCACATTTGTTTATTTGATAAATCTATTTGCAGTCCTGGCTCCTCGTAAGCCACACCTGAGGTCAGATACGTCTCAGCCAAAGACACCTTCAGTGTCTGACCCTAAAAATATCATACATAGAAGAAATTGGAGGGAAAGGAAATCAGTTCACACTGAAATCCTTGAATTGTCTATAGAAGATTTCCCATCCTCTTCTTCTCAAGAAGCTCAAGTGCCAGATCCCGACTCCACTGTGGGAGATACTGATTACTATTATTCAGATAGTCCACCTCGAGGAGGTATCAAAAACAAAGATATTTTTTACCCTTCTGCTAAGGTTGAAGAGGTTAAAGAAGTCACTGAAGTATCTGCTGTTAACAGACCATTATTCCCCTCAACCCCTCAGCCTGCTGTTCATTACATTCCTATTATTATTCATACTCCACTTCCACCTCCTCCTCCTCTTACTCATCAAAATATTGCACTACCTCCACCCCCTCCAATGGAAAATGTTCCAGGCTTCTTGCTAAATAAATATGTCCCTCTGGCATTGCCCCAAGTGTTGAATGATTTGCCACAAGATTATTTGAATATTTTACCCCGATTCAATGGGGAAAATGAGATTGATGCTCAAAAACATCTTGAGGCCTTCTGTGCTTTTGCAGAGAATTTCAATGTGGAACATTTAGATTCGGTCTTAAGGCTGTTTGTCCAATCTCTGGATGGTGAAACTCGAAATGGTTTAAGACATTGGCAGGTCTTTTTATTACCACATGGGAAATAATGGAAGATAATTTTCTCAGAAAATGGGGAGAGAAGAAAGACCATGGACATTTTCTGACTGAGTTTAATACGCTCAAGAAGAGACATAATGAAGGGGTATCAAAATTTATCAAAAGATTTAATAAATTGTATTTAAGCCTTCCTGCTGAAATGAAACCACATCAAACTGCTGCTAGAGTTGTTTTTGTAGCAGCTTTTGATTCAAAATTTGGTTTCTCTCTTAGAGAAAGAAAGCCTGCTACACTGGATGATGCTCAGTCAGACGCACTAGAGTTGGAAACAAACTTTGCCTCCACTGGAAAATCAAAGGGAAAATCTGAACAAGATACCGGAAGAAGGGGAAAATAAGAGGTATCCACCTCTTATCAAGACAGAGACTCAGCCAATGAAAGAATTGAAGAAATGAGCAAAATGATTAAGAACCTTTCTGGTAAACTAGTCAAGCTTGAGTTGGAGACCAAGAATTCAACCTCCAAGAATTTCCATAATGTTCAAAACAGAGGTTACAATCCTCAGTATAGGAAACCACCCCTGAAAATATTACCAAGGGAAGCAAAGGAACAACAGGATCAGGTACCACACCCATTGTACCTGGAAGGTCCAGTAGATGATTCTACTGAAGACACTGCTTATGGACTGGAGGATGCAAATCTCGCTTTTTCACATAGTGATGGAGAAGAATGCCCTTTGCAAGGGACTGATGGAACTGAGTGCCCCTTGCAAGAAGAAGAAAATGCCAGAGACACAGAAGATGCAGAAATTGATCAATATTGTAAAAAAATTGTTGATTTCATGCAAGCAAAATTCAATAGAAGATATGATCTTAGAACTTTTAGGAAGAGGACTCGTACTTAAGATCAAGAAGAAGAGCTACCCCAGAAGGAAGCACTTGCTCAGAAGGAGTCTACAATGCAGAAAGCCACAGACAAAGGTAAGAGCCCTCTAAACAAACCTTTGCAGTCTAATGATCAAATTCCTTCCTCTTCAAAAGTAGTCATTCCCCCTAATACCGAGTCTGTGTCAAAAGAAGTCAAACCCTCAGCTGAAAATAAAGAGTTAAAAGAGGTCGTAATAGAAAATTTTTCTCCTATCTTCAGTCTGCAAAAGGAACTTGAGAAAGTCAAAATCCTAGTCCCCCTGACTGAACTATTAAAGCAATCTGCATATCAATCCCAAGTCACCTCTTTTATGATCCCTCCAGAAGCTGCAATCACCCCAGATAGCCTCAACCTTCAAGAATAAATACCCATGGTTGTTTTTGGTCCACACGTTGAGGAGTTAGATGCTTCTACCCCTCCCTTCTATGTGTCTCTAGTGATTCATGACCTACTATTACATAACTGTATGTTAGATTCTGGAGCTTCCCATAATCTATTGCCTTTGTCAGTCATGGAACAACTAAGACTACAAATCACCCGTCCATACAAAGATCTCTATTCATTTGATTCCAAAAGAGTTAAATGCTTGGGGATGATCAAGGATTTGGTGGTCAATTTGGCCCAAATCCCAGCAAAAAGTGTGGTAATGGACATCGTGGTGGTTGACATCCCAGCTCGCTTTGGCATGTTGTTGTCAAGGTCCTAGGGAAAAAAAATTGGTGGGTCAATTAAGTTGGATTTAACATATGCCACCATCCCAGTGTTTGGTGACCAAGAGAGGAGATTGTACAGGGAGACTAGATTTGTCAAGATGGTGACTAAGGCTGACAACTCTATAAATTCACCCGTTTACAGTAAAGAAGGAGATTTCTCATGCTTGATGCTGGAAGAAGACCAAGATTATTCTCATGAACCATCCTTCTGTCAGATCAAGGCTGAGCAGCCCTCAGAGAGCCATGAAGCAAAAATCTGGACACTTCATTTTGATGGAGCAAATTCAAGAGAAGGTAATGGAGCTGGAGTATTATTAATTTCTCCTACAGGAAGATGGGTTAAATTTTCTTTCAAGCTAGAATATGAAGCTAATAATAATGTGGCTGAGTATGAAGCACTTCTATTAGGATTTCAGACATCCAGGAACATGAACATACAAAGTTTAAAAGTCCTCGGAGATTCAGAACTTGTGGTTAGACAAGTCAAGAATCAGTGTCAAACCAAACATTCACGACTGAGGGCTTATAGGAATGAAGTTTGGGACATGGTATAAAATTTATTCTTGGCATTCAATATCCAGTTCATGCCCCGAGAACAGAATAGGATGGCTGATTCCCTTGCTGTGGCTACTAGTACATTTCAACCACCGCAAAACCCTATTTTAAGATATGAAGTTGAGGTGCGTTATCGACTGTCAATCCCAGATAACATCAAACACTGGCAGGTATTTGAAGATGAAGAACAGATGAAGAGATTCTTGGAAATAGTAGGGGAATTCTCCAATATGGAGATTGATGATGGTGAAGAGGTTGAGTCTGAAGATACTTCAGAAAGAAAGTGGCAGGTAATAAAGTGTTGCAGTTAAAGGGAAACATTATACCTAGAGGGCTGGTGCCTCTAGAAAGATTATCTGATGTCCCACTGCAGCCAAGCAAAGTGGTAGAAGAAAATCAGGTAGAAGACCTGAATCTTGGTACTGAGGCTGACCCCAAAATTGTAAGACTGTCCAGGAAGATCCCTGGAGAATATAAAAAGCCATATCAGGAATTATTTCAGTCTTACAGAGATGTGTTTGCATGGTCCTATCAGGACTTGAAAACTTTTGATGTCAGTATAATGCAACATGTACCCAGTAGTAATGGAGATGCGGTTTCCAAGGTAAGCCCGAGCGCGAACTCTCAGCCGCTTTCCCATTGAGAAGGAAATCACAGTTGCTGGGTGAGGAAATACTGTGCTTACTGAGGGGAGCCCATGTGGCAGAACCCAGTCCTCATCCGAAGAAAATGGGGAAATAAGGCCGGTGTGTGGATTTCAGAAATTAAACAAAGCATCCTTAAAGATAATCATCCATTGCCTGATGGATCAGGTCCCTGCGAAGCTAGTTGGAGCTTCTAGGATGTCAAATGATGGATGGATTTTCTCGGTTATAACCAGTGACTATACTCCAGATCAAAATAAGATCAAGCCACCACACCATGGGGTACATTTATGTATGTCAGGATGCCTTTGGATTGATTAATGCAGGGGCCACTTTTCAGAGGGCCATGGACATTGCTTTTGTTGGGGAGCAAGATAAATTTCTGGTAGTCTACCTTGATGATATCACTGTATTTTCAAAGAGTGATACTGAGCATATTGAACATCTGTGTAGAAATTTTGAGAAATGCAGAAGGTATGGTCTCTCTCTAAATCCTCAAAAGTCTTTATTTGCATTAGAAGAGGGAAAATTTTTGGGACACATTGTAACAAAAGATGTGGTGAAGATAGATCCTAAGAGGGTAGAGGTTATAAATGGTATTTATTTTCCCAGAAACAAGAAAGAGGTACAAGTATTCCTAGGGCGCGTCAATTTCCTGAGAAGGTTTATCCCTAACTGTGTTGAAATAGTTAGACATATAACTGATATGCTGAAAAAGGATAATGAAGTTAAATGGTCCCAGGAATCATGAGAGGAATTTACCAGGATAAAAAATTCTTTTGCAGAAGCCCCTGTGCTAGCTGGACCAAATTATGCTAAACCTTTCATGATCTTTTCTTTTGCATCACCTCATACAATAACAAGAGTTTTATTGCAGAAAAATGAGGAGGGGTATGAGCAGCCCATAGCTTTCTTCAGTCAGGTGCTCCATGATGCAGAATTAAAATACAACATATTGGAAAAGCAAGCATACGCCCTAGTAAAATCCCTCAAAGCATTCCGCATGTATATTTTGCAGTCTCATATCACTACATTTGTGCCTATAGCTGATGTAAAAGATATTCTTATTCAGGGGGATAGTGAAGGGAAAAGGGGGAAGTGGATTGCTAGGATATAGGAGTATGACTTAGACATCCTCCCTACTAAGTTGATCAAAGGACAAGGGTTGGCCAAGATCCTGTCTGAATCAAACTATCAAGATTTGGGTATAAATTTCTCCATAATAGCAAGTGAGGTATCTGCGGAGAAATAAGAGCGATCGGGAATTGGAGTAGCTACTCTAGAAACACATATAAATTACCTCACTAGTCAGTGGTACAAAGAGATAATAGAATATCTCCTCACACTCAGCTGCCCTCCAAGCAGTGATAAAGCTAAATACAGAACACTAAGATTGAAATCACAGAAGTACATAGTCGCCAATGGATGATTATATTGGCGTGATCCCTCAGGCATCCTACTCCTGTGCCTCACAGAGGATGAGGTAGAGAGTATTATAGCTGAATTTCATGAAGGAATCTGTGGGGGTCACTACAGCTAGAGGGCCACTGCTCACAAAATCCTGAAGACTGGCTTCTATTGGCCCAAACTTTTTGGAGATGTTTTTTCCCAGGTTAGAGCCTGTGATAAATGTCAGAAATTTGCTGAAAGGCAGAAGTTGGCACCTCTGCCCATGATTCCTGTGCACGTGGATGAACCATTCAGATAATGGGGAATCGATTTTATAGGTGAAATACATCCTCCATCGAGTGGTCAAAATAAGTGGATTTTAACTGCCACTAATTATTTCACAAAGTGGGTGGAAGCCATACCTGCGAGGAATGCAACAGATACTGTCATAATAAAGTTCATGGAAGAAAACATCATATCCAGGTTTGGCTGTCCTGCCAGAATAGTGACTGATAATGCACAGGCCTTCAAGTCTACAAAGTTTGTGATTTTCCGTCAGCAGTATAACATCACACTAAGTCACTCTATAGCCTATTATCCACAGGGAAATGGCTTAGCAGAATCTTCCAATAAAACCCTGGTAAGAGCATTGAAGAAGGCTATAAATGAAAGCCAGAAAAATTGGGATTCCCAGTTAAAATTTGCTCTGTGGGCCAATAGAATTACCAGCAAGAGAGCAACTGGAAAATCCCCATATGAATTGGTATATGGGAGGGCAACAGTATTTCCTATTCAATTAGACCTACCAGTAGCCGGATTCATGCAGGAAAGTCAAGAGGAGCCTGATGATATGACCAGGCAAATAAATCAGCTGGTAGAATTGAAGGAAACACGAATCCAGGTGAATCAAAGGCTGACAGAGTATCATGAGAAGATGAAACACCTTTTCGATCAGCATTCTAAGGACCGAAATCTGCATATTTGTGATCTAGTGCTCAGATGGGACATCTGGAGGGCTGAAAAAGGAAAACATGGTAAATTCGATCCACTCTGGTTTGGTCCCTTCAAAATCGTGGAGCAGGGAGGTAACAATACTTTCAAGTTGGAAAATTTACATGGCGACTTGCTTGATGCCCCTGTAAATGACCAATTTCTCAAGCCCTACTTTCAGTTCTGATTCAGGTGGAGACTGCCTGGTGTATTATACTGTATGTTAGTTTTCTGTTTTCATCTTTGTTTGAATAATATGGGTGCTATGATGGATCATGAAAAGAAAAATAGGATGGCTGAAGAACAATGTCCGCTAGAAGATTATCAGGTGGTATATTGAGTTCTCGACACGTCCAAGGATGAATGTGCCATCCCCAGGTGGAGCCAATGTGATCATGTCAACCTCCTGTTTACTTTTCGGCAAGAAATACTCCTTAAACCTTGTAAACCCCCTTTTATTCGGCCTAAAAAAAGTCATTTTCCGCCTATCGTTTCCCTCCTTTATAACCGAAATACATTGAAAATAGGTGAAAAACCCATATTCTTTATAATTGCAGGCCAACCCCCTTTGTCCAGCTCCCTTGACCTTTCCCTCCCACATGACCCAGCTCCGAGACCAGGAGCTAGTCCAATAAGCGCTTATCCAAACAAGTCATCAGGAGCGTTTTCGGCCATTGATTTCATGGCATCCTATGGTCCCTCTTTCTTCTCCACCCTGGGGTCCCCACACCCTCTCTCTGCGCAAAACAGGTGGTTATTATTGCACCACCTTTCTAAGGCGGGCGGTATTCCCCAATTCAGAGTGATTCCATACATTGCTTGCCGTGTGTCTCAGCGTATGGCTCAAGAACCACTCTCCATCGTGCGTTATCGTTCGTCTGTAGTCACGACGCGATATTCATGACAGCTGTCAGATCTGGAGGTCTTCATCCAATGTTCATCGCACTTCAAAGCTGCACAAATGCTAATCCAAGTCAATAGCACCCCTGGCCCACCGTCTCATCGTCCTCTGATGCAATTTCGGCCGTCGATCTCGTCATGAGATCGGATGGTCCAGATCACTTGCATACCCCGCCATTGACCTGGTCCTACTCCACGTCACCATTCCATGTGTCGTTAGCCGCATTTTCTTCTGTCTTCCTTATGTTTCATTCAAAAGGTCAAATTCGAAGGTTTTTCATTTTCTGTGCTCCGCCAACCTTCACCAATTCATTTTTCCACCCAGTCTATTCACCATCGTTCCACTACATTTTCTTCGCCACCCTGCATACTTCTACCATTTCATCATGCCGCGTTGCTACACAGTCATCCCCACTGCATTGCCGTCCCCATGCATTTGTTTGCTTGACGAGTTTGCGGGTTTTGCAGGTTTACATCGGTGGGAAACTATCATGATTCATAGTCTCTATTACTATGATAGAGGACACATCAAAGGACCATTTTTCAGAGGCTGAAATCATG
This sequence comes from Pinus albicaulis, assembly GCA_034641835.2. Taxonomy (NCBI): domain Eukaryota; kingdom Viridiplantae; phylum Streptophyta; class Pinopsida; order Pinales; family Pinaceae; genus Pinus; species Pinus albicaulis. The sequence continues at coordinate 360,641,464 of CM076580.1, forward strand.
GGGAAGGATTGGGAAGCTGTTGTGATATGAATTCAATTAAAGGAATAGATTTAAACTCTGTCAAAACCTCCCAGGGACATTCAAGGCGTTGATTTCGCAGATGAAGATATTAATGGAGCAGCAGAGAAATATCAGTGAATGATTGACGAATTCAACGTTCAGCATTGAATATTTTCAGCCATAATTCAGGGTTTAGAAGGCAGAGGGTACCATTCACAGATAAAATACCTCAAGGCTTTCTTTTCAGCACCATTTTCTTTCAGGAAAGGACGGAATGTTTATGTGATTTTCCTACTTTGTCGTGTTCCTGGAGAGATTTCTACCCAGTGCATTTATTTCAGTTAGAAGGCCACAGAGTACAAACAACATTACAAATTCATCGAGCAGTATGGGCGTGCACGTCTCCGCCATTTTTTTTTAATGAGATAATTAAATGTTCATCACCTACTCCCTTTTTTGAGTTTTCTTGTCCTCCTATAAAGCTCCCAAAGAACAGATGATTTAGGGTTCCGCATTTACTTTGAATTATGGTGCTGGCTTTGTGTACATTTTTGTCTCTCAGATGAAGGAACGAGCCGATAGGGTCCTGAGAGGAGTTCATTGTTAAAGAAGGGATTCCCGATTTTGGGGAGCCATGCCCTTAATCTCTTCTTGTGTTATTTAAACAGATCATTTCATTTCATCCATCTTTCCCGTATCATGTTTTAACGCAGTGTCTACCCGCATTTTTAGAAAAGTGGACGATTCCAGTTGACACCAGTCCTAATTAGTCAAGCACTTTTAAATATGGCCCGAAAAGGATATTCTCGCTCCATTATTCACCAATTAAACCATACTTCGTTTATTAGTTTCTTTTTCTGGGAGTGCTTTTCTTTAAAACGCGACGACGGTGTATGGATTCTCAGGACTGGCAAAAGCTCCACGGTGTATTGTGTATCCGGACACCGCCCCGATGTTAACCGATATCTTCAATATTTATCTACCACATACACCTTCTGATAACCTATTTCTGTGAGGTATCTCTGAATCGGCCCGCTTTACAGTAAGTTGTCTCTGAATTTTATGTTGCTTTTATATTGGAGTTTTGCATGTTTCCTTTGCAATATCCCTTTCTCTGTGTCATTCTCTGAAGGTCTTGGTCCCATTCAGATTAATTTTCCTTGTTTTACAAGAGATAGCATGAGATATTGTTATTGATAATTCCCTCTGTTATACCATATGCTCCTTGCTAATAGAAGATGTCCTAGGCACTAGTCTATCACAACTCTAGGCTGTCTCTAGGAGCGACAACACCCCCTCTCCTATTTGCTGAATCTTGACCTAAGACCGTTCCACCTGGCTGCCGATACGGATTGGTGCCCTTAGTTTCCTCTCCTATTGACCACACAGGTGACTACAGGGGGGGTGAATACCCATGGTACCTGAGACAGACGTTGCATCACTTCCATCACTACTTCTGGAGGGTGCCATTGTGAATCTTGGGACTTGCATCGGCAAAGGCTCTTGTTAGGAGGTCAGCGTAATTGTTTCTGTTACCTTCGCTAGTAGGCCTGGGACGTAATTACCCTAGACTATTTTTGGAAGGTCCTATTATTTCTCTTTCTTGTATTTTGGTGTCCGGTCCTCATCACCCAGAGCGGAAATACCTGAGAGCTGCTTTTTTGACTGTATCTTAGGAACTTTTTATAGTGTGATATTTGCTCCTAGATTTCTTAGCTTCTTATATTTTCTAAGTCTAAAATTAATCTCTTAAAGTGGCTGACCGATCGCCTCGTTGATTGAGGAGGCTTCACGGGCTTTCTCCTGCGAGTGCCGAGCCTTCTTCAAGAAGGCGTAGGAGTAATTCAGTGGGTGCTTTTCACTCAGTGGTTTCAAACGCTACAGAGAGTGATCCTCCGTAAGGGTTTTTTGTTTCTTTGGGTGGTTCCGGTGTTAGTGTAAATTTAGAGAGGAGTGTTCCACTCATCTCTAGAGTTTTATTTCTAGCAGAAGAGGGTGAAGTAGAGGAAGTCCCTTAGAATAATGAGTCTCTTCCATCTCCTCTTCCTGCTATTTGTCCTGACACTCTTCGATACATCGGGCCTGAGTCTCAGAGACCAGTTAGTTCTTTTCCATAATATCCCTTTCTTTCGATTGCCACAATTGGGAACACAGTTTCGGCTATGAGCACTGCAAGTGTTCAGACTCCTCTTTTAGTTGAGGGAGGAGGAACTATTGCCATATCGACAATCACTTCTAGTGCTGCTGTGCTTGGCTCTGGAAACACCCATGCACATGCTTCTCAATCTAGTCCCTTTTCTTATGGAATGCCCACTAGTGGAATTCCTTCTTTCTCCTTTTCTGTTGCTTTAGCTGTATCTGCACCCATACCTTCTATGGCTAGTGGATCAGCTCCATTTCAAGGCTTCCCCTTTGGAAGTGGACATATCGCTCATTCAAACCCTTCCTTAGGATCCATGCCTTTCACCTCTCAAAATCAAGGTTTTAATCCTTTTTCTAGAGGTAAAAGCTCTAATGTATTTTCGAGATGGAACCTTGCTTTTACAGCATTGGGAGCAAGGAGTCAGTTTTTCGCTGGTCAGCAAGGAATGTTCCTTTCCCTTCATCGAGTACTTCTCAATAATTTTCTCCATTCAATACCTCAATTGCAGGGAATGTTCCTATGTATAGTAACTATATGTTGGGAGGGGGTCCTTCTCCGAATGTTGGGTCGCAAGGATTTTCTTATGGCCCAGAATTTTCTACAAACAACATCTGGAAACCTAGTGCCTCAAAAAATCTAGAATATTCTTTTCATAATGTGGGAAATCCATCCTATGGGGAATGGAATTCCCAGGCTTCTCCACGCTTACCATTTCTGGAAACGTTAAAATTGCCAGATCTATCAAAATTGACTAATGATACTATTTGATATAGTTCGGGTTGGCCTCCGGTCCCCACCAAAATCCCCTCAGACATTCCAAAGTTTGAAGGGAAGACTGGTGAGGATCCAGCGGATCATATCACCACTTTCCATTTATGGTGTTCGTCAAACTCCCTTATCGACGATTCGATTAGGTTGATATTATGTCAACGAACCCTAACTGGAAATGCGGAAAAATGGTACATTAAGCTAGCAGGGGGCATTTTGTCTACTTTTGGAGAGTTGGCTACCATGTTCTTGAATCATTTTCAGTTACCTGTCCATTATGATGTTGGGATTGACCTCCTAGCCAATTTTTAGTAGGATAGGGCAACTCATATTTCTGATCATATTGAGGAATGGCGAAGAAGGAAGAGACTCATCAAAGCCCAAATATCGAATGAATTCCTTCTTGAATGGTTTTTGAAATCTTTACAGCCAGAAATTTCGAAGGATGTATCCCTTTCAGGGGTATTTTCTGAAGAGCAGGCTATTTTTAGGGCTCAGCAGCTAGAGCTGATTTATTCTCAGTCTGGAGTCCTTAATAAAATTTTGTTGGATGCTCCTCACTCCAAATTAGATTTATATAAAACTAAACCTGGTCCTTATGGTGACAGGCTTATCGGTTCGATCGATAGTGGTATGGCTAACCTGCTAAGCAATTTTAGTAGTTGTCCATACAATCTGCTCCTTCTGGTTAGGCTGTGCCTTCAGTGTCAACTCCTTCTCAACCCTTGGAAATTAATTTTGTCCAAAATTCTAACCCCAAAGGAAATCAACAATCTGATGGGAAGAAGAAGGGATGGAATAACAAGAAAAAGGACAAGGATGGGAAGGGGAATGCAAACAAATCCAACAATCATGTTGGAGAGGGTAAGAAGGATAATAAAAAGAAAGTTAAGTTTCCATGAAAGTTGTGCACTGGAGACCATCTTACATACCTCTGCCCTAAAATTCAAGATGTGCAACGCTTGTTAGATCAATAGGGTTATTCTAGTTCCCAGGCTGTGTTGACAAACCCTTTTCCCCAAGGGCAGTAATTACTTTCTTGCATAAATGAAAATACTGGGGCTCCGTCAGGGGGTAGCCAGGAAGGGGAAAATACATCAAACATATACATGATGAGTGCTCACGCATATATCACTACGAGATCTCGTGATTATGGCATAGCTGAGTCTTCGAAAGCTAAGGGTGCTCCTAATAGTGCTGATCCACTCCATATTGAGAGGCCTGCAGTTGAGCCTATACCTCGGATGCTGAAAGGGTCTGAAAAGTGTACGACTATCAATCCTAATGCCAAGGCTACCCAGAACTACTCGATTGTAGAAGATCTGGCTCAAAGTCCTTGTGCCATGTCTGCGTTAGAGGTACTCCAGTCATGTCCTGCACAAAGGAGTGCATTGCTCACTGTTATTGGGGTTGTTGATCTGAATAATTCTCTGATGATCAAATTTGACATGTCAAATTTTAAAAAGAGACGTCCTCATCATATGGCTTTCCATATCAGGTCAAAATATCGAAAATTTAATATTTTTCGAACAGTTGTTGATGAGGGTGCTTCCACATGTGTAATGTCTCTTGCATGCTGGAAGGATATCAGATCTCCTACAATTGTCCCTTCAGCCACTCTTCTGACTGTGTTTTATGGTCATTCTCACAGGCCGCATGGTATTGTTCCAACTTTACCCATTTGTGTTGGGGGTAATGTTGAGCCCTAAAAATGTCTTTTCTTTTCACCAAACTCCACTTCATTCCATCAATCCTTTATCATTTATAGGCCTAAAAGATCAATAAGAATGATTAAAATCACTTTAAGAATACATGCAATTACTAACTTGTTATACTTCTATGATTTTGTTATCTTAATGGTTTCTAAGCAGCTTTAGCTACAGAATGCAGTCATTCTGTAGATAATCATATGTTCCGTAGCCATCTTAGTGTTTAAACAGGTTACAGGTGTCATATGAGGGAAAGACGTATATGGTTAGACTCCAAAACTCTCCTGCATCATTCCTTGTCATCCACGAAGACTGAGTAAAAAAACTGGAAGTGATTATGCACGGGACAAAGCTAAAAACCAAGAAGTAGATTTATATAAGGATAATGACTCTTGATTTGCCTTCAGCAAATAACGAGTCCTCAACAGGATTTTTAGTTTGATTTTGACTTTAGAAGACACCTATGCCTATTTTTACTCAATATCAGTTATGTAATTACCTATAAAAAATAACTCGGTGAACCGAGAAAGACAGTTGATGTTTTTAGTTTTCAAACACTGTGACACTCTATTTCTGAACGTTTTTAATTAAAGGAGTATAACGTTGATGCTGTTCTGAAGGCAACTTTAAGGAGTTAAAGATTCGTGTGCCAATCTGATAGTGAAGGGCCCCTGCTATCTGAAGAGGCTTTTACATACTTTTTAGATAAGTAACCTTTAATTCTGTTTTGTTCTTACTTAGGTAGTTTTATGAGTTCATCTTTTTGCATCATGTTTTATGTCGTTTACTTACGTCGAAAATCCTCATAATATTACAGTCAATATTGTTCTCATAAGCTGTTCCAATATATCTCTAATACATGAATGAGATCTAGCTGTATTACTTTGAGTTAATTACATTTCAGTTTTGTTAGTTAGATTTAGAAGATCCTCATTATTTTATAAGATATTCTTGTTCTAAAACTCTTCTAACACATCACTATTATATGAATGAGAATTAGTTATATTATTTTGATTTATTGACATTTTCTGCTCTACAATTAGGTACGAGATTCTCATGATATTATAAACAGTCTTTTTCTCAAGTTGTTCCAAGAAATATCTAATTCTTGAATAAGAATTAATAGTAATATTGTAAGTTGCAGGATGAGCTAGTTCTAGTGTCATAAGTTATTTTAGCATAGAGATCCTTACTATGTTACATATGATCTTTTTCTCAAGTTGTTCCAACAAATCTCTAACAATGAATAAGATTTCTCTGTGATGTTTTAAGTTATTATTTTCTAAGAGATCCTCATCACATCAGAACTAATCATTTTCTCAGTTTGTTCCAATATATCTCTAATGAAACGAATTGGACTAATTTTAATGTTATGAGTTACTTTCTTAATAGCTTTACAATCTGTGGATTAGCATGCTCTATTCTTTTTATCATCTCTAGAGTAGAGCATTCTCTGTTCTTTTTATCGTTTCTAGTTTAGAGTAGATCTTGCAACTAAATTTTGTTTTAGTGCATTCAGTAAAATTTCCTTTTCTTCCTCTTTGCTATTAATTTAGTTTTTCCCCTTAGCATATATATATATATATATATATATATATATATATAAACATTAAACATAAAACCAAAAACACTAGAAAAACACTAAACACAATGAAGTAAGAAGAGGATACTTAGGCACATATGGTGCACTTCACTTCAATAGTTTACTAACCCTGGTTGATAATTTATGTTATCAATTTAGGAACTCTAAATTGACTAAACATTTTGGCGCCGTTTCCATGGAAGTGTAACTAGGTAGCCTTATTTCCTACCTCCCCCCCCAAAAAAAAACAATGATATGCGTAGAGAAAGAGACTCAAGGTGTAGATTTATAAGAAGTAGAAGCTTGATTCCCAGAACACCACTCGTTCCACCAAGAACAAGAGGCAGCACACCTCCAACTCAAACCCACATTATATACTATACTGCTCATAGACTTCTAGAAGTCCTAAGATCAGATATTCCAACAGAGAGATCTCCCACTTCATCTACTGAACCTGTTATAGAAGAAGATACAAGGACCCCTACTGGAGACATAACCTTTTTCACTTCCACAGAAGAATCTACCATGGCAGAAGAAGGGGGAGGAGGAGTCTTTAATGGATAACATACAAGAGGTAGAGGAGAAGGAGGTAGAGGTGCAGAAGAAGAAGGAGGTAGAGGTGAAAAAGGAGGCAGAGGAAAAGGTAGAAGGGAAATTGGAAGTTATTTTGGGTTCCCTATAATAGATGAAGAAACCAATGCAACTATGAAAAATATTTCACCGTCTATCCTTCCAAACTTTTAAGGACTCAAAAGTGAAGATCCTAAAACCTTCCTATTTGAATTTGAAGTCCTATGTAGAACCTATGATTACTTACAAGATGCCCAAAAAATTAAACTATTCCCTTCAACATTGAAAGGAGCAGCATTAAAATGGTTTATGAGTTTAATCAATAGTTCTATTAGGACATGGAAAGATATGAAACAAGAATTTATAGAGAGGTATTTGGATTACTGTATGCCAATCAACCATAAGGAGGAAGTGTTCAAAATGGTACAAAAGAGGATGAAAATCTGGAAGATTTTTTGGAAAGATTTAACTATAACATCAAGAGAGCAAAAATGGAAAACTTAGACCAAGATACTTTGAAATCTCTCTTGTTAAAGAAAATTAGAGATGAATGGCTAGATATCCTTAATATGATGGGAAAAGGGGATATATCTCGGCTCACATTACCTGAAATAGTTGAATTATGTATCAACCTTTCAAGAGGGAAATCTAAAACTCTAAAAGGACCAAGAGACCCTGCTCTTGCAAGGGCAAGTAAGTCTGCTTCTGGAACAATAAGTAGGGCAGAAATAGGACATATGCTTGATGAATTCAAATATGACATTTTAGGGATTTTTAGTGAACAAATAGACACCCTTAAGTTACAAAACAAGAAAAAAGTTGAATCTGATGCCTTAGCAATCTTTTGTCCCAAATGTAGAAAGAAGCATGCCTTGAGAGAGTGCCTTTTAGATGTAAAAATAGTAGAGACTTGTGCAATTTGTTCAGAAAAACATGAGACCAAGAGTTGTCCTTCACTTCCAGGTCTTAGAGCTATCTTTCAAGAAGAAACCCCTACAAATTCCAAGAATCTCTCAATTTTTTCTCTAGGAGACCTTGGCAGGGACCTCAAGTACAAGGATTCAATGATCAAATGTATATTCAACCCCCACCAAATTGGAACTCTTGGCAGCAATCTTGGCCCCAATTCCAAAATCAATCTCAAACTTGGGCACAAGGAGCACAAAATACCTATGGAAGATAGTCCCAGTATTATCAATATTCACCATCCTATCCACCATATACAAATTTCCCTCCTCAAAAAAACCCTCAAAAAAACCCTCAACAAAATCCACAACATCAAAATCCACCACTTCCATTACCATTTCCTCAGAAAGCAAATCAGTTACCTGCCCAACCTATACCAAACCTCAACAACAAAAATCCTCAGAACACATACATGATAGAAGGTCAATATTTCCCAACCTATTTAATCACTCCTTTAGACTTTAATGATGTTCAACTTAGGTTTGGAAGAATACTTGAAAAGAAGAAACCTTCTGTAATCATACAAGAGCAAAACAACTCTGAGGAAGATTCTCTACGGGTAAATAAAAGTCTTGAAGAGAGCACATCTTTTCAAGACCCAAATATTGAAAAATCAAAACAAAAAGAACCAATAATTTCAACTCTTATATTAGAGCAGCCATCAACATTCACCTCTACACCTCCCTTTCCAGAAAGATTACAAATTGATAAGCGTGTAGAGAAAAAAATTATGGTGCCTAATTGTGATTTCCTAGATGAGCTAAGGAATGTTTGTATTAAGATCCCATTATTACAGTTTATCAAGGAAATTCCAATCTTAGCAAAGATAATAAAGGAGTTGAGCATGAAACAAACAGGAAAAAAGAATAAAAGAGACAGAAAATTCAACTGGTAGGAAAAATAGCAGACATCATGATGGGTAAGATTCCTATTCCAAAGGATCTAGACCTAGGAAATCCAGTTGTTAAAATACACATCAATGGAACTGAGATCCAAAACACACTTATTGATTTAGGAGCAGCAATTAATATCATGAGTAGACAAATCATGGACATGGAAAATTTTAGGGGCTAATATTCGCAGGTGGGCTAATTTTCCATGATTTTTCCAAAAAAAATATTCGCCAATTTCTATTTTTTTATAAAAATGATTCGCCCAAATTTTACAATATAAAATTATTTTACGTTAAAAATTGCCAACATTATATAGAAATTATATATAACATCATTATAAATTTGAATAATTTTACAAATACATCAATAAACATTTTATAGTTTGCATATTAGGGACTAGTGAGATTCACCAATTTTTTAAACTTCAAGATAATTTTCCATCCTTAAAATTTTCCCTGATCATGGATAAACTAAAACTTCCTAATCTTGTTTGTACACCCACATTATTAAAATTAGCAGATAGATTTGTGATTAAACCTGATGGGGTAATAGAAGACATTCCAGTGTCCTTAGATTCTTGGGAGTATCCTGTGGATTTTATGATCCTAACTCCTAAAAATAATCTAGGAGGACATCCTATTATATTAGGAAGACCTTGGTTAGCTACAGCTAATGCCTTCATTAGCTATAGATCCGGTGATATGTACATCTCTGATGGTAGTTCAACCAATAAATTTACCTTGTATCCTCCAGCAAGAACAATTACAGAGGTAGATGATACTCAATGGATTGAGGATGAAGAAGACATACAACCTCTCTTCATTATTTCAGAAATTAGTGAAGATAGCCAGATTCTAAATACCTTAGAAAATTTTGAATCCTCTTCAGAATAAAAACCTGAACAATTTCAAGAAGAATCCAACATTGAGTCCTTATCATCAAGACAAATGTCTCTTTACTCCATGGATAAATTTGGCAGCTCTACAATTGAGATATTTCTAGGTAAAACTTTAAACATAAATAAGAACCTAGAGAAATTTCAACAAGAAAAACTAGTTAAAATATTACAGAGACATTCTTCCGCATATGCATGGGATTACACTGATATGAAAGGGATAAACCCTAAGACTTGCACTCATCACATCTACATAGAGGAAAATTGTAGACCAATCAGACAACCTCAGAGAAGGATGAATCCAAACCTTAGGGAGATTGTTAAAGAAGAATTGCAGAAATTGTTAAATGCGAACTTTATTTATCCCATTTCAGATAGTTAGTGGGTTTCTCCTTTGGTAATTGTACCAAAGAAAAATGGTAAATGGAGGGTATGTATTGACTACCGGGAATTAAACAAAGCCACTCTTAAAGATCATGTTCCCCTACCTTTCATAGATCAGGTGTTAGACACATTAGCTGGCAAAAAGTACTTTTAATTTTTAGATGGGTTCAGTGGTTAAAATCAAATTCAAGTAGCACTTGAAAATCAAGACAAAACCACATTTACCTGTACTTGGGGTACCTATGCCTACCGAGTATTGCCATTTGGACTATGCAATGCACCTGCAACATTTCAAAGGACAATATTAAGAATCTTTTCAGATCTAATACATGACTGTGTAGAGGTATATATGGATGACTTCACAGTCTATGGAAACACATTTGAAGAACCCTTAGCAAACTTAGAAAAAGTTTTAAAAAGATGTAAAGAAGCAAATATTTCATTAAGTCATGAGAAGTGTTTCATGATGTTTACTGAAGGGATTGTTTTGGGGCATCACATTTCAGGAGATGGGATCAGAGTTGATGAGTCAAAAGTTGAATTCATCTTTAGCTTATCTGTTCCAAGTTGTCAAAAAGATGTTAGGATTTTTCTAGGATTTACAGGGTATTACAGAAGATTTATAGAAAACTTCACCAAGATAGCATCTCCACTTTTCAAACTACTTACCAAGGACTGTGAATTTAAGTGGAATCTTGATTTCCAGTTAGCCTTTGAGACCCTGAAAACAAAAATCTCTGAAGAACCTATTTTGAAGGGACCTAACTAGAAATTACCTTTTCATATTTCAACAGATGTCTCAGATACAGTTTTAGGAGCTGTATTAGGACAAAAAGACCTGATTCCTTATGCCATATACTAAACAAGTAAAAATTTGACCCCTTCAGAGTTAAATTATACTATAACTGAAAAAGAGTTCTTAGCTGTTGTTCATGCCATAAATAAATTCAGACACTATATAACAGGCTATGAAACTTTTGTTCACACAGATCACTCTGCAATTAAATATTTAATGAATAAATCAATTACTAATGGTAGAGTCATAAGATGGTTATTTCTTTTACAGGAATTTAACATCACCATTCTAGATAGGCCTGGAAAACAAAATACAGTAGTTGATTTCCTATCTAGACTCCAAAACATTAAAGACAATACTCCAGTTGAAGATCAATTCCCTGATGAATATATTTTTGCAATTTCTACTCAAACTCCTTGGTTTGCTGACATTGCCAATTATCTAGTTTCAGGAAAATTTCCTTCAATTATGAATGCAAGAGATAAAGGAAAGATTATTTATGACAGCGCAAAATATTCATGGGTTGCTAATGAGTTATACAAAGCAGGTCCAGACTTTATTATTAGGAGATGTGTTCGAGAAGACGAGATGCCTGGGATTCTCAAGGCATGTCATGATGAACCTTGTGGTGGACACTTTGCTGATAAAAGGACAACTTATAAGATCCTTCATTTAGGATATTATTGGCCATCCCTCTTTAAATATGCTAAAGAGTATGTCAAAAGGTGTGACAGCTGCCAAAGGGTAGGGAAACCTTCTCCTTCAAGTGAGATGCCATTACAGCCTCAGGTACATATTGAACCTTTTGAGAAATGGGCTTTAGTTTTTGTAGGACCCATTAATCCTCCATCAAAACAAAATAAGTATATATTAGTTTGCACTGATTATGTTACCAAATGGGTAGAGGCCAAGACATTTCTTTCTGCTATTGAAGCATCTGTACTTAATTTTATTTTTGAGGATATTTAAAGAAGGTGACTGGGCCCTCTTGTTTGATTCAAAGTTCAAAGATTTTCGAGGTAAATTCCAAACTCATTAGCTTGGGCCATATGAAATTGTGAAAATATTTGACAATGGAGCAATACAAATAAGGAAAATAGATGAAGATAAGGTGGTTTTTCTTGTAAATGGTCACAGATTGAAATTGTATCATAAGCCACTTTCAAGAGAAGAATTTGTCAAGAAATTGCAAGAAAGCAGTGATGTGAAGTTAATGAAGAAGAATCCTTCTTCTTCTTCATTAACTTAATTGTATTTTCTTTAATCAGATTTGAAAAAAAAAAAAAACAGAGTATAAACATGAAAACTAATCATTGATTGGCATGTTTATACAGAAAAGATAAGGTGAAAATAAGAATTCTTCTGACACTTTAGATTTTCAAAATCGTTCTTTTTCTGCAATCAAGTATCATAAAATCATAAGTTGCAAACTTACTTTTCATATTTCATTTCACTTAAAATTCCATCATATTTCACTTCATTCATACTTCATTCCACTCCATTTCATGATCCATCTCATTTCATTCCATACTTCATTCCATCCATATTTCATTCCATGTCTCAAAGTTTTTACAGGTACATTCAGCAGCCAACTATTCAACAACCACTTGTTCTGTAGCCAATTGATCCTGCAAACCTACTTCAACAAACAAAAGATGAATCAAAAGGATTATGGAGTCTAAAAGATCAATAATTTTCAGATGAAAGAGAAAGCATATCAAAGCAGCAAAGATAAAAAAGGGCTGAGGTAAAACTGTGTGAAATTATTTTTGATAGCAAATTATGAAAGATATAATATGGTTAAGTCATATGTATATTTCATAAAGTTATTTTATTATTCGAATTGATCAAAGCCTATCATAAATTCCTTGAACAAATCCCTTCCATCCTGCTCCATATCAAATCATCATTAATTAGAAGTTAACGGTTAGAACCTAGAAGTGACCTATTAGGTCACGTCATCAGACCAAAACATTCATTGATGATTTCGAAAATTTTCATGGAATTTCTTCGCGGTCTTTTACTCCATAACAAACTCTTAAACATGATCATTCTTATGATTTACCCTTACCATATTTCACTCATTTCGTATCCACTCAATGCCATTATATTTTGTAGCCAATTCTTATCTACAGAAAGAGAGAAGCCATTTTTAGGGTGAGACAACCCTCTACAGCCATTTTTGCCTCAAACAGGAGAGCAGAAACAGAGCAGTGAATTGAAGCTGAGGAAAGGAAGCAATGGGACTTATTGTAAGGTCAGAGCCAATCGGAACTAAATATCTAGAAGGCTACCCTCAGATTAAAGAGTTATTACAGCAGGTTGGATGGCTAAATTTTATGGAGAAGTTCAATGGATTTCACAAGGAGGTCACCAAGTCATTTGCCCGGTCATTCAATGGGTCAGAGGTCAAAATTGGTGATATCAATTTCATCATCACAGATTCATTCATAGCAGAAGCAACAGAGTTTCCAAGGCAAGGGGAGAGTTGGTTTAAAAACAAATAATTTCACAATGAAGCCTGGAGACAGATGTTAAAAACACCAGGTATGGAAATTTCAGTATTTAAGAAAGGCATTCCTAGTTTAGCCTTGAAAAATAAATGGAGAAATATGTTGCTGATTCTACAAAATTTTATAACCTCTGAGGGGAGATTTGGCACTTTATATGTTTATCACATTAGACTCGTGATGAATTTTTTTAGTTGAAGAGATAAACCTACCCTTTTTCCTGCTCAATAGTTTAAAAAGGATGGTTTCTAATGTCCAGAAAAGGGTTCAGTTCTTAGAAACTACCTTATATCATCATGGCTTAATTAAAATTTTAATTGAGTATCATTTGAATAAGGTAGGAGATAGTTGGGATGAATTCCTCTTGAGAAATCATTTTGAAGAACCTAAAGAAATTCTGTCTGAAGAAAAACCTATAAGGAGAAGCGGGAGGGGAAAAGTTGCTGAAAGCAAAACTGACATATCAACACAAGAAGACAGTGAGGAAATAATCTCTGAAAAATTGGCCAAAATAAAGAAAAAACTCAGAAAGGAAAAGGTAACAAGAAAGGATGCTAAAGAGAAAAATGAGGGACCATCTAAACTGAGAAGAATTCATAGGCTTAAAGGCATAATGAAAAAGACAGGAGTCAAGCAAGCAGGAATCATAGATATTGAAGATGAAGAGACATCAATTGACAGATCTCCTGATAGAGGAACTCCAGATGTAGATCAAGCCCAACAATAGATCTATGATTATGTTGAATCATTAGAAAGAAGAGCCTCAGAAAATAGAGAAAGAACTCCCATTCCACAAGAACCTCCAATTGAAGTGCTGAAAAGAGACAAATATGAATTGGAGGTACTGAATAGGCATATAAAAAATGAAAATGAAATTTTAAGGGAACAAGTCAAACTGAAAAGTGACATGAACACAACTCTATCTCTACAAATGAAAAAATTGTATAAGGCTAGTAGGAAGCTGAAGAAGAAAAACAAGAAATTAAACAGGGCACTTATAGATCTAAGGTTCAAATTGTTTATGATGAAGCCTAGAATGCCATTGAACACCAAGCAAAGCAGAAAAAGGAAGCTAGCTGTCCTTGCTGAAGTTTCAGAATACATGGATTGATTGCATGAGGACATGCAAATTTTTTGCAGTGGGGGTATGTTGAGCCCTAAAAATGTCTTTTATTTTCACCAAAATCCACTTCATTCCATCAATCCTTTATCATTTATAGGCCTAAAAGATAAATAAGAATGATTAAAATCGCTTTAAGAATACATGCAATGACTAACTTGTTATACTTCTGTGATTTTGTTATCTTAATGGTTTCTGAGCAGCTTTAGCTACAAAATGTAGTCATTCTGTAACTAATCATATGTTTCGTAGCCATCTTAGTGTTTAAACAGGTTACATGTGTCATCTAAGGGAAATACGTATATGGTTAGACTCAAAAACTCTCTTGCATCATTCCTTGTCATCCATGAAGACTGAGTAAAAAAATTGTAAGTGATTATGCATGTGGACAAAGATAAAAACCAAGAAACAGATTTCTATAAGGATAAGGACTCTTGATTTTCCTTCAGCAAATCACGAGTCCTCAATAGGAGTTTTAGTTTGATTTTGACTGTAGAAGACACCTATGCCTATTTTTACTCAATATCAGTTATGTAATTACCTATAAAAAATAACTCGGTGAACCGAGAAAGACAGTTGATGTTTTTAGTTTTCAAATACTGTGACACTCTGTTTCTGAACATTTTTAATTAAAGGAGTATAACGTTGATGCTGTTCTGAAGGCAAATTTAAGGAGTTAAATATTCATGTGCCAATCTGATAGTGGAGGGCCCTTGCTATATGAAGAGGCTTTTACATACTTTCTAGATAAGTAACCTTTAATTCTGTTTTGTTCTTACTTAGGAAGTTTTCTGAGTTCATATTTTTGCGTCATGTTTTATGTCGTTTACTTACGTCAAAAATCCTCATAATATTACAGTCAATCTTGTTCTCATAAGTTGTTCCAATATATCTCTAATACATGAATGAGATCTAGCTGTAGTACTTTGAGTTAATTGCATTTCAGTTCTGCTAGTTAGATTTAGAAGATCTTCATTATTTTCTAAGCTATTCTTGTTCTCAAACTCTTCTAACAAATCACTATTATATGAACGAGAATTAGTTATATTATTTTGAGTTATTGAAATTTTCTGCTCTACAATTAGGTACGAGATTCTCATGATATTATAAACATTCTTTTTCTCAAGTTGTTCCAAGAAATCTCTAATTCCTGAATAAGACTTAATAGTAATATTGTGAGTTGCAGGATGAGCTAGTTCTAGTGTCATAAGTTATTTTAGCATAGGGATCCTTACTATGTTACATATGATCTTTTTCTCAAGTTGTTCCAACAAATCTCTAACAATGAATAAGATTTCTCTGTGATGTTTTAAGTTATTGTTTTCTAAGAGATCCTCATCACATCAGAAATAATCCTTTTCTCAGTTTGTTCCAATATATTTCTAATGAAACGAATTGGACTAAGTTTAATGTTATGAGTAACTTTCTTAACGGCTTTACAATCTGTGGATTAACATTCTCTATTATTTTTATCATTTCTAGAGTAGAGAATTCTCTGTTCTTTTTATCATTTCTAGTTTAGAGTAGATCTTGCAGCTAAATTCTGTTTTAGTGCATTCAGTAACATTTCATTTTCTTCCTCTTTGCTATTAATTTAGTTTTTCCCCTTAGCATCAAGAAAAAAAATAAAAATAAATAAAAATAAACGTAAAACCAAAAACACTAGAAAAACACTAAACACAATGAAGTAGGAAGAGGATACTTAGGCACATATGGTGCACTTCACTTCAACATTTTACTAACCCTGGTTGATAATTTATGTTATCAATTTAGGAACACTAAATTGACTAAACAAGTAAAACTGTCAATATCAAAGTTGAGATAGTCGATGCAAGCTTAGACTATAACCTTATATTGGGGCGAAACTGAATCTATGAGATGCATGATATTATGTCCTCATTATTTCGTATTGTATGTTTCCCTCACGAAGGGAGAATTGTCATAGTTGATCAACTAGATTGTTATCCTGTAGATCCGAATGCATCTCCTGACTCAATTGTTCCTTTGGTGAAGGATACCAAGCAACCTGTTGAGAAATTTGGGGTTGGAATGTATACATCCTTGATGGGTACTTTTGATCTTCCACCTCCTTCGGTTCATATCAATGCTATTTCATCCTCCAGGGTTCCTACTCGGAGATATTTCTTCAGAACTCATTATTTTTCGGACCCTTGGACCTTGCCTTATCCTACCTCCACATTAGAAGAAGGTCAAGTGGGTGGAATGGCATTTCCTATGTCTACAGCTAAGATTGCTTACAAATCTATTGTTGACTCTGCAGATTCCATTCTAGTTTCTCTTTCACCAAAGGAATTGGATGGAGATGTGGCTCCGGCTTGGACTCTTAGTTCATCTTCTACTCAGGATTGCCTTGATACCACTCTTCCATCTGAAGAGGCCATCCTCGAAGCAATGACTCGTGTAGAGAGACCGTGGGATGATTTTCATCATTGGTCTTACTTTCTACTAGAATTTCGAGAAGTTGAATCAAGTTTCCCTAGGCTTCAGTCTTCTGGTCCTGTTCACCCAATCCTGAACCCTTTAGCACCAACATAGTTATTTGATGAAGGGAACAGGTTTTTTATTTCTGCTACTACCCCAGTGGACATCTCCATAAATCCCAAAATTATAGAGAATGTCTTCATTGGAGTTGAGTGTTCCCCTAAAGAAATTCAGACTTACACTGATCTCTTTCAAGAATTTCATGATGTGTTTGCTTGGTCTTATGAGGAAATGCCTAGTATAGATCCATCTATTGTCCAGCATGAGATCAAGACATACGAAAATGCTAAGCTTATCAGGAAGAAGCTTCTTCCGGTCAACCCTAGGAAGGCAACAGTTATCGAAGCATAGGTAGAGAAGCTTCTTAAGGCGGGTTTCGTTTACCCCGTTCCATTAACTGAGTGGGTTTCGAATCCAGTTCCTGTGGACTAGAAACAAGGAACGATCCGAGTTTGCATCGATTTCAGGGACCTAAATAAGGCATGTCCTAAAGATAATTACCCCACACCATTTATAGATTAGATCATTGATGAGTGTGTGGGGAATGAGATTTTCTCCTTGACGGACGGTTTCTCAGGATATAATCAAATTACTATCCGTCCAGAAGATCAACATAAGACTGCGTTTATTTGTCCTTGGGGTACCTTTGCTTACAATAAGATGCCTTTTGGCCTAAAAAATGTTGGAGCTAATTTTCAGCGGGCCATGTCTTATGCCTTCCACGACATCAAACACATTATCGAGGCATATTTGGATGATTTAGCTGCTCATTATCGTAAGATAACTGATCATCCTTCTCACCTCCGTCAAGTTTTTTATGATGTCGGTATTACAAAATTTAGTTGAACCCTAATAAGTGTGTTTTTGCTGTCACATCTAGTCGTTTGTTGGGATTCATCGTGTCTACCAAAGGGATTCAGGTATATCCCTTCATGGTCGAGGCAATACTTCAGTTGCCTCCCCCATCTTCAATTCGTCAACTTCAAAGTTTGCAAGGAAAAGCTAATTTCCTGTGGAGATTCATCGTAAATTATGTTGAGATTACAAAGGGATTTATGAGATTATTAAAGAAAGGAGTTCCATTATTTTGGGATGACTTTGCTCAATGCTCATTCGACGCTTTGAAAAAAGCATTGACCTCTACTCCTTTACGGAATCCACTCAATTATAGCAGGAATTTCCTCTTGTATCTTATTGCAGTAGAATCTACCATTGGTATGGTTCTGGTTCAAGAATATGATGCTCTTTCTGAGCATGTTATAAACTACCTTAGTCGAAGCTTGGTAGGTCCCAAACTCTGGTATTCTCTGATAGAGAAACTTGCTTTGACAGCTGTTCATGTTGTTCAACGACTCAGACATTACATTCTCCTTTGCAAAACATATGTTTTGGCAGAAGTCAATCCATTTCAATTTTTTCTCAGTAGGAAAGTGATTGGGGGAAAATACAATCGATGGATTGTTATTTTACAGGAATCTGTTCTTGAATTTTTGTCTGCCAAGTCCAAGAAATCATTAGTATTTGCGGAATTTATTTCTGAGTTGTCCTGTGGAGAAGAGATTCTTTATGAAGAATCATTTCCTGATGAATGTGTTTTTCTCATTTCTTCACAGGATCCTTGGTATGGGGATCTCATAGTTTATCTCCAAACTACGAAGTTTCCATCAGATTTTTTGAAAGATGAGCACCGGAAGTTGCATCACTTAGCCAAAATTTATTTGATTATTGGTGACACTCTATATCGTTGTGGGGTCGATTTGATCCTTAGATGCTACTTAACTCTCAAATAGGCTGAGGTTGTGTTGAATGATTGCCACAGTGGAGCTTGTGGTGGTCATTTATTTGGGCTTGCTACAACCCAAAAAATGTTGCGTGCAGGATACTTTTGGCCTTTGATTTTCAAAGATTGTATTGAATCGGTCAAAAAGTGTCATCCATGTCAGGTTTATACTCGAAATATACATGCTCATCCAGCTCCGCTCTTTCCTGTCATCACTGTCAGTCCCTTCACAAAGTGGGGTATTGATTATACTACTTGTAACCCGCCTTCAGCTAAAGGTCACAAGTACATTATTGTAGTTGTAGAATACTTCACGAAGTGGGTTGAGGCTATGCCTACTTTTGGGAATGACGGTGAGAGAGAAGATCTGTTCCTCTTCAATCAAGTCATTTCGCGCTTTGGTATCCCCAAAGATATTGTCACTGACCATGGCAGACATTTTTAGAACAACATGATGGTTGAATTGGCTCTGAAATTAGGTTTTTGGCAGGAGCATTCATCTCCTTATTATCCTCAAGCCAATGGGAAAGTTGAGGTTGTTAATAAATCCTTGAAGAAAATTCTTCAATGGATGATTGATAAAGCCAAATCCAATTGGCATACCATGTTGTATCCTGCACTTTGGGCATACCAGATGTCGGTGAAAACTGCAACCAGTTTCACTCTTTTTCAACTAGATTATGGGCTAGAATCTATTTTTCCTATTGAATGTGAAATCCCATCCCTTAAGTTATATGTTGAGCTTCTTCCTGACACTTCCAGTATCAAAGAACGTCTTATCCATCTAGAACATCTTGATGAGCAGCGTCGAGATGCAGCTACGATGAATGAGGTGCATAAGAAATGGTTAAAGGTTCAGTATGATAAGGCGATCAAACCTAGGGTTTTCTATGAAGGTGAACTTGTCTTGGTTTATGCCCAAGAGAAGGATTCCTTGGGGGCAGGCAAGTTCAAATCTATGTGGTATGGCCCCTTTATCATAAAAAAGGTCCTGAAGAAAGGAGCCTATGCCTTGGTTGACTTTGAAGAGAACGAGTTGGCGGAGCCCAGAAATGGGCTCTGTTTGAAAAAGTATTATGCCTAAGCTTAGGCCTAGCATCTTGCTTTGTTGTATATATTTTATTTTTTGTACATATCTATGTTTCAATTTTTGGTGTGTTTTTGATGAATTTGATCTACTTTCGCAGGTGATATTGGATGAAATGAATCACTCTGGTTTTTCCAATGCTGCTAGTAGACATACCTGTAACTTGGCTTCCATGGCTTGGGTAACCCATTATCCGTCTGGTTATTTGTTAGTTTCAAGAGGTGTCTGCATTGGTCCTACTTCGAACAATGTAGCCGAATACACTATAGTGGTCAACCTACTCTCAGAGGCACACTAGCACATTTGGCCCAATTTCCGATGGCCAATTTGTCGCTATTCCGACACATAGGCGTCGCAAGAGTGACAATTTGGGGTGGGACAAAACGTGGTTAGCCATTACAGTGAAATTATGACACTTTAATAAAGTGTCGGAAGAGCGACACATTTTCCAACATTTCCAGACGGTCGGCGCTCTTCCGACGTTATCCAAAAGCATCGCTCTACTGACGTTAGACAAAGCGTCACTCGACTGATGTTATACAAAGTGTCGCTCTACTGACGTTATACAAAGCATCACTCCTCCAACGTTATACAAAGTGTTGCTCTATCGACATTAGAAAACACGTTGCTCTAGCAACGTACAAAAAAATGTCTCTCTAGCGACGGTGTAAAATGTTTCATTACCGACGCTCTTTCGTTGAAAATAAATTTAAAAAAATAGTCACATGTCGGTATAGCGACAGGAAAATACGTCACTCTTTCGATGGAATGAAATTTTAAAAAAGCAGAATGTCGCTTTTCCAACGATAACAGTGTGTCACTCTTCCGACGGAATGAAATTATAAGAAAAAACCTACGTGTCGCTCTTCCGACGGAAAGGTTGCGTCGCTCTTGCGACGAACACAAAACGTCGCTCTTCCGACGGAACCTAAACATCACTCTTCCGACAGAAACTAAAAAATATTTAAAAAAAAATTATTTAGATAAATCCCACATGGAACTACATACTAAAATGATTTTGTACCTTCAGCCATGGATAGTGACTTATCAGAGGTTATATGTGGTCCAATATAGATTCACAAGTTATGTCCACTAAAAGAGTTTGAGAGAGCATTTGCAAAAAGGTAATGAAAAGCTGTAAAGTTGTACCAATAGTAGGAATTACATCTGAAAAGTTTCTGTACCATCAACCATTGATAGTGGCTTATCAGAGGTTATGTTACCATAAATGAGAAGTGTGAAAAGAAATAAAAAATGGATACGATATGAAAAACCGAAATATGCCTATGATGCCTATAAGACCCTACATGAAATAGCCTGGGATTTCAAATGTAACTCACCAAATAATAAGTAGTCACATATGCCAATAACTTTATATCTGCCACAACTATATAGGTATATAGGATGATATTTCAAGTTACATATTCTATTGCGTTGTTCTAATCAATGTTTTAAAACTCATCTTGGCCACAGAATTTGCTGAGGGTCAACTCGGACTCGACTTGGAGTAACCATGATTAGACCAGTTTGAAGTTAATGACTCTATTTATTAAAAATTACATCATATATTTAGGTTTTAATGAAAAAATATATTTTAAATATTCCAAAACATTAGAGACAAAATTATGCTCATGTATATACTATATACCATGTAAGGGTGAATATATCAAAATTGCACCGAGTCCAATACATATAAAAAACATAATACATAATCTATGAGGCTCTAAATGGAGTTCCAAACACATGCTACTATCTATTGGCCTACTATAAATCACTGATCAAAATTATCTATCATCAAGCTCATCACCATTGCTAGAAATGGAATCCTCAGCATGAGATACATCATCATCCTTTGGCTTTGAGACTCAAGGGCATGTAGGTCTCATATATCTGTATCATGCAACTTAGCACTACAAGCACAAGAAAAGCTCAAAATGGGTTGGCTAATTACCGAAACACCCAAATGCATTAACTATCACCGTACAGGTTATACATAAAAATGAAATAATCGATGAACATAAACAGAAATATATGGCACCTGTCCCAAGCATAAACACATGGACAATAAACTATACTAGGAAGTATACTAGAATTTGGTGGTAAAGGTCTTCCCCTACCCAATGTCCATAATTTCCATTTCAACCATGGTTGGATCACAATCATCCTTACCATGTTCATGTGGTTTCACAATCTTTGTGATAGCAAGCACTAATCCCTAAAACTTGTTGTTTACGTTGCATAGATTTGGTGGCTAGTTGTGCCTTCTTTCTATTCTCTCCCTAACTACATGATGATATTGATAATGTGGTTGACCATCCAATATTTGGGACCACTAGGATAATGTGGTTGGCCTCTAGCATGGTATCAGAGCTGGGGCGGCATTGAACAACAATTGAAGCTCTTGAGAAGGTTGAAATTTTGTGGCTCACTAACCCTTGCTGTGAGAAGTCTCCTAAGGCATTGTGAAAAGCTCCATTGGTATGAAGAATTTCCTATGTGAATCCTTGTTCTATGATCCAAATCTGTGGAAGCCTGAAGGGTAGCCAAACTTTTATGTGGGAGAGGCCTAGTACATGCCTATATTATCTCCTTTCTATTTCAGGCCTAAAATTCTGAGGTTTGAGATCATGATCGAAAGTCTCTATCTAAGGTAATCCAAAGATGTAGAAGGGCATCCAAACAACTACAAACTAATTTTTCTAAGGCACCACAAGTGCGGTTCTAAGGCACCTATGAGAAGGTTCTTAGGATATGGTCAAAGGCTATGACAAGTGGAATTCTTTTTTTATTCGAAAATTATGAATCTTATGGTCAAAGGCTATGTTACATCTTTGTGATAAAAAATTTGATGACAAAAAGGTTGTCCTCATTGTATGCATCCCATAATATCAATCGTGACAAGATTTTTATTAGTCTCTATGATTTGAGTTTTGTAGTAGTTCATGCGATGATCATGTAGTAGTCTTTATGATCTGAATTTTGTAGTAGTTCATGCGATTATCATGTAGTAGTCTCTATGATCTAATTTTTGTAGTAGTTCATGCGATGATCATGTAGTAGTCTCTATTGACTCTCAGTAGAATCTATGAAGATCAACTGTGGAAAAGTCATGAAATTTTAAACTAGAATCTCTATGGATTTGTCAAATCATGTGAATCATGGCTATGCAGGTGAAGGTTGTGTAAAATACAAAGTGAGCAACCCTCTCTCTGTGGATGATCTAAGTTTTGTGCATTTATAAGGATCTGATCCTAAGTTCTTTTGTTATGGCATCTTTTTGTGGACCTAAAGTCATGGACCCACACAAAAGTCTTGAAGCTTATTCACTAAGTCTGTGCTCCCTCATGTAAAAGGTTGGATCCAAATTTAATTACTTGTGGAATCCATGCTAGGTATCCAATTTAGTTGGAAGGTTTGTTGTATCAAATATGAAAGTGTCCTATTGAGGCAAAGACAACAAATCCTAGCCTATCTTGAGAATATAATAACGTAAGCTCATTTATGACAAAAATATCAAGTATGATATGAAATATATACATATTTAGTATATACCTAAAATTGCTATTGTATTGCAACAATTCTATACAATGGGTTTTCATCTTGTGGGGTTTTCTTTCAACAAATTTAGTTATAGCCTCTTGTTGTATCTCATCCACATTTTGGCACACCCAACCAAGCAGGCTTCCTGAGCCAATACCATTCAAGAATTTTCCATACCATTAAAGAAGTTTTGGTAGAAGGACCTTCTTGATTTTCTAGATGCAATGCTTGCTAGAAGAAACTCCTTTTTAGCCATTTCCAGCTCATTGTACACATTTTTTTCTGTATAGACACGAACCTCCTGTATACAAAGGAGTGTCAGTAGTATCAAAACAAAGTTACAAACACTTGCTATAACTAGAGACATCAAAACTATGCTGCTTTTTGAAATGGTAACTCGTAATTTTGTTGTAGTAGGTAATGCTTGGGGAGTCATTGGCAGCACGTAGAGAACAAAAAATGTATCAATGAAGTTATGCATGGTAAAATTATGAGCCTGCATGTTATCATTTCAGACATCAAATTTTGCAAGTATTTTATTCAAATATTTTACAAACTAGCTTAAGGATGCTTTGTGGACTGATTAGAAAGAACAAAAGGCAAAGCAATAAAAAAAGATCATGTTTCAGCTCATAATAAAATTCCACATACCACAAGATCAAAGAATGCTTAACTGCAAAGAGAAAAACAAACAAGTGGTTTAGAACCATCAAGACCAAATGTCGTCCAAATGTACGCCACTCCTCTCCTGTTTTAAACCTTGTTCCAGTAGAAAGAAGTTTTAAAAGCCACTGAAAAAAAGAAACAACAAATAATTAGTTTAAACAAAAATGAACATTGGTTACATTTTATGGTTTTGAGATAATTGTTGTTATCACTATGTTATGACCAGTGGAAATATTTCTATGATGAAGGGTTTTCGATATGTTATGATTTGGAGATTGAAGAACATAATGCCAACTATTTTGAAGAGGATTTAAGAGCTAGAAATCCGAAATTTTTCTTCTTGTTATTATGTTTCAATCAAGTCTAAGAGGCCTCATAAATTCAAATAGAAATTGCTAATGGCCATTGCAAAAGAAATATTACTTCTGAAGTTAAGACTCACTATTTATTAAGAAAATTATATATTTCCTATCTAAGTATGTGCCTTTAGAAGCTCTAGTCCGAAACTCTGAAAGAAGGATAAAAGCCAATGGTATTTGGTCTGCTATAGCAAGGCTGAAATAACTCATATTAAATTACATAAGATCACATCTGAGTCATACTGTTCTAGAGTAGATGCCACTGCTGCACTTACAGTATCGGGAATCATAAATTGTTTTTCTAAGAATACTGCATCAAAAAATAAGACCATAGTACCCATAAATCACATATATAAGTCATAGTGTCAAACACCTATGCCAAGACTTTCGTGATGAGAAGCAGGACGATAACTATAGATTCCAACAAGATGTACAAGAGCATGTCTCTGAGGGATAGACAAACCATCATAGAGCCATCGTGAGAGGATTAAATTGTGCCAAGGTTGAATTTGGCATCGTTCAATGCTCAGTACTGACCCGCAGCCTTATGACAAGGATATTCAATATCATATATTGAGTAAACAAGCTATCAAAGGAGACAGTCTTCTTGTTAAGGACAACACTCACAAATTTGTGCACAATTTGTTTGAAGTTAGAACCAGTTTACTGTCATGGGGTGACACTGTCTCAAGTCGGAATCTTAATGATGTAGATGCAAAAACATGTGAATCACGCCTGCACAATTATCTGGAAGGTTCTAGTCATCATGCTTCTAGGTATCAAATACGGTCACAAGCAGAAGTGGCATGCATCCTGTTAGAATGAAACATCCTTGTGAGCAGGAATGAACAAGGTAGCATAAAAGAAAAGGTTGCAGTGGTAGAAGATTTTTTATGGACTGGCAGTGACTATAACATTTTTCTTGAAGGATTATGCGGCACCACAGCTTTGTCTATGCCAAATAATATTTTCAGGCCAGCATTGAAAAAGATTCTAGTTTACCAATTTTTTCATTTGGATGTGACCCTGCTCTAGATGTGGACTAAGCACAAAGGAAAGGAAGGCACTATTTGTCGAAGACTAATTTTGTGATGAGATTCTTGGATTTCATGCACTCATAGAAAGAGAAAATGTCCTCAAGTAGGAGCCAGACGTTATTCCATAACTTCGCAAGGCATTAATTCTAGACAAAAAAAGGTTGATTTGGATAAAGAAAAATAGTGATTTGAGTCTTGGGTTGGTTACCACAAGTAGTAAAGGTACCCTTGTGATAGGCACCCTACCTTGTGATAGGCACCAAGAGATCTGACAACAAATAACAAATGCCAGGGCTACAAAATCTGGTGTTACTTTCACTGAACTTTCCCAACAAATGACTCATCATGGGGATTCCATGGAGATAATGTATGTAAATCCATTATTTATAATAACAATGACCTTATTGGGAGAATAAATACTGTTGATATTAGTACCTGGTAAAATTCTATGGAAGCCATGCAAATTGAAGCTAAAAATTCATACGAAATATGTGAGGGATGTGCCTGGAATACCTTTATTGAGTTAGCCTACTAGAGAAGATATAACATCTCTCACCCCCCCAAAAGCTTTAGACATTGATAATTGGACATAATTTCAGGTCTGAAGAGGAATTTTTTGTCTAATGAAGATGGACTTAGATTGGCATTGTATATGCAGTATTGGAAAGAGGGACCCTAGAAGAATTTTGTGATATTACCAAAGAACATGGAATCCTAGGGACTAGAGATATTGAACTCGAACTTCTTGTATGAGATGTTTAATAGGGGATTCAAGGATAAATTTATGATATGTATCAATACCTTCTATCAGACTTTAAGAGTTTTAGGTCATATGATGATACCGCAATGGAAATAAGTAAATAATTTTGTGTCTCTTGTATATCATGTTGTGACCTGTCCCATTTTGCAATGACAAAGAAAGGTGAAGCAGTTGAATTTGTAGTGAAAATATCTGTTGTAGAAAGCTTGCAGATCAATCTAGAAAGGTAACTTTTCTACCAGGAAATAATCCAAATGCAACTAACTTGGCAAGGACACAGTGGTAGCCTTAGACGAGACAACTGAAATATGAAGTCTGGGTACACATATACCTGCCCTGGTAAATGATATAGTGAAAATGTTGACTGCTGTGAACACTATTTAGGCTGAATATGCTACACTAGAAATTAGAAAAGCAGCAAATGCTAATATCACACAACTCAATCACCTGAATTTTTGCTTGATTCGCAGAATTCGGAAGATAGTTTTCTTCTTGAGAACTAGGATGGTCATAAAGTAAAGATAAAAATATTGAGATAACAAAGACCCAACCTTGAAACATGGTTGTGGATAAAACCATATTGGAAAAGGTATGATAGGAGCACTTAACCTGAGACCCTTTGTGTGTATATATGCATATTATTTATATTTTAATACCTACAAGAAGCTGGCCTAAAGAATATTGCTGAGCCGACCTTAAACCCATATATAAAGTCAGGACTGACCTGTAAGTTTGAACTTTGAAAGAACTATGGCTGACTTTCGATGATGGTGTCATTTGAGGGCCAACCTATACGATGGGAAGAATTGGTGATTTTCCTACATTGCTTATGAAAGAGACCAACATTGAAAGACCTTTGGAGGCTGGACACCCCACATGGAAGCCTTACTAAAGAATATAGAAAAACTTTCATGGCTTGTGCCCTTTAGATTTTGTACATGTGGCTTGAAAAGCCCCTGCATTTAGATTTTTAGATCATTCTTGCGGATGAAGAAGAGTTTGACCCCTTTCATATGCTACACTAAGTGTTTTCACTTAGAAAATTATTATTTTGTTGTAATTGGAACTTGAGCCTTTTTCCCTATAGATAAGAAGCCATTTCCTCTCATTTTATCATTGTTGTATTAGGAAGAAATCCCTTAGTAAGTTTCAAATTTCCATAATTTTTACTTTCTCTCAAATTTGGCTATAGATGGATAAGTTGAGCAACCCCTTGGAAAAGACTTGTTGAAGTGGACAATTCTCTTTTCATGCATGATTATTGGTGAAAATTGATGGATGCATGCTAAATTAAATAAATTGTCTTTCTTTATTTTGTTTAAGACTTTTTAAGTTGATGGATACTAGTTATGAGGTATTCACCAAAGTAATTTCTAGTATTTTTATCTCATTATCTTTCTTCGACAAGATTTCCATCAAGTTCTTATGAGGCGACCTATGTGAAACCTCCCTCCCTTAACCATCCTTGAAGACCGCATAACGTCTAGGTCAAACCTTTAATAGATACAAGTAATGTCTCCCTTAGTATTTGAACCTAAATCCATTCTAATGTCTCTACAAGTGTGTTAATATTGAAACTCCATATGCACAAAAAATATATTAGCAAACTAACGCACTGATTCTCAACCATCCATCACCTTTTTTCCTTTTAAAGATGTTTTAAACCATTTTGTAGGGGTTTATTCTTCGAAATCACCTTGTAATTTCTTGATTGTGTGTGTTTGGAACCTTTCTTGAAGTTATTTCGGTTGATCTAAGCCTTTCAATCAACCATAAGACCATTCAAACAAAAATCTAGAAATTATCTTCAAAACCTTTAAAACCATAGAAATCCTATCTTAGGGAGAACCCCCCTTGAGTAGGACGAGATCTAGCCGGAAGTCAAACAAGGGTTGGTAATGTGACTGGTATTGTCTTTCTATACCATGCATGAGTATTAATCATGGAGAGAATATCTGGGTGGATTAGCATCAACATCAATTACTAAGCTTAGACTGATCTGTGTAATAGCTTGAATATGGTTAAGATATAGCTTAGAAATTGTTGAATAGGGAAACATAGACTGCTACAGAGATCAACTTCATATGGTCATGATATAGGTAGAGATATTTCACTATGGCTTGTGTAATGGTTCACTCATATCAATGCTAAGCTTAACCAATCATACAAGATCACCTGTTATATAAACATTAGCAATCAAACTGTGTTTCTACTTAAGGTTTATAAGATACACATGTTGGCATAGAGCTAGTAAGGCTATGTACTTATTACTATGATTCCAGTCAGTGTTAATAAGGTATGAAATGAATAGGGAAACAAAGATCATTACGTCATAACAAGGAGCTTAGCTTGAATATGGAGTTCCTGGTTACTGTAATCTAAGACCTATATTAAGGATATCATGTTTATACAAATATGTGTTATTCCATTAGGTGTAGTTACATCAAGAAAAGCTTGGTCATTGATTCAATGGACTTGATTCATTAGTACTAATAGCATAGTGAAATCAATAATCTTATAGATTTAATAGAGCTTACTACTAGCTTAAGTAAGGTGATATAGTGATAGTTACTAAGCTTAATATGGGCATCATATGTGCGATACAGTCTCTTATATATACCAATCTAATTTTAGTTCCATATAACTATTATCATTGTAACTAATACATGGGAATCATAGAAGAGAGATAAGGGTGAATACATTACTCAGCTTAAGCTAATTCAACTCTTTTCACTAATCAAAGCTGGAAAGAGCGTATTCAATAATATCGAGCTAGAACAGGAAAAAGCATATCTCAGTATTGAGCTTACAATACACCTATGTCCACATTAGATATTGAAATACAAGATGATTTAATAGGTAGAATATTGTATGCTAGTACTCTATCCTTAACATGTATGATGAATATGGACATTGTAGTATACACTAGAGTAACACTAAAACGTAATTTTTATAAAAGACCAATATGAGATAATGTAGTTTAGGGAAACATTATCCTCATATAAACTATACAAGCTTATGGATCCGGATATTATCTGAGCCTATACTACGATATGTATATTTTTTATCACTTTATTATGATATATTGATTGGCCTAGGATTAAGGGACATTTCAACATCCCGGAGCACTGGACATTACACCATTGGCTTGGCACCCTGGTACAATGGTTTTAAGGGTAAAATTGAACGAACAACTATAAAGGATAATTGTGTGTCTTACATGATTAGTGGCATCATAGAGGAAATTAATGAGACAACATTAAGAATTATAGAGTTGCATGTTCGCAAGTGGACTCAGGATTACAAGGAATTTCTGGAAGCATTGATGATTGGGAATGATAAGATTAAAGAACCATTCATAAGGGACTACAAGGAATACAATACTGATACTAGGGTCCATTTAGAGGTGTCATTATATGAAGATAATATGAAGATTTCACTTCAAGAGGGCCTTTTAAGGAAATTCAAACTGACTACTACAATCAGTACAAGTAACATGGATCTTTTTGGCTCAAAGGGAATCAATCATAAATATGAAACCCCTGAGCAAGTTTTGGAGCACTTCTATCATATCCATCTTGAATTCTATGAAAAGAGAAATAAAGTCCAATTGGACAACCTTCAGCTTGATTTGCTGAAATTGGACAATAAAGTCAGATTCATCCTGGGAGTGGTAAATGGAGAAATCAAAGTGAACAATAGGAAACATGCAGAGTTTCTTACAGTCAAATAGATGAAAAAACACATACAAAAAACCAGATAATAATCATGAACAAGCTTAATATTGAATTATGAACTGTAAAGGAAGTTACAAAATGTGACACTACAAACCTTGTCAAGCGCACAAGAAAAAATATCCTGGACATGACCCTGGTTGACAAGTTGTATTTCTCATGATGCAAGAGGATTTGTACCTGCCCTGCCAAGTCATTCAAAATCCATAATTATCTATACAATAAATACAAGTAATTGATGTAGTATTTTTTACTCTAAGATGCATTCTTATGATAATGTTAGAACATATGTTGAAAATGTCAAAACATACTTGAATAAGCTCCTCTTCATTTCAAGAACAATTTATTGGAGTCGCCTAAACTTGGAACAAGCCTCCCACGATCTGAAAGAGTGGCAACTAAGTCAACAATGACTTTTTTGTTTCTACGTTGGATCAAGGGAGGTTTGCTCCAAGATTAAATCACTCCAATAAATTATTCTCTACTAAACAGGGCCAACCACGTGAAGGTGGAAGCTCTTATGGCCCCTCCCCCCACATCACTCTCAATTCCCTAATACCCAATCTATATTTCATTTTTTACTTTCATGAGCAGAAAAAAAAATTCAATAACTAATAAAAAAACAATTCAAGAAAAATTAAGCAAGAAAACATTGAAAGTGCTTGACATAAAAATAGTATGATAAATGAGTTTTTAATATAACGCAAAAAACGTTCCAAGTATGGTAACATTTGTCTTATAATAATACAATATTTTACATTATCAAATTTTCTTTTTCTTCTTCTTACTTCTAAAGCTCCTAACTACATCATCAACATTATCGTGCTCTACTCTTGTTTCGTGCCTTTAATGTCTGGTCTCATGCAGTGACGGGGCATCACCTACAAAAACAAATAATATTAAATTTTAATTGTCAGTTTTTAAATATCATTGAACTAGTTCAGTGATATTAATAAAAAAAATTGCAATGAGATTATTTATCTAGTGCACCAGTTGTCACCGTTGGGACCATTTCCCTGTCTTCCTCTCTAGTGGTAAGATCCTCAAGCACAACATTCTCTATCATTTAAACAAAAAATGTTATAAGGACAACCATCAAGGTATAATTAGAAAAAATTATAAGTGGAAATTAATTACCATCATGGCCCTCACTGATGGTAACATTGCCGGCCTGGTCCCCACTACAATGATCAGGTTGCACGTGAGTAACATGTTCTTCTGGCAATATTTTTCTCTCAACGCACTGCTCTACAACTGGGTTATTTGGCTCATTGAAAGTGTTGCTCCCCTTATTTAAACAAAGTTGTTAGACATTAAATTTATGGACGAGAACAAACATATTGAAAGGTTAACATTTTACCTCATCAGGCATTCTGGATCTTGGGACCTATCCCAAGCTTCTACGATATTCAACTACGGCTTCATAGCCGGAATGGAAAGAGATCTTTTTATCTTCCTTTGTAGTTTTTGTTCCAAAGTCATCACCCTATATTACATATGATTGTGTATTTTTAATTTTATTTGATGGGATTACAAAAACATTGGAAGGCGATACAATTAATTATAAGATGTTTAGCTACTTACAATTCTTGCGGCTAATTTCAAGTAGCCGCCCTGGCCTAGCTTGTGATGGCCCTTTTTTTCAATCCTAGCTTTGGTTGCCTTCGAGGTGTCAGGAAACCTATCATCAAAAGATTGAAGTTAGATATGTCGTAGCACACTTTTATTTTATACATAGAGAAAATTAAAGCTATTGAATTAAAGTTGTAATTTGCCTTGCGAGTCCAGTTAGCATTTTTCCTTCTTTCTTTGCCCTTTTCTCTTTTCCATTATGGGTGAGTGCTCTCCACTCACTATGTGGAACTGTGAGAGGATGCTCGTATCTAGGGTTAAATTGCAATTGCGTCCTATAGGTGTCCCTGGTATATTTCAAATATTTTCCAGCTACCCGAGCCACCGCTGTTCTGTCAAATGTGCCCACCCCAAAAAGGGCTTCTAGATAATTTAGAAGTTCTTTTTTCAGGTTGGAATTCAAGTAATTCCACCTTGTGTGTATGGTTGGGCCAAAAATTATCAACGCCTTGCTCTCCAAAAACCTGTAGAACTCATTTTTTCCTACACAGTAAAAAGATATTATCATTAATTTAAAAATAAAAATCATGATAAAAAATGTTTTAGATAGAGTACATGAAATAGTTAAAATATTAAAACTTACCTGGGATTTGTAAGTGATTTATAGGGACACCTTCATCGTTCACCAAAAACATTCTATTAATGGTCCCCATGGAGCTGACACGTGTAGCTCCAGGAAACACAATATTATAGTTGGCCATATCAGCCTCGTCACTGCCAACAAGTTCAGCGACTGGCTAAGTGTCTTCTTGGGCAGGGTGCATTTCTTGGATGCCACCTAAAGGCATAGAAGGTGTATGAGAGGGTTGCTCGGCAATCTCTTGCCCTTGTGTCCCACTACCACCAACACTGGTTGCAGTAGGTGTCAGATAACGCTACATACAAAAGATTTTTTTTTATAGTTTAGTTAATGTAAAAATTAAAAATCAAACTATCACAATTCATCTCATGTAGAACAAAAAAAATATCCTTTTGATTTTTTATTATTACCTTATATGTTTCTAGCTGGGTCATAAGTTCTGTTATCCTCATTTCTATTTCAGGTGTTTGAGGCGAAGCATCTAACAAATGCTCAAATTCCAATTTTTCTTTTCGCGCCTTTTTTTGCATCAACAGGAATGGACATGGGGATGAAGAAAGCTCTTCCTCATAGAGGGAATCATCAGGCGTACCATGGCCAGGTGTCTGCATATTTGAAAAAAATTAATATTATTTCAATTATGTAAATAACTAAAATACCTGAAGATATAGCAATGTTGGCACTTTACATGTTCTTCCACTAGCCCCTTTCCGTGATCATCCTATCTCGGGGTTGTTCCTGTATTTCCCTGATCAGTCTGCCACATTGCAATACAATTAGAAATGTGAAAACTTGAAAACAACATCTAAATTGAAAACACAAAATGAAAACTGAAATAATTTCTAAATTTACCTTTCTAATACATAAACTTTGTGCATTAAAGAGGCCCTAGAGTGGTTGAGTATAATTAAAAGTAAGGGTTGTAAGACAATTTTTTATACTTACACCTTGCTAGTAGGAAATTTCTGCAAAGTAGGTAGATTAGATGAGGCTAAAGAGATTTTCAGTGAAGCTTGGAATGGTATCCACAGATGGGGTAGTCGTCATAACTATATCATGGAAAATATGCAAAATAATAATAGCTCTAACTCTTATGTGTTGCAATCAACCAATTTGGCATATCCACATCATTCCCCCAAATAGTTTCCTAGATTCTATGTTAAGATGCAAGCACACCTGTAACAAACAGAAAATAATTTCACCATTTGAAATGGATTAACCCTAAATGTTCAAGAAGACATCGAGCCCTTTGAACCAGTTTATTCCTAAACAAGCCAATTCAGCTAAAAATAGTCCAACCAAGTTTGTCTAGAATTAAATGAGATTCAACCAAAATTTCAAGTCGGCTTACCATGTTGGCAAGCAAAGTTGACATGTTGAGTGCTTGCCACAAATAGTGAGTAGTGTTACAAAGCATAGAAAAAGTTCTTTATTTTTCTAATATGTAAAGGGCTTCCCATAAAACCATTGCCAAGTGTAAAAAATAAATTGTTGAGTGCTCAAATTCATCTTGAACAAACTAGACTCCAAATGATCTTGCAGAGTTTTTGAAAAGGAACGTTGTTAGCAGGTTGTACCAATTGAGATCAATTAATAATCTCCATGGTAACAAAGTGATCATTGCCATGTCAAACAAATTCCCCCACATACAATATCTTTTGTGATTAGTTTCTTACCTACAAGAAAAATATATTAAACTATATAGCTCCATGTCCAATGGGAGGGTATAAATAGATCTCACTGTTATATGCCACTCATTTCTATTACTTGCAAAGTCCCAATGTAGGTGATTGGACACTAAATACCATGCCTGCCAAATTTATTAAAGGATAGTTGATCCAAAGACCTTGAGAAACACCACCAACGGTTATATCATAGATTCCAAATGGACCTTTAATAACCCCTATAAGAGTATCATTGTAAATTAAGTGTTGAACAAGAATTCACCATATGTGACCAATCATTGCACTGACCATTGAATTGTCAACACTACTCTCTAAGCTCACACATCAATCAAATCAGGGCATTTTCCCTCCCTCAGTAAAAGTACAGATGCCTATAAAACTAGAGGAAGATCTCCTTCCCTCCATTCTTCCCACACAATAATTTTTTGTAATAATTTTCATCTTCTTACAACTAGAAGAAAGGAACAAAGAATAGGAATAGAAATCATGTAGTGATTCCACCTGATAATGATAAGTTGTAGGCTTCACAATTTATAAGCTTGATTTCAAACTTGCTCAAAACCCATTGCTACATCTTAGGGGATACGTTGGTACCAAAAGAGACGCAAAGTATCTTATCATATGATTAGGATTAATAGAAAAGCCAAGTTGATATATTTATAATCAAGATAAGAGCTTATACCTTTTCCTCACTCACCACATCTCCAACTACTTTAACAGAGAAGTCCATACGTCATGTGTCCTTTAAAAGATTTCCGTGTGAGATCCAAGGTGAGAAGAGAATCCTCAATTAAATCAAGATTAATTAACTGACCATCACTAAGAAGAAGAATTCCTTGAATTTTCCCTTATATTTGGGCCACTTCAAGGAGATATCCTAATGCATTTATTGGCAAGGATATAAATGAGCTAGGATTAACTAATAAATAAGAATTTATCTTTTGATTTTTTTATTAGTTGTGGGTAGGTTTCTATATTAAAGGTTAGTTGAGTCTATGAATATCTTTTCACTGAATTTCAACACCCTTGTTACCAGTGTGTTGATTACCAAATCATTAATTGGAAGGTGGTTGGAGTCAATGCATAGATATCTGGCAGTATGTATCATTTTCCTGTGCCTCTGGTTCTCCAACATACCATCCTCATTTTTGGATATTAGCACATCAAAAAAGGAAATTTAACATCAATATCCACTTCTTATCCATAAACAGTGGGCCTATGGCCCATCTGCTTCAACAACATGGATTTTCACTCTCTACAATTAATCACCATCTAGTTCAAGCTCCTTGAATTATTGTTCGTTAAACAACATGAATGCTCTGTTCAGAATTGGATTGAAAGGCATTATTTATTTACTGAAGGTGCCAAGGACAATACCCAACAATGGTTTCAAGTGCACTATGTTTTAACTACTCGCAATAAAAAGTACTCTGAATCTCTAGAATTTAAAACCAAGCTCCCTCAATCGGTTCTACCAGCTGTAAGATGTCTCTTCTTAGGGCATAACAAAGTTGTTGTAATTCTGGGATTCTTCTGAGAATCAAAGTTTAAGTTTGATCTCCATTGTTTCCCCTCCCTCATTACAACAACTTTGTTATTTCATATAAAAAATATAGGAACTAGAATGATACCCATATTATTGTGCTGAGTTACCATACTATCATCATGTTACTTAATGGCACTCCTTATGCTTAATCTACATACTAGTCTTTTTCCTAAGCTAACTCCATTGCTCAGCTTCATGCTAATTATTGACACATAATAGTAAGAGTTAATATAAACTATCCATGTTCGAAGTGGAACCCTTGCGTATACCTTACCAATACAGAGTAAAGCATAACAAACTACACTAATCAGTAA
Organism: Pinus albicaulis; assembly: GCA_034641835.2. Classification (NCBI taxonomy): domain Eukaryota; kingdom Viridiplantae; phylum Streptophyta; class Pinopsida; order Pinales; family Pinaceae; genus Pinus; species Pinus albicaulis. The sequence continues at coordinate 360,677,022 of CM076580.1, forward strand.
CACTGAATACATAATCACTACTATATAACAGACTATGTGTTTACATACAATATTGAACCTCTACTAATCAATGGCTCTTGTTCATCTTATACAAGTGATGTAATGAAAGCGGAAAATAAGGTGATTACTGGTACTATTCATGAGCTTAGTGCTTATACTAGTCTAGATAGGTAGTCATAGGTCCATAAGCTTAGATAATGGTCTAACACATCTTATTCAACAGGTACTAGTGGAATGTATCACTATCTTATATTCACTCATTATGAGCTTTAAGAATAGTATGATTACAGTTTCATATAACTGTAGATTATGCATAATACTAATACTTATGGAGTTCTATTACACTATGCTTAACTATGAACACTTAACTTGTTTCTCGTTTGTATTGGATTTGTTAACCACGTGTTATCTATGGGAATAGTTCAGGTCATGGATTCGAACCATGTAAGCTTGAATAGGCTTTTCACTCTTCATATTAAACACAGCTATATTGAACACTATGTTACTTATACCGATACAAGCTTTGAATACACTCTATTCTATGAGCTTATGTTGTGCTTATAACTAACCTGTATTGATTAGGGAAACTCGATAAGTGTAACCTTCATAACCAGTAGTGGAATCACTTGTATTACATTAGCTTACTACCATTGTAATTATGAGCTTAGATATTACGTGAATTCAATAGGTGGAATCATTGAACATAATAGAATGGTTACCCTTGTTAATCATGTGTAATATGAAACTAGCACATAAGCTAAGCTGTACTGCTATTACTCTGTATTAATTATGTAATATATACAGGTAATCATGTACAGACTAGTGTGTATAGAACATACATCATCTTCTAGTATCTATGGTATTCATAGTCCAGCTTAGTGTTAGTGATAATTGTTTACATATTAGGTATAGAAGCTTAAGTAATAGTGATGATTGTACTGGAATACTGTGAATATGGTGAATAAGGTGTGATTGATTAGGTAGGGTTAGATTGTATCATCTTCATATGTTACATATGGCACTCCTTTTTATCTAAGCTCTTAGTATTCAATTATCATGGAAATGGTTATAGGCTTATCCATATTCAATATGCTTAAGCTCATAGAAGTGGCATATGTCATTACTTGGATATGATGAAGATTATGGGAATAGTGTCGATACCAGCTTATGGTTACATGATGTTGTAGTTCAAGCTGATAATAGTCATTGTGTTTGGTCATTGGTTGTTACTTACTCAATTATTAATCTGTATAACTATGGGGCTGAGTCTAATCACCACTTCCTATATATGGGTAAATGTTCACCCTTTATTCCATATTCATTTCTCTCACATGTCAAAAGTCTTATACATACCCAAATAGGGAAAAAATGGTGATATATAGAACCCATTACGTATTATGCATAATGAATGGTTTTATTTATATACTCTCCATGTTAGATCACTTGCTAGTACTGATTAACCGATGAGCTAGAACCATAGTGAATAAGGGGAAACATGTGCTATGCATGTAGTCTAATCAATGGGTTACACTTCTAACATAACTATAAGCTAATCAATGCCACTACTAGCTATAAGTAATTCCATAACAAAAGTAAACACATAGGATAAGGTCAATGAATAAACTTACATTACACACATCATATCCAGTAATCAATGAAGAGTGGTATAGGCGTATTATGACTAATAATCACAATGGTCTTAGTAGTATGCCAATATGTAGATGCTCATAATAAAAGCCTTTAAGCTAAGATGATATGGTAATAAAATACAGCTTAGTTTCAGTATTAGATGGACTGCAACAACCTGAACACAGATTACACTCATGTTTCTATTCCACTAATATTATGGGATTACCTATTATATGTAACTAACATAGGTGATACAAGGACTGTAACACGTTCGAGCTAGGTGTAAGCCTTCGATTAAGCCATAACTAGTGATCATTGTATACATATAAAAAGGTAATGGAGTTTGATCATCATGTATTAGCTATAGGTAAAAAGGCATAAGTACAATGATTCACTTGTATTACTACTAATGCTATGATTACACTATATCGTGATTAGTATTACTACATAGTAGTGACCTGTATTCAAAGTAATCTTGTTTACACATAATGGGAATAGATCAGTATCGATATTATCTTAGAACATAGAGCTAATTATGTAGAATACGTAACTATTGGCAGTATTTCATGCTTAAACTATACATAATACGTGCTTTGTTCAACTTACTAGTATCTTTACGATGAACCCATTGGAATAGCTATGATTACGGAATAGAGTATACGTTATTTGCATAATCAAGATGATTAAGCTCTTTGTGATTGTAATAACCAGTATTAGTTACATAAACTTGCTTTCTTATCTTTATACCTCATGTTTGGTCTGTGTTATGAGTATGAACTCCATTGAATCTCTAGCTTTCTACGAGCCATGATTAAAGCAATGGAATAGTAACAGTGATGATTAGAGTCCTACCACCATTGATATGGAATTACTAGTAATATGTGATTACTCAATGGAATAGCTCCAGGTTAAACCCTATTGATATATGACATTAGTAACAAGCAATGGCTAAGATAAGCTGATAGCTACCTTGTATTCCCTAATTACTGGATATGATGAGTACTAGATGTATTTGCATAATAGACAACCATTGTTCTGTACTATGCAATCCATACATTTCCCTCTATTCGACACCATTGGTATCTCATACTGGAATCTATGATAGCAAGTGAGCATTCATGGTTGATGGAATACTAGTAAGTCCATGGTATTCATGATATTATACAAATACCCAATTCCAAGTAGGAGGAGGAGATTCATGGTTGAACACATGTGTTTAAAATGAACTGATAGGACTGCCTACTTTCATGGGGTTAGTTCATCACACTTATCTAAGAGCTTACTTGAATCAGAGAACCAATACCCTTTGAGCAATGATAACCCTAGTGTTACAGCTAAAGATCATTACCTAATAAGAGCTAGTACCATTGTATTACTCATATTCATAGAGCTATCAAAGCTCATAGTTTGTATAAAGCACTCATAAGCACGAATCATCATGTAGTACTAATACCCTTATTTGGAATCACATATCAAGCCTAATAAAAGCAGTATAGTATTCATAGTTAATCTAACCAAGATATACTAGTAATAAATCTATCCTTATATGTTATGTAGATCGTATGATTAGACTGCAATAATTGTGGAATCTCAATACGGGGCAACATTGATGTAAGCTTCAAGTGCCATGGGTTTAATACTATCCATAACCAATCATCAGCTTGTATTATGTTACTACCAGTGTTCACATTACCTCTACTATTCAACCGTGTTAGTAAAGGTTAGTTAGATGAAATGATTCACATTGTTTCCATAATGAAGATAAGCTGCTTTGTGATTCACACGATTACATAGGGTCGATATCAGTTATAAGCTGTATGTTTATGGTCTAATGATGATGCTTACTAAGCAGTTGTGATTACAACTTCTCTAAGACTAGTTATGAGCTAGATGATCTGTAGGTTTTAACCCTGAACAGAAATGATCTACACACGAATCTTATAACAAAAAATAAACAATAGCAAGAGCATAAAACATAAAACAGATAAACACAGAGATTTTCCCCTGGATCACAAATCGGGATGACCAACTTGATTTTTCATTATATTCCTTTTAGTGTTACAACACATATATATACATGTCGAAGCATACATAAACCCCAATCCATTAACCTTGGATTAGAACATAACTGTAGTCGTGGAAAGAATATAACACATACCCAACATTCTCCCACTTGTTGTTTTCTTTCCGCAGGGGGCCACAAGAGAGCTTAGTCATTGGCCCAATTCTTCAACACCCATTGTTTTTCTACACCAAGAGAACTTCTGAGTGCTCACAGACTTCATCAATGCATCTGCAACATTCTTCAAAGTGTCCACCTTTACCAGCAACACCCTTTTAGGCTCAACCATATCTCTAACAAAGTAATATTGAACATCAATGTGCTTTGTCTTTGAATGATAAGCAGGGTTCTTAGCCAAGAAAATTTCACTTTGGCTATCATAGTCTATCCTTATAGCTTGCTGTACCAACCCCATACTTGAACACAATCTCTGCAACCAAATTGATTCTTTGCTTGCATGAGTGGCTGCTATGTATTCTGCCTCTGTAGTTGAAAGAGCCACTACAAACTGTCTTTTACCCATCCAACTGACTGCGCCTCCAAATAGGCTAAACACATACCCACTTGTAGATCTTCTTTGGTCCAGATCTCCAGCCCAGTCCGCATCAACAAAACCACAAATGTCCAACATTCTTTCCAATCATGGTCTTCCCTGGTAGCCCAAGCCATAATCACTAGTGACACGTAAATATCTGAAAACCCGCTTCACTGCTGTCCAATGCTCCTTCCCTGGGTTTGACATAAACCTGCTCAATAATCCCACTGCATGTGCAATGTCTGGTCTAGTACAGACCATTGCATACATCAGGCTACCCACTACAATTTCATATGGAACACGGGACATATTCTCCTCTTCTTCTTGTGTCTTGGGACACTGTTCAGCAGACAAATTTACACCTACAGGAATAGGAACATTCACCGGTTTACTATCCTGCATATTGAACCTCTGAAATATAGTCTCGAAATACTTCCTCTGGTTTAACCAAAGCATCCTCTTTGCTCGATCTCTCTTAATTTCCATGCCCAAAATATAGTTTGTAGCACCAAGATCCTTCATGTCGAATTTGGAGAACAGTTGGGTCTTCAAATCTTGGATAATTTCTTTGTCATTTCCAATCAACAACATATCATCCACATAAAAGACCAAATAAATAACACGGTCACCAATTAATTTAAAATAAACACAGTGATCATCCTTGCTTTTGGTGAAGCCAAGTCCCCGTATATAGGTATCAAATTTCTGATACCACATCCTTGGTGACTGTTTTAACCCATACAGAGACTTCTTCAACCTTCATACTAGGTCTTTCTTACCCTTCACCATAAAGCCTTCAGGTTGCTTCATGTAGATCTCCTCATCTAGATCCTCGTGAAGAAATTTTGTCTTCACATCCATCTGTTCTATCTTAAAATCAAATGCAGCAGCAACAGATAAAAGTAATCTAATAGAAGTAAATTTGGCAACAGGAGAAAAAATATCACCAAAATCAATTCCCGACGCCTGGGAATAAAATTTTGCTACCAACCGAGCTTTGTATTTCTCCACCTTGCCTTCTACATTCATCTTCTTCTTAAACACCCATTTTCTCCCGATGGGCTTCCTTCCAGCCGGCAACTCCACCAGATCCCATGCCTCATTTTTGTGCAAGGATGTCATTTCATCAACCATGGCCTCCTTCCAGAGTTTTCCATCCTCTGAATCTACTGCCTCCCTGACAGTTCTGGGTTCATCATCAGTTATAGTTAAGGAAAAAACTGAACAGAAAGCAGATGGACTATACCTTTCTGGTTGCCTTCTTTCCCGAACTGATCTTCTCAAAGCTGGAGTTTGTGGCTCTTCATCTTCTGAGTCTTCTTCTGTTGTAGAGTCTGATTCATCCTCCTTTAGCTCAAACTCTATCTTCTCAAGTTCCTTTGGTAGGACTTCATGTTTAACAACATCTTTCACTTCTCTAAACACCACATCTCAGCTGTACACAACCTTCCTTGTTTCTGGGTTCCAAAGCTTGTAACCCTTTAAACCATCCTTATACCCAATAAAGATACACCTTTCAGATTTATTATCCAACTTGGTCCTTTTCTGCTTTGGAACATGTACATATGCATCACATCCAAATACCCTTAGATGTGAAAGAGAGGGTTTCTTACCAGTCCATACCTCATGTTGAGTCTTATCCTCCAACACTGATGAAGGTGATATGTTAACCAGATAACATGCAGTCTCTACTGCCTCTGCCCGAAATTCTTGTCCTAACCCGGTACCACTGATCATGCTTCTTTCCTTTTCCATCAGTGTTCTGTTCATTCTTTCTACAACTCCGTTTTTCTGAGGTGTGTATGGAGTAGTCTTCAGTCGTGCTATACCACACTTCTTACAGAACTCCCCACCATTATCTATCCTCACGCCTTTATCTTCTTCTCTGTCTGGTTTTCCACCAGAGCCTTAAATTCTTTAAATTTGTCAAATACTTCAGATTTCTTCCTCACGAAATATATCCATGTATTCCTTGAGAAGTCATCTATGAATGAAACATAGTACACAGACTTTCCTAGTGATGGAACTGCCACAGGTCCAAACACATCATTGTGCACAAGTTCTAATATCTTGTTCGCCCTCTTAGAACCAGAAGGAAAACTCACCCGATTCTGCTTCCCATATACACAATGTTCACAGAAATCAAAATCTAGAGAGAAATTAGACATACCTTCTACCATACCATTTCTATGCAGTATCTGAAGGCCCTTCTCTCCAATATGTCCAAGCCTTTGATGCCATAGCATGGTCTTTTCTACAGAGACAACTAGGATTTCTGCTCCGCTTTTAGGAACCATAGAACTGTTACACCCATCAATAACAGTGCTACCTTGTAGCTTGTATAGAGTTCCAGTCCGAACTCCCCGCATTAATACCAGTGCTCCCCGAACCATCTTACAGGCATCTTTCTTGAACATTGTTTTTACACCTGCATCATCCATCTTGCTTACAAAAATCAGATTTCTGGCCAATGCAGGAATATGAAGAACACCAGGAAGTGTTCTAATCCTTCCACCTTACAGCTTCATCTTGACCTTTCCACGTCCGATGATTCTTGCCTTCCTATCATCCCCTAGGAAGACATCACCGCCATCATATTTCTCATACTCGCAGAACCACTCCTGATGGGGAGTGAAGTGAAAGGATGCACCTAAGTCAATCAACCATGACTCATGATCTACATGTGTATTTTAAGAAGAGGCCAAATACACATCCCCACCTTCATCTGAGGTGGTTTTTGCCTCTGCAAAAGGAGCATCATCAGATCCCTTTCCTTTCTCAGGAGCTTTAGATCTGCAGTCCTTTTTGTAGTGCCCTTCCTTTCCGCATTTCCAGCACACTTTTACAAACTTTCCAGGAGATTTAGATCTCCCTCTAGATTTAGATCTCCCACTCGAAACCTTATTCTTGTTTCTGTTCTGGGACCTTCCTCGTACAGATAAGGCATCTCCATTCTGACCCTCCATATTTCTCCGTCTCATTTCCTCTGACAGCAAGGCTGAGACAATGTCATCAAAATTCAAGGTAGTTGTATTGCTACTTATTGCAATAACCAGACTGTCCCACGAGTCTGGTAGAGAGCACAACAAACTGATGCACTTATCTTCATCTGAGATTTTAATATCAACAGACGACAGCTGACTTACCACAGTATTGAAGGCGTTCAGATGCTCTGTCACCGAGTCTCCATCCTTCATCCTCGGGTTATACAGCTTTTTCCGCAGGAACAACTTATTCACCAGAGACTTAGATTGGTACAAAGTCCCAAGTTTTTCCCACAAGGTCTTCGCCGTAGCTTCCCCAGATACATTCAACAATAATGAATCTGAGACACACAACCGTATTGTGCTCTTAGCCTTCCGATCCAGTTTCTTCCAGTCTTCATCTGACATTGCCGTTGGTTTAGTACCTGGATCTACCGCGATCCACTGATCTTTATCCACCAGCAGATCCTCCATCTTGAGCTTCCACAACTAAAAAATATGACCATTAAATTTCTCCATCTCTATCTTCCCGCCGCTCGCCATCTTCTTTCACCGCAAGAATCAATCCTGCAGATCTCCCACTGAACAGGGTCTACCTCAGGCCTGACAAAAAAAAAAACCTCAGTAGCAAAGGTGTCCCCTTGAAGCCGAAACAGCTCTAATACCAAATGTAGGTTTTAACCCTGAACATAAATTATCTACACACGAATCTTATAACAGAAAATAAACAATAGCGAGAGCATAAAACATAAAACAGATAAACATAGAGATTTTCCCCTGGATCCAAAATCGAGATGACCAGCTTGATTTTTCATTATATTCCTTTTAGTGTTGCAACACATATATATACATATGTCAAAGCATACATAAAACCCAATCCATTAACCCTGGATTAGAACATAATCGCAGTTCCCTTGACCGGATCTACAAAAATACCAGGGGCCGAAAACCATCGTACCCCAAAACCATGTGCAAAACGATGCACAAAACCATGGGCACGGACTACCCACCGGAAATTAAGGACCAAAAATTTTCGTCGGGGCGCTGCCCCGGACCCCGACAAGGGGGGCTAACGCCCCCCCTTATACTCCCCCATGCGTGCTTAGTCGTGGAAAGAATATAACACATACCCAACATGATCACAATTAATATCTAAGCTATAAGTAATGGGAATACTACATCATAAACATTGATAATCACTTGTACTATTAACTATGATAGCTAATCCATGGTAATTGATCACATTCCCTATGTGTACTGATTACTATAATTACGTTATGATCTTTGTATAATATAGAGATGTTGTACTACTAGGTTATGGAGTTCATAGATATGGTGATTACTTTTCTATACATGTGGGTGAAACGTATATGATAGCTTAAGTAAGCTCAATCCATGTCCAATAATTAGGGGAACTACGTAGGTCCTTGTGCTTTACCAATATAAGTGAATCCAGATGAAACTCATGTTATTACATAAGGAGAAGCAGTTCTATAAGCTCTAATATGTAACAAGTACTGTTCTTATTCAATTACTGTAACTATAACAATGGTTATCATACCTTGAACATATGCTCTTATTCCATATTCAAGCATATAAGGGTAATGAATACAGTAACTATCATTGATACAGGTAATGATATTGAACCAATTGAACCAATAGATATAAGTCTTAAATAGCTATGATCATGAAGTATCTCCATTGAATTGAGCGATTACTGGAATAACAATGTGCACTCTACACAACCGGTAAATTCTCATGTGCCTTTGACTTCGAAATGAACCGCTGGTACAAGATTCCCAACCCTTCAATCTCTCGGATGTCTATTATTGCTGCAGCAGGAAGCGTTTTATGTTTGGGGAATCTCATTGCAGAGTGCAAGATATTATCAATCTGTAATCCAATTAAGAAGATGGTGAAGAAATTACCTCCAACTTTAAGAATTCCGCTGATACACAAAGCAACCATGTGTCTAAACAAGGATGCCCACTCATATAAAATTGTAGTAGCAGGAGAAGAGAATAACGTTATTTATGCTCCCATAAACTCCAGAGTATACACCTTTTATACTGAAATTTATGATTCTAGTACTGGTCACTGGAGAATTGCAGACAACCCCCTACCCAATGCAAAATTTGGGTCAGATCCAGGAGTGTGGTGTAAAGGCTTGTTCTACTGTATCACAGATCTTCCATATGGAGTTGTTATATTTGATGTCGAGAGTGGCATTTGGTATGAAATTGATGCAGCCATGCCATGCTCTGTTTCTACTCTGGTCCTTGTAGAGAGAAATGGTCGCGTAATCATGGTTGGGAGAGTGGTTAACAACCTTAATAAAGATATTGAAAAAATACGGATTTGGGAATTGCAATCTGTGGGCCGTGATATTAAAGCTTGGACTGAGCTTTAACAGATGCCTCCAAGTATCTATTTAGAGTTCACGGCTCCTCTCAAATTTTATTCTCCATTGGTATGTTCTGCAATAGGGGATTGGTTGTTCATTGATACACATTTAAGCCCGTGTGCAATTGCTTTCAATTTATACAACAACACATGGAAAATCCTTCCGAGTGATCCTCTTTTTCCAGGAAACATGAAATTTTGTTTGTTAGGTTTGTGTTATAAGCCTGCATTATCAAGCTGGCATCTATAGACTTATGACTGTTCTAATGCTCAAAAAATTGAAGTCTACTCTGGTGTATATTGGATTAGAAACATGAAAGATTATCTGTATATAAGTTGAAATTCAGCTCTACCCTGACCTTGCTTGATATAGCTCAAGCTCTCTGTATTCAATCAATAATCATCTGATTTTTTTTTTGACCTGACAAATGGCTATACATATGTTGAAATTTTTGGCCCTTTCATTGGTGCCAGAAGAGTTGCTGGGAAATTTTTTAAACAGTTTGATACCAAGTTGTGAGCAGGAGGCAAGCTATCATCCCTGAAAGAAATTTGGAGTTATTGTGAACACTTAACTGTGCTAGTGGTGGACTAAGATATGCTGTAAATATTTGTGGCACACAGTTCGGCTGACTGCAATTGGCTTTATGTGGGAACACTGGTGTAAAGTTACTTTTAATGAGGACTACTCTTGTTTTAGCCTAGGTGAATCGAGGAGCTTTAAGCAGAGTTTCTTCAAACATTTTGCATGCAAAAAAAAAACTACTATTGAAGAATGAAGAAACCACATTACCATTTTGCCTCCTGATGGAGGAAGGGCATGTAGTAAGAGTAAGGTCTTGCTGTCGGGGAAGGAGAATAGAGCGCACCACAGGAAAGAATTTGATTTGTTAAATGTAAGAGAAAATTGTCAAATTGTATCCATATTTCTTTAAAAATGGCATACTTCTGGAGTTTCTTGCACGTTTCGCGGGCAGTTCTTTGCAGCAGGAGGCATATAACTATTTTTGTTGATTTTTCAGTAATGGTACTGCTAGGGTTTTAGTTGATTATGGAGGTGGAAAGTAGCTGTAGTGATTACATGGGGTAGCTGTAGTGATTAATTTAAAATTTTGAAAGGCTCGCGATTAATACACCTCCACCGTTTAATACACATTTAAATTTGGAAATCCGAAACCTTTGAACTATAGGTTAATGAATATGCCACCATGTAATTCGTTTGAAATGCCTCTTTTGATATTAAAACCATATTTTATGGTAATGCTCGACCATAATAGGTATTAAAACCTTTCAAATGCGAACGTATAAAAACTTTGGAACTTAGGTTTGATTTAAACATTGTACTTTGGGTTTATTAAAATGATATATGTGGAAAATTAATTGCAGAAATAAAAAAATATCTATTGCTAAGAAATATGGAATTTAATTAGGATGCAAGTTATGTGGGAAAGTAAACAATTTGAGAAAAACAATTTTGCAACAGTGAAGAAAAAAGTCCAACAATGGGAAAAAATAATTTCTCTTTAGAATAAAAAATATCTAAAACCTACAACATCAAAAAGGAACTAGTTAGGAAGAAGATATAAGGATTTCATGTTGTATATGGGATCATCTATGCTTTTAGTGGTAGGGTAGTAGAAAGTTATTTTCATTTTTGGGCTATGACTTCCATCTCGCAATAATTTTTTTGGGTTAGCAATAATGGAATCTCATTTATCATTATTTATTTTTAGGTTTACAACCCCTTTTTCCTTTATATTTAGAAAAGGCCAGTGTTGAAAATTTGTGATTTTAAGGATAAAGTGAATGATTCCCTTATGAGGATGCTATTTCAGCTTCAGTCCATTGGTTTTCCATTTTTTGGTGAACAAGTTATCTTATCGCTCATGATTGACATGCAAACTGTTTGTGTGGCCAAGTTTCAAGTAGGCCTTGGTGAACGTGCCATGGAGCGATTCATATCACGCGTGGCTACACATCAGGTTACGTAGAGCCTCCGTATTTCACATTAAATTCATGATGGAGGGAGTCGGGTTATGTGCGATTACAAAGGATTTATGACATATCAATTGTTTAATTGACAGGGGGCGAGATCATACACAGGATTGGATATAGTTTTGAATTCCTCTGACAGACTATTGATGTTCATTAAATTCATGATGGAGGGAGACGAGTTATGTGTGATTACAAAGGATTTATGACATATCAATTGTTTAATCGATGTAGGTCAGGGGGAGAGATCATACACATGATTGGATATGGTTTTGAATTCCTCTGACAGACGATTGAGGTTCATTTATTACCTCACCATTATGCGTAGTCTTGGGATGGTAGAATCATGGGAGAAGCATTACACTTGGTGTTTGGTAGGTCCTTGGCTTGCATCTGATAAATGTTTCATTTCTTATTTTGAGTTATATATCAGTTATTTTCATGATTTAGTGTGGCAAACTTCACTGGTGAGTTTAAGGCGAAGGGCTCCAAGTCTTGCAGCTCTATCCCACTGATGTATGGGCCTGAGCTCTGCCATCAGCACACTTGATTTTATCCCTCAATTTCTTCTCGCTTTTCAACGTTCCTCCCTATATTCTTTCCTGATATCCCCTCCATTCCCACTGCGTTCTCTCTACTTTTTCCCTTGGTTCATTGGAATGATACCCCTATAATCTGTGTTTATGTCGAGTTGGATCATTGGTTCATCACCAAGCATTGTTTCATAACTATGTGTTGTTTGGTATCATAATTTTATTTCAGTGGTGTGCTTCCTATGGTAGTGGCATTACGCAATCCTTCATTGAATATGGTAAAACACCCGGTAAAAGGAAAGGTAAAGCACATGAATCCGTTCATTATGTTGTGGCACATTACAACATGTCTGCATATGTGTATACATGAACATATTTGACCCCTTCTAAAATGAATAGATATCTAATTTCAAGATGATTTGTGGAAGAAGACACTCAATTATGAGCGTATACCCTTTAGATGTTGAATATGTCATGAGTACAAACATTTATATCACCATTGACGTTTTTTGGTAAATCAAATGAAGTCCCCTGAATCGGTGTTGAATCAAGAAAATAATGGGTTTACAATTGTTGAGCATAGTAATTGTAACCCTAAACATGGCTCCTCACATAAACTAATTAGGCATTGGGGGCTTAGGGGTTAAGGGGTTAGGGATTGGGAGCTTAGGGGTTAGGGGATTTAGGCGCATTTAGGGGTTAAGGGAATAATGAGTTAGTGGTTAAGGGATTAAGGATTCGTGTTGGGGGAATAATGAGTTAGTGGTTAAACGGTTAGGGATTTGGGGGTTAGGGGTTAGGGGATTTAAGCGCATTTAGGGGTTATGGTAATAATGAGTTAGTGGTTAAGGGATTATGGATTGGGGGATTAGGGGTTAGGGGATTTAGGCACAGTTAGGGGTTAGGTGAATAATGATTTAGTGGTTAAGGGATTAGGGATTAAGGGCTTAGGGGTTAGGAGATTTAGCAGTTAAGGATTTGAGGGGTTAGGGGTGAGGGGTTAATGGGTTATGGGTTAAGCATTAACGGTTTAGGTGGTTAGGGGTTAAGGGGTTAGGGGTTTAGGTGTTAGTGTTTTATGGGTTTAAGGGTCCAACAAAGATAATGATTATAGGGTACAACAACACTATAATGTTTATAGGTTGATTGATATTGACACGGATAGGGTAAGCTTCAATAGTGAAGTTGTTTTTGATGACGAGGTTGGACCTTTCCAAACTTCTCCTTAGTTTTGAATTACTTAGAAGCTGGAAGGGGTTGAGGATTTAGGTGTCAAGCTTCAGGTAGCTGCACTTGAAGAGGGGTGGAAGATTTTGAGCATGATGACTTCCGAACATTCTGTAGAAGACCCACAGAGTTTGCAGAGCTTGTTAGGTAGGGAAGCTACATTGAATACCATATTTTTATGAAGGGAAAGCTTGGAGAGCATAGAGGGTCCTTCAGTTGGTTCTTTCAGACATATTTGGACCAATGAACATGACATCAACCACTGCTACTAGGTACTTCCTTCTGTTTGTTGATTATTTCAGTAGAAAAATGTGGGTATATTTTCTATAATTAAAATATGATGTGTTTAATGAATTTCAAAAGTTCAAAGCATTAATAGAGAAATAATTAGGTTGTCACATTGCCTCTCTTAGATATGATACTGATGGGGAATTCTCCTTAAAATATTTCAATAAATTTTGTGCTAAACATGGGATCCAAAGACAATATACTACACCTTACACTCCATAACAAAATGTATTGGTTGAGAGGCAAAAATATACTATCACAAAGATGGCTAGGTGTAAGTTGCAAAGGAAGTCTATTCCAAATAGGTTTTGAGCTGAGGCAATGTTCAAAATAGTATACCTATTCCAATTCCAACAATAACACATGATTCCAACCCTCACACGACCCAAAAACCCGCCTTGACCCGCCTGAACGCATTTCCTTGGGCGCCCTCACATGACTAGAACTGACTCGACCTGACCCGCTCGAACGTGTTTCCCTAGGCGCCCTCACACGAATTGACCCAACCCACCTCGACCCACTCGAACACGTATCCTTGGGCGCCCTCACACGGCATGACCTGACCTGACCCGCTCGAACGTGTTTCCTTAGGTTCCCTCACATGACCCGACTCGACCCCACCCGACCCACCCAAATGCATTTTCTTGGGCGCCCTCATACGACACGACCCGAACCAACCCGCGCAAACACATTTCCTTAGAAATCCTCACACGACACCACCAGACCCGACCCGACACAACATGGGCAGACACAACTTAGCATTTTTTATATGACCACCCTCACATGACCCGACCCCACCCGACCAGCCTGAACGTCAAAGGCACGAGGGAATAAACAAAAAATGGGTCGCACGAACCTGCAGTACAAGGAACATAGGGATTTAGTACAACTTAGAATTTTTTATATGTACAACCTCACGTGACTCGACCCAACCTGACCCGACACACACGAATGCATTTTTCTAGGCGCCCTCAAACGACCCTACCTGACCTGACCCGCCCGAACACATTTCCCTGGGTTCCCTCACACGACCCGACCCTATTAGAAGTGTTTTCATTGATGGAAAAGGATAGCAGCAGAAGCAAAGGAGAAGACAACAGGTTTTTGGTGAATGGTATAGTAACATTTACAGGGAGTATGAGAAGAACAAAGGGAGATTTTATTTACAGATACAGAGCAACAAAGGCGGAGACAGAGAATATAGAGGCAGAGATGAAATAGTCGAGCAGCAGAGGCAGAGGTAGAGCCGTTAACAAACCAACAGTGAAATGATTGCAGGATATGCGAAATCGTGTAGAAAGGAAGGAACCGAGGCTCTGTGTATAAGGGAAATAAAAACATAACACAGGTGTTAAACCTTATGGTAGCGATGTATTAACATAACATTGAAACAGGGTTCATATATTCAAGTTCTAAAGAAATAAGAAATAAAAATTTTCAACAGAGATTATATGTATAAGTATATAACGAAGGTGTGAAGTTTTTGTTGGAATGGAACAATGACTATAAGCGGAACCCCGAACATGAACAATAAAACCGAAGGGCCACAAAACTAGTGGGTTCGTGAGTTGGTTGAAGTGGTAAGCAGTATTGCCAAAATGAACGCGATATGTGTCATTGAAGGACACATGTCCTCAGGCAGTTTTGTAAAACAACTTTTTTCGCGCAAATTTGAAGTGTTAAAACTTGGCTCAATAAAAAACGCGATATGGTATGACATCCGTTGTATCATCGGAGTTGATGCAATAAACTGTTTGTCGTCGGATGCAAGAGGCGTGTTAATGGAGGTGGGCCCTGGGAATGTATATGTGTTAAAATATGTATCGGGTTTGATATCTATTGCAATATTGGATATATATTAAAGTTTAGTGCACATATAAGAATGGGTTATGTGTGGATTATATATTTGACGCAAGTTAATACATTATGTTATGCCGAGGGTTAAAACCATGGTCGAGGATTGACTTAGGCTTATATATATATGTTCAAAGGGTGCTATCAATTGGAATGTACTAAAAGTGCAGAGTTTATCCAACACATGTGGGCTCCATGGAATGGTTGTGTATTAAAATGTCGCTTTGGGTTTAGTTATAAGTTGATTGATGATTCAAATGAAATGATACAAAGGGTGTGGACCTGTAGTAATTTATATAATGTGGATATGTTATAATGATATGGCCGAGGGTTAACATATCGGGCTGTGTTGTATAGTCCGGCTTTTATGTTATGATATACCGACGATTGGAGCATAAACCAAAGTTAAACCTTGAATGAGGTTGTGGGCCCAAAAAGTCACTGCTGCTATATATATTAGTGCGGTGGTTTAACTAAAGTATAGAAGATGATGGACCTCGACTATGTTGCAGATTAATGAAGAGGTAACCCAAACTTTAGATAGTGCATTATTTCATTATAAACAAGTGTGGGACCCCCTACATAAAATTCTGAGAATCATAACCCAAGCTAGAGGATACATAAAGACTAAAGCGGAAAAGTATACATATATATGTAGTGCTTTATAAACAAGGGGCCAAAGTATATATATACATATATGTGAAGTGCTCTATTGTTCAGGCCTAATTATACAAACAAAGTCTTATAAGGTGGGACCCGAGTCACGAATCGCATCGGAGAAAAGTTGGCAGTGGAACATGCTAACAAAAGTTGCGATTGTGATTGAGTTCCAGACCCGATATGTTTTAAACAATTT
This sequence comes from Pinus albicaulis, assembly GCA_034641835.2. NCBI lineage: Eukaryota > Viridiplantae > Streptophyta > Pinopsida > Pinales > Pinaceae > Pinus > Pinus albicaulis. Next base: position 360,693,385 of record CM076580.1, read on the forward strand.
GCTTGAGTTTCGGCCTAAGTGCATCGGAGCAACCCATCGCATCGGCATAGTGAAGTGTACAGTAATTGATCGCATTAGAGGTGAAAGAGTATCAACCAAACTGAAAGTTCCAATTGCGACTTAGTGATTGGATGAGAGCCGTCAGATTCACCAAGGGATGGACGGTGGAGATGATTCAACTAACTATATGGTGGGCCTTTGCTAATCACATCGGCAGAAATCTAAAGACCAAATCGCAGGAGCATTGTGATTGTTGCGATTGCGATTGAAATAAATGAGAGGAGTATAGCTGGCATGTGGGGTCCATTTAAAAGATAAGGCTAATACAGGTTTGCACCGAGTGTATTAAACCAAGCTAAAGAGGAAAGGAAAGCACAGCGGCATACACACACACACACACACACACACACACACATATATCTATATGTTAAACAATACATACATATTTCCATATGTGAACAGTAAATCATCGCATCGGAGAAGGAGAAGAGCCTCAGAACATATAAATGGAAGTTGTGATTGCGATTAATCGCAATCGGAAGTATTCGAGAGGTAACACATTGCATCGGAGAATAGAGCAAGTTCGGCGAGTGGGCCCGTAAGGGCACTTTATGTATTAAAATGATCTTTTACCATTATATCGCCGAAAGTTACTTAAGTTATATAACACGATAGTGCATATGTTAAAAATGCCTTATTATTATTATGCCGAGAATTGAAGTGTATTATATAAAAAGTGCAGTTACATACATGCAGGAGCTATGCAACAACAATGAACAGAAAGGCTACAGAGAAGAAAAAGACAGACACAAACACAGAAAATAAAAATACGTAGTAATCCAAGAGGCTGAATGAGTTGGGCTGGAGTTATCATTGTAATTAAATGTAAATGTTTTAATTGGTTTATATTGTTTGTGATGCATTGGAAAGTCTCCGGAAGAAAACAAAAAAAATCCCACTGGAATATTAAAATTTGTACATACAGTTATATTTTTTTGAGTGAGATGGAAAAGAAATGAGAAGGCAGAGGGCTAAGAGGTATGGCTATCCATTTCAAATTCCCTGAGGAATACAAACAGTCATAAGGAAATCTCTATAAATGATATCACCTTGATATGCATAGGGAGGTTAGAGAGTGAGGACAAAGAATGCAAAGTATGGAAAATTGAGGCAGAGAAGATAAGGAAGAGAGGAGCAGAAAGAGATGCTACAGAACAGAGCTGATATCTGAGGTAAATCAACAAATATTTTCTTTTGATAAATTGAGGAAGTTGGAGCTTCCCTATCAAGCTGAAGCTTGATAGTTTTCAGTTGTAGCTGACTGAGGTTGGAGCCTCCTGTAGGTTGGTGCCTGCAGAAAAAAAGTGGTGAGAGGGAGTTGGAGCTTTCCTTTGCATCACAACAATAATAAGATGTGGTTTTCTCCCTTTATGGGTTTCCACTTATATCTGTTGTCTCTGTGTGTGTTGCCTATGTGTTGATATGATCTACCCAATCTGCTTAATGTTTTTTTCTCTCATAATAAGTTTGGTGTCACATTAATTTAATACTTGCTGCAACATATTAAGACTGTTCACATATTAAAGTTGGTTAAAAAATTAAGCTATCAACAAGTTTGATGAGAAATTTAAAAATCTTATGTATGTGTTAAACTGATTCACCCCCCCCCTCTTAGTTTAACTAAGGATTCAACAATTGGTATCAGAGCCAGTTCCTTTTGTACTAGTTTAACCACTGAAAGGAGATCCTAGGCCCCCAGGATGGCTAGTCAAGAAGGAAGCTCAACCAATAAAGCCCCTTTCTTCACCGGTGCTAATTATGCCTTCTGGAAAATCAGAATGAGAGCATACATAATGTCTCTAGGAATAGAGGTTTGGGCTGTTGTGGAATTTGGATATGCCCCAAAGGAAACTGACCCAGAGAGAGAAGCTAAACAAGAATTTGTAGCAAATGCAAAGGCCATGAATGCAATCTTAAGTGGACTTTGTGAGGCTGAATTTATCAAAATAATGCACATAAACATTGCCAAAGATATGTGGGATACTCTTGAAAGCATCCATGAGGGAAATAAAAAGGTAAAGACTGCCAAACTTCAAGTATACAAAGCTCAGTTTGAAAATTTAAAAATGAATGATGATGAAGATGTTGGCAGCTTCTTCTTAAGAGTTGCAGAAATTGTTAACAATATGAAAGCTCTTGGAGAAACCATACCAGAAAGTGTAATTGTACAAAATATTCTAAGATCTCTTCCACCCAATTTTAACCCCAAGGTGTCTGCAATATAAGAAAAAACTGATTGGGAAACCTTGACCATGAACTAGTTACTTGGAAATCTTACAGCCTATGAGATGAGACTCCCACAGAAGAAGCCAAGTGCGAGGGAGGCAGCTTTTAAAATAGAAAAGAAAAAGAAGAAAATGAAGATATATGTTCTTGCTCTAATGAAGAAGAGGCCAATTTTGTTAAGAAACTGGACAGAGGCTCAGGTAAATATAAAGGTAAACTTCCATTCAAATGCTTTAACTATGGAAGAGTGGGACACTATGCTGCTAAGTGTCCTCATAAGAAAGCAAGGAATCCGGCTCATGAATCAGAAAAAACTACATCAAAGAACTGGCAGAAAGGAAAGAAATTCAATAGAAAATATTACTATGTTCAACAAGACAGCAGTGCATCTGAAGACTCAGATGAACCCTCTAAGTGAAGAAGGAACCTCTGAATTCTTATTGATGGCCATAGAAGAACTTGAAGGACTCCTGCTAGAAGATGAAGAAGAAGGTGAAGTTGACCTTGAGGGGGAGCTAAGAAGTGCCTTGGAGGAGATTGACAGACTCAAACTGAAGTGCAGAAAACAAAAGGAAATTCTCCTCAAGTATGTAAGAGAAGAGCAAAATTTAGGAGTCCTCATGCAGCTAAAGGTAGAGCTTGAAGAAGCCAAGAATATAGAAGACATGTTACTTAAGCAAATCAAGGATAAAACTCAGAAACAAGAGAAGTTGGAAGAAGAAGTAGTATGTCTGAGGAAGAAATTAGAAAATGCTCAAAGGAAAGTGTCTATAAATTCTTCTCAAACAAGAAGCTCTGGTAAGTTGAACGAAATTCTAGATGCTCAAAGATCTCCTTTGATAAAGACTGGGATAGGCTATGAAGGAGAATCAAGTAAAAGCAAAGAAAAAGAAAACAAAAATATTATTTTTGTCAAAGCAAAGAAGGCTGATGAAGCAACTCAAATAATTCCTACAAAAGAAGAAACATGTAATGAGGAAGACAGAAACTAGAAGAAACCTCTAATAACGAAGAATGAAATAAGTACTCAGACAACAGAAAAAGGCTCACATACCCCTAAGTATGTCAAATTTGGAATCCATCAAAGGAGATTCTTCCCTCCTATGAAAAATACCACCTGTTATGCCTGCCACAAGCTGGGACACATTGTTGCATACTGTCATACAAGGAGGAGTAATTCAAACCAGCAAAAAATGCAAACAATGAAGAGACTGTCTCAAGCAAACAAATGGAGAAGAAAACCTCACATCAGGTATGCAAATTGTTTCTATGGTTACTGTTTTTATTATAAGGAATTTGGCCATAAAATCATTGAGTGCAGAAAATATGGACAAATATTGATGTACAACAACTCAAGGAGGTTTATGAATCAAGGAGATTTTACTCATACTCACAATTATGCAAAAATTATGATCAAATGTTGTGTATGCAATAAAATTGGACATATGCCTTCCAAATGTCCTCTCAGAGGAAGTGGTTCATCATCTCACAAAAAATTCCAAACAAAAGGATGCTTCCAGTGGAAAAATAAGGTGAACAAATGTGACTTGGCTCTAACTGCTCAAGACCTGAAAAGCCAATGGTATTTGGATAGTGGCTGCTCAAAACATATGACTGGAGACAGAAGCAAATTTATAACTTTTGATGAAAAGAAATCTGGCAATCTTACTTTTGGCAATGATAAATCAAGAAAAATCAAAGGAAAAGGCTCAGTCAGCCTAGATAATGGTAGAGGAAAGGCCCAAGATGTATTATTTGTAGATGGGTTGAAAGCAAACTTGCTAAGTGTCAATCAAATTTTTGATAAAGACTATGAAGTTCTTTTTAGAGCACAAGACTGTAAATTCAGATCAAGCACCACAGGTAAGACTCTGCTCAAAGGTGTTCGAACAGAGAGTAATGTTTACATAGTGAAAGAGGAAGATGAAGCATTCCATCTTAGCAAACTTGAGGAGTCATGGTTATGGCATAGGAGATTGGGACATCTGAACTTTGATCATATCATCAGACTGAGCAAGAAGAAAGCTGTCAGAGACATGCCAGAAGTAAAAAGGCCTTCCAATACCATATGCAAATCCTGTCAACTGGGCAAACATACCCGCACATCCTTTAAAGCCAAAGATGAGTTATCAACAAGAAGACCACTCGAACTTGTGCACATGGACCTGTGTGGACCTGCAAGAACTAAAACACCAAGTGGAGAATCCTACTTCATGCTGATAATAGATGATTTCTCCATAATGACATGGGTTGCATTTCTCAAGAATAAAGCAGAAGCACTGTAGAAATTCAAGATATTCAAAGCATTAGCAGAAAATCAAACAGGATGCAAGCTAAAATGCATCAGATCAGACAAAGGAGGTGAATTCACAAATTATGACTTTGCAGACCTATGCAATGAACATGGGATAAAGCAACAATTTACTATTGCTGGGACACCTCAACAGAATGGAGTAGCAGAGAGACAAAACAGGTCTGTACAACAAATTTCCAGAGCCATGATGCAAGAGAGTAATATTCCTCAAACCTTCTGGGTAGAAGCAGTACACACAGCCGTGCATATCCTAAACAAAGCTCATTTAAGGCCAAGAAGTGACAAGACTCCCTATGAACTTTGGCATGGTAAACCAGCTTCAATCAAGCACTTTAGAATCTTTGGAAGCAAGTGTTGCATAAAGAATAATGATGAAAATCTAGGGAAATTTGATGCAAGAGCAGAAGAAGGGATATTTCTAGGATATGCATCCAAGAGTAAAGGGTACAGGTGCTACAATAAGACTCTTCAAAAAATTGTAGAAAGCATTGATGTAAGATTTGATGAAGAACTTCCAAACAAGACAAAAAGTACAGACTGTAGCAATCCTTCAGACAATAATGAAGAAGAAAACCAAGATGATGATGAAACAAGAAAGACAACAAAAGTTGTTGAGCTGAGCTCAAAATCCCCCTCAAGATACACTGAAAAGAACCATCCAGAAGATTAGATCATTGGAGACAAGAGTGTAGGAATCTAGGCAAGAAGGAAGCTAACTGAATAGATAGAAGAGGTATACATAGCTATGTTATCACAAATAGAGCCCAAGAAGTTTGCAGAAGCCAGCAAAGACAAGTATTGGGTGAATGCCATGAATGAAGAATTAGACCAAATTGAGAAGAACAATACCTGGGAATTAGTTCCCAGACCCACTGAGAAAAATGTCATAGGTTCAAAATGGATATTTAGGAATAAAATGAATGAGCAAGGACAGGCAATCAGAAATAAAGCCAGATTTGTTTGCAAAGGATATTCACAAATCGAAGGACTTGATTACGATGAAACAATTGCCCCTGTAGCCAGAATGGAAGCTATCAGAATGTTTCTAGCCTTTGCATGCTACCAACTTTGCATGCTACCAAAACTTCAAGGTATATCAAATGGATGTGAAATATGCATTTCTGAATGGAGATCTAGAAGAAGAAGTCTACATGGAACAACCAGAAGGTTTCTCATTAACATACAAAGAAGACTATGTGTGTAGACTAAAGAAGGCTCTATATGGACTAAAACAAGATCCTCGTGCTTGGTACTCAAGGCTGGATAAGTACTTGCAAAAACAAGGCTTTAAGAGAGGAGGAGTACACAACAATCTGTATATAAAAGCCCATGGAAATGAACTCCTGATTGTTGTAGTATATGTTGATGACATTATGTTTGGAAGCAACAAAGATGAACTAGCAAAAGGATTTGTTGAAGAGATGAAATCAGAGTTTGAGATGTCTATGATTGGAGAGCTCACCTTCTACTTAGGACTTCAATTTCAGAAAAATAACACAGGTACATTCATATCACAAGAAAAATACTTAAAAGAAATGTTGAAAAAGTTCAAAATGGGAGACTGCAAACCTGTGCCAACTCCCATGATCACGGGATGCAAGCTATGTGTTGATGATGGATCTGCTGATATAGATCAAAGACTCTATAGATCCATGATAGGAAGTCTGTTGTACCTGACAGCATCAAGACCAGACATCATGCTAGCAGTAGGAATTGTGGCTAGATATCAAGTAGCACCAAAGCAAAATCATCTTCTAGCAGTCAAAAGAATATTTAGATATCTACAAGGAACAGTACAGTTTGGGCTATGGTATCCAAAAGGAAAAAGCTTCACTTTGACAGCATACACAGATGTAGATTGGGCCAGCTATGTGGATGACAGTAAAAGCACAAGTGGAGGTGCATTCTATCTAGGAGAAATTCTGGTGGCATGGCTAAGCAAGAAACAAACATCTATTTCTCTATCTACAGCAGAAGTGGAATATATAGCAGCAGCAACATGCTGCACACAAGTCATGTGGATGAAGAAAACCCTCCAATACATGAAGGTAAGCATTGATGAACCTATCTCTATAAAATGTGATAATACAAGTGCTATAAGCATATCAAAAAATCCTATGCTTCATTCAAAAACTAAACATATCCCAATCAAGTATCATTTTCTCTGAGAACAAGTAGCTCAAAAGGTAGTGAAGCTAGAGTATGTGCCAACAAAAGAACAGACAGTAAATATATTTACCAAACCTCTTGCTAGAGAACCATTTGAGTATTTGAGAGATAGACTAAGGGTAGTATTTGTATATGCTACTCACTAATATGAAGAGAAAGCATTGTTTCAGGGGGAGATCAGTTAGCAAGGAAAGCATGGAACAACCCCTTGCCATTGATGTCAAAGGGGGAGGAAGGGCAAGCAATAGAAGAAAGGGTCATAAAATGCTAGAAGAGGAAGCGTATTTCCATCAATGCCAAAGGGGGAGACTGTTAGAAGTGTTGTCATTGATGGCAAAGGACAGTAGCAGAAGCAAAGGAGAAGACAACAGGTCTTTGGTGAATGGTATAGTAACATTTACAAGGAGCTTGAGAAGAACAGAGGGAGAGTTTATTTACATAGACAGAGCAGCAGAGGTGGAGACAGAGAATACAGAGGAAGAGATGAAACAGTCGAGCAGCAGAGGCAGAGGCAGAGTTGTTAACAAACCAACAGTGAAATGATTGCAGGAGATGTGAAATCGTGCAGAAAGGAAGGAACCGAGGCTCTGTGTATAAGGGGAATAAAAACGTAATGTAGGTGTTAAACCTTATGGTAGCAGTGTATTAACATAACATTGAAACAGGGTTCATATATTCAAGTGTTGAAGAAATAAGAAATAAGATTTTTAAACAAAGATTATATGTATAAGTATATAACGAAGGCGCAAAGTTTTTGTTGGAATGGAACCATGACTATAAGTGGAACCCCGAACATGAACAGTAAAATCAGAGGGCCACAAAACCAGTGGGTTCACGCGTTGGTTGAAGTGGTAAGCAGTATTGCCAAAATGAACGCGATATGTGTCATTGAAGGACACATGTCCTCAGGCGGTTTTGTAAAACAACTTTTTTCGCGCAAATTTGAAGTGTTAAAACTCAACTCAAGAAAAAACGCGATATGGTATGACATCCGTTGGATCATCGGAGTCGATGCGATAAACTGTCCGCTGTTGGATGCAAGAGGCGTGTTAATGGAGGTGGGCCCCGGGAACGTATATGTGTTAAAATATGTATCAGGTTTGATATCTATTGCAATATTGGATATATATTAAAGTTGAGTGTACATATAAAAATGGGTTATGTGCGGATTATATATTTGACGCAAGTTAATACATTATGTTATGCCGAGGGTTAAAACCATGGTCGAGGATTGACTTAGGCTTTTATATATATATGTTCAAAGGGTGCTGTCAATTGGAACGTACTAAAAGTGCAAATTTTATCCAACACATGTGGGTTCCATGGAATGGTTGTGTATTAAAATGTCACATTGGGTTTAGTTATAAGTTGATTGATGAGTCGAATAAAATGATACAACGGGTGAGGACCTGTAGTAATTTATATAATGTGGATATGTTATAATGATATGGCCGAGGGTTAACATATCGAGCTATGTTGTATAGTCTGGCTTTTATGTTATGATATACCGACAATTGGAGCATAAACCAAAGTTAAACCTTGAATGAGGTTGTGGGCCCAAAAAGTCACTGCTGCTATATTTATTAGTGCGATGGTTTAACTAAAGTATAGAAGATGATGGACCCCGAATATGTTGCAGATTAACGAAGAGGTAACCCAAAATTTAGACAGTGCATTATTTCATTATAAACAAGTGTGGGACCCCCTACATAAAATTCCAAGAATCATAACCCAAGCTGGAGGATACATAAAGACTGAAGCGGCAAAGTATGCATATATATGCAGCGCTTTATATATGTAGCGCTTTATAAACAAGGGGCCAAAGTATATATATACATATATGTGAAGCGCTCTATTGTTTGGGCCTAATACAAACAAAGTCTTATAAGGTGGGACCCGAGTCACGAATCGCATCGGAGAAAAGTTGGCAGCGGAACATGTTAACAAAAGTTGCGATTGTGATCGAGTTATGGACCCGATATGTTTTAAACAATGATTTTCATATTTTGCTTGAGTTCCGGCCTAAGTGAATCGGAGCAACCCATCGCATTGGCGCAGTGAAGTGTACAGTAATTGATCGCATCGGAGGTGAAAGAGTATCAACCAAACTGAAAGTTACGATTGCGACTTAGCGATTGGATGAGAGCTGTCAGATTCACTGAGGGATGGGCGGCGGAGATGATTCAACTGACTATATGGTGGGCCTTTGCTAATTGCATCGGCGGAAATATAAAGACCAAATCGCATGAGCATTGTGATTGTTGCGATTGTGATTGAAATAAACGAGCGGAGTATAGCTGGCATGTGGGGTCCATTTAAAAGATAAGGCTAATACAGGTTTTCACCGAGTGTATTAAACCAAGCTAAAGAGGGAAGGAAAGCACAACGACATACATACACACACACACACACACACACATATATATATATAGATATATATATATATATATATGTTAAACGATACATACATATTTCCATATGTGAACAGTAAATCATCGCAATCGAGAAGGAGTAGAGCCTCATAACATATAAATGGAAGTTGCGATTGCGATTAATCACAATCAGAAGTATTCGAGAGGTAACACATCGCATCGAAGAATAGAGCAAGTTCGGCGAGTGGGCCCGTAAGGGCACTTTATGTATTAAGATGATATTTTACCATTATATTGCCGAAAGTTACTTAAGTTATATAACACGGCAGTGCATATGTTAAAAACGCCTTATTATTATTATGCCGAGAATTGAAGTGCATTATATAAAAAGTGCAGTTATATACATGTAAGAGCTACGCAACAGCAATGAACAGAAAGGCTACAGAGAAGAAAAAGACAGACACAAACACAGAAAAGACAAATATGCAGTAATCCAAGAGGCTGATGAGTTGGGCTGGAGTTCTCATTGTAATTAAATGTAAATGTTTTAATTGGCAAGTCTCCAGAAGAAAACAAAAAAAAATCCCACTGGAATATTAAAATTTGTACATACAGTTATATTTTTCTGAGTGAGATGGAAAAGAATTGAGAAGTCAGAGGGCTAAGAGGTATGGCTATCCATTTCAAATTCCCTGAAGAATACAAACAGTCATAAGGAAATCTCTATAAATGATATCACCTTGATATGCATAGGGAGGTTAGAGAGTGAGGACATAGAATGCAGAGTATGGAAAATTGAGGCAAAGAAGATAAGGAAGAGAGGAGTAGAAAGAGATGCTATAGAACAGAGCTGATATCTGAGGTAAATTATCAAATATTTTCTTTTGATAAATTGAGGAAGTTGGAGCTTCCCTATCAAGCTGAAGCTTGATAGTTTTCAGTTGTAGCTGACTGAGGTTGGAGCCTCCTGTAGGTTGGTGCTTGTAGAAAAACAGTGGTGAGAGGGAGTTGGAGCTTGCCTTTGCATCACACAATAATAAGATGTGGTTTTCTCCCTTTATGGGTTTCCACTTATATCCGCTGTCTCTGTGTGTGTTGCCTATGTGTTGATATGATCTACCCAATCTGCTTAATGTTTGCTGCTCTCATAATAATTTTGGTGTCACATTAATTTAATACTTGCTGCAACATATTAAGACTGTTCACATATTAAATTTGGTTATAAAATTAGGCTGTCAACAAGTTTGATGAAAAATTTAAAAAGCTTATGTATGTGTTAAACTGATTCACCCCCCCCCCCCTCTCAGTTTAACTAAGGATTCAACAGACCGGACCGGACCGGACCCGCCTGAACGTGTTTCCGTGGGAGCCCTCACATGATGACCTGACACGACCCGACCGGACCGGACACATTCCTTGGGTAGCCTGCCATGACCCGACTTGACCCGACCCGCCAAAACGTGTTTCCTTGGGCGCCCTCACAGTACGACACGACTTGAACAGACCCAACCCAAATGCATTTCTTTGGGCTCCATCACACGATCTGACCTGACCCGACCTGCCCGAACGTCGAAGGCACGAGGGAGAAAATGACAAACGGGTCGCAAGAATGTGAATAAGGCACACATGCAATCACAACTTAGCATTTTTGATACATCCTTCAACTCGAACACGTTTCATGTGGCACCCTCACACAACATGACCCGACCCACCCGAACAAAGCGCACACGAGGGATCGGAAAACGGAAAAAGGATCGTACAAAAGTGCACAAGAAACATAGGCGGTCACAACTTAACATTTTTTATACGACCACCCTCACACGACCCAACCCAAAACAACCCGACCCAACCCGACCCGCCCGAACGTGTTTCCTTGGGTGCCCTCAAAATATGGCACGACCCGACCCACTTGAATGCATTTCCCTGGGTGCCCTAGTCATGACACGGCTTGACACGACCTGACCCGGTTGGACATTTTCCTTGGGCACCCTCACATGACCTGACCTGACCTGACCCAACCTTCTCGAACATGTTTCCTTGGGCACCCTCACAATACAACACAACCTGACCCGACCCGACCCGAACACATTTCCTTGGGCGCCATCACACGACCCAACCCAAATCGACCCGCCTGAACGACGTCGAAGGCACAAGGGATAAAATGACAAATGGGTCGCATGAACGTGCACAAGGTACACGGGCGGTCACAACTTAGCATTTTTTATACAATCACCTCCCTCACACAATTTGACCTGAACCAATTTCCTGTGGCACCCTCACAGGGCACGACTCGACCTGCCTGAACAAAGGGCGCATGAGGGAGCAAACGGAAAAGGGATCACACAAACGTGCACAAGCAACATGGGTGGTCACAACTCAACATTTTTGATACGACCCAACCGACCTGACCAGACCCGCCCGAATGCGTTTCCTTGGGCAGCCTCACACAACACGACTTGACCCAATCACCTGACCCGAAATGACCCGCCCGAACATGTTTCCTTGGGCGCCCTTACAATACGACACGAACCGACCTGACTTGACCAGAACACATTTCCTTGGGTGCCATCATGACACGACTCGACCCGACCCATACGAATGTGTTTCCTTGGCCAGCCTCATTCGACATGACCCGACCAGACCCAACTCGACCTGCCCGAACTCGTTTCCTTGAGCTCCATCACAAGACTTGACCCCACCCGTACGAATGTGTTTCCTTGGGCAGCCTCACACGACACGACTCGAAAAGACCCAACTCGACCCGCCCGAATGCGTTTCCTTGGGCGCCCTCATACGACCCGAAACATTGTTCCTAAACCATTAATCCGATCACATGCCCTAACAAATTATTCCTAAACCCTAAAATATAACTCCCAAACATTGTTCCTAAACCCTAAACCCTAAGATTGTTCCTAAACACTAACACTTGCCTCCTAAACATCACAATACTGACACTTTTTTCCAAACTGTCACAATACCGACACTTGACCCAACTGTCACAATACCAACACTTGTCCTATATGTCACAATACCGACAGTTCTCTCAGTAACTTCCCAAGACCGACACTTTTCTCCAAACCGTCGCAATAACGATGCTTTACTCCAAACGTCGCAATACTGACACATATTTCTAAGTGTCGCAAGACTGACACTTTTCTCCAAAACGTCGCAATACCGACATTGTTCGTGTCAAAGACCCATTTTTGCATCAATTGTTTTTTAGGGTAGGATTTTTACAACGATCATTTCAATTCATTACATTCATTCATATTCCTCGATCTTATAATTGATTAGCAGAATCATTAGCTAATCAAGCACTTGATTGGCATATTAATCATTCAATACTTTAAACAATATATCAAAAACATAATTCATTATTGGACATTTGATACATCACGTCATATAAATCGATGTATATATATATATATATATATATATATTAGAGTGTTCAAAAATATACAAAATATGGACCATCATGTCCTACAAAATTGGGGCTTATGCCCAATCATGTCTATCATCAAAAAATATTAGACTCATCTGATCATATCTATAATCTACTCCTGAGGTCCCTGCCCAACATTTGTGTTCCTATAGAACACAACGACAGTTGCTACACAGTGGAATAACCGCACCCAGTCTCGTGGTACTCCTACCACCCGCCTCTAGATAGCCTCTAGTAGTTCCTCTATAGCAACCATAGGCACTTGGCGAGTCAAATTCTCCAAGTTTCTCTGTACGGCATGCAGGGTCCTACCAAGGTCTTCAACATCTGCCTCACATTTGTGGCGCTTGTGCCTTGGGTACCCCTCCGGCCTGATAGGTCCCATGTCTTCATCATGATCATTGTAATTTTGTAAGTCATTTTTTCCAACCAAAAACATTTTTTCATTTTCCATATAAATTGAAAAAATAAAAATAAAAAATAATATAATAAAAATCAAAAAGTGCAATCTCACCGATTACGCCCTATGCTGCTCTGGGTGGAAGGACTAGATCTGGATCTGCGCGAAAGTCCATCCCAACATAGGGATAATCTTCCACTCCGATGACTTGTTCTTCCCACCATTGGAATAACCCATCATCCCAAGTGGTTCGGGGAACCTCACTTCCCCCTAATCTCTTCATCAGATCTACCCATCGGGCTATTCTTGGATCTCTCGGGTTGCTAATAGTTGAGATGACCTTGGGCCGAAGCCCTAGGACCCTCTCGAAGATGAATGTCAGCAAAATTGTACCGTATCCGAAGTGTTTAGTCTTTGTCTTTCGGATTGAAGCCAATTTTTTTTTTCATATTGTTCAGTAAGGTTGTGCACCAATCAAAGAGGTGAATCAAGCATTCCACTACTATACTCATTTGTGTACATGAAGTCTGATGCAGAGAAGTTGATCCTGCTACTCTGCCAATGGTAAAGAGAAGGATCTTCATGTATAAATCCTTCAGATCTCTGATGGGAGTCTGAGCTCCCACCTTCTTTTCATTGTCCACGCAGTAGACTTGGACATAATCTTCCATGTTAAGGCCTCCCAGAGGCTTTCCGTCCAAATCTACTGGGTCTCCCCTTCGAGAGAGTCCAGTAATGAAGTATATGTCTTCCACTTCTATTCGTAGTGGCATATGATCAATTATGAAACAATATTCTTCCAATTCCCAATGATCAACTAGCATTTGAAGCAAACGAACATTGATTTTTATATTCAGTATTTTGAAAAATTTGAGCAATTTGCAATTCCTGAGAATATCTAAGGAATTTTGGTCCTCCATCACCTCATTATCAATTGCACTATGCTCACGCTCTCTCCAACTGATTGACATCTTGGAAAAAATCATCAATTGACTGATTAGATACATATTTTTAATTTTTGCTCTGCGCATACGTGACCTCGCTTGTACACAATCGCGTATCATATGCAGGTTCCTCCACATGAACCTGTGTATGCATAGAGGGTTTGAATGAAAATCTCTTTCCTACGGTCAAAAATCAAAAAAATTTCTTTAAACAAGAACGAAATTGTTGATTAGGATGATTTTAAGGCTTACCTGACTGGTTTGGCGTGATTTGGTGGCTGGTTGCTCCGTATTTGAGAAGAGGATTTTTTTCCCCATAGCTCTTTCTCCACTTCTGCAATGTAACAATGATCAAAATGTGAGTTAAATTGTGTATTTATGCCCAGAATTTGAAAAATTTTCACAAATTTCATTTGTGCTTATTTTTTTAATTGACTAAGGCTATTTAACCATTTGGCTTGTAAGTGTTGGGAAAAGTATTTTTTCAGGTACATTCTGTTGATTTTGGGATCTTCCTAGTTTTCCTTTAGGTCCATGACCACTAACCTGTCATGGAAGGTATTTGATTTTGAACTGGAATATAGGTTATGGAATTCAATTTCTGTTGCATTTTTGCGTACTAACCTCCATTCTGATCACTTGCCATAGGGTCGATCCCATCATGTCATGAGTACTTAACCATTTTCACTCGTCATTTTTTTTAATCATGACTTGGTGGTAGAGCCATTCTTTACATGGGCTTCCTAGTTACTTCCTCGTTAGCAGTAGTCACCCATGCTACAATTTATGTAGGCTCGGGAGTCCTCTCTAGTCCCCCCATGACTTATGAGTTGAAACTTCATTCTTCTTCTTCTTCGTTGTCTTTATTCTAGCCATTTACCCCAGAGGCTCCCATATGTTGTCGAGTTGTATTACTGCATTGCATATTGACTACTTGTTTATCTTGGCCTTTAGCCGGATTCATTTGGACTCATGTTTAAGCCCTATTTTGACCATGTCTTTATGTAGAAGTTAACCATGAAATCACTTAGCTTTTGCGATTTGACACCTTTACCCATGGATGGAACATTCATTTGAGTGTCATTTACTAGTTTTCACCACCTTGCATTGAGCATAGGTTTGTTCCTATCCCAGGAACTAGTGCATCTGTTTCTCGACACTCATTCTATCCATTGTACTATAGCATTCTTTTATTCTTTTTCAAGCTTTCAAATATGAAAAAGACAAAAAAAATATTTTTTTTTTTAAAGAGCAGGAACGGAATATTACTTCCATACTTGATGGAAGCTACAGTATCATTTGTGTCGCCCTTGAACAAAGCACAAAAAAGCTAAGTCTTTTCTCAATTTGGGATGGTTTTAGTTTTTGACTTGGGAGAAGCCATAACATTGTTTTTGATTCAGTACTCCCCCGGTTGGTGATCTCTTCCAATCATATGGAGGGTTTTTTTATGCCTCCTGCATGACGAACTTATATAAAGTTATCATTTTCTTCCATAGTCAACATGAGTCTTGCTTTTGTTCAAGGGAAGTTAACCGGAGTCGGCCTTTCTACGGTGTCTCTTGACTCATTTTTCATTCAGCCTTACCAGTCTTGTCAGAATATTATTCTATCACATCAGATATTTGTTCCTTTGCTCGTGCCAATTTGAGAAGGTCTCCATTGACTTCTTGCTGGCGGGTTTGTCTCTTATCGACTACGACATATTTCTCTGAGAGTAAACCTAGAGCTGCACCCTGGCCCTATTTAAATTATTGATAGTGACCTTGTTCTCAGTATTTGATCAACACCATGGGTCTTTGACTAAGTGGTTTCCCTTGTGTTCAACTTCAGCTTACATTATCACACTTGGGATTCGTGCAGTACCTTGATTTCCATTTGACCCTATTGGTGGATATCTCGCCTCTTTGTCATCCTTCATTATTGGTTGGTTCAGAGGATTTATGTCTTGCGCTAGCTTCATCTTGTGCATGCCGGAAACGTACTTCGGGTTGCTTACTTCACTTTACTTAATCTGATTCCTTCCAAATCTTGGCTTGCGGGTTACACTCGCGCTGGACTTATGTGGATGCCTTAATGCCTTCCTTCTAGTAGATCTTTTCCCATCGACTCCAACTCATTGCTCTGGGAATAAGATCTAGATTCCTTTTTTTAGTACCTTAGTGTTTGCAGTCATCAGTGGCAGACTCTTCGCTATCGACAGTGAGGATACATCATTGCCTCCTGATTGATATATTCTTTCAAGTGTTCGACTTCAACTTATTCATTCGCACTTGCTAGATTGTGTTGGGGCACCTTGACGCTCATTATCATTTTCGGTGGGTTGTCTCGTGTTTTTTAACGGTATACATCAATGAATGTTAATCAAACGATTTCTCACATGGTCGACTTTAGCTCATTTATTCCCATTGTGTAGAATAAGGCCATGGAGATCGGTGAAGACCTCAGGTTTGCATCAGCATGTTTTGGTTCACTTTGACAGCTCCTTTAGTTTTATGCCAGTTGTTATCACCAAAATAGGACCTGATAAGGTGCTGGTCAGGCTACCTCAGTGTAACTATTTCAAACCAAAATTTTAGTTGAGGCTTAGCCTCCTCAACCTGAGAGGGCTCTCTCACTAGGTTTAAGATTTTGAATTAAGTATTAGATGGCTAACTCTAGAAATAATTTAGATAAAAGTGTATGACTGGTTGAGATAATGATCAAAAAATATCTATTGTGCAATGGAGTCTAGGTATTTTCCCACAAAACATCAACATCAGCTTATCATGGAAGTCAGCTCATTTCAGAGTTCTTAAATGCATTAGTGAAAAAAAACAGAGTGAACAATACACAGTTTACAAACATATGTAGGAAGTTAGAGCATTTCTCATTGAATTCTAAGTAACATATGTTTATACCACTGCAAATAGATAGATAAAAAATCCATAGGAAGATCACACATTAAAAACGCTTTCAGAATCCCGAGTAGTAAGCCAACATTTGTATTATGATAAAAACACACAGTCTGCTATAGTAACATAGTCTGCTTGTTCATGAAAATTTCCAACCTTGAGGATTTCGACTTCATCTCTCTTATCGAGTCATTACAACATTGGATTCTATGATCCATCTTCATAGGAATTCGAATTCTATCTTAGATTGACACCTATTTACTCTAAAACTGACTAGTAATTACATGTGACAGTTCACTGTTTGTTCTAGAGTCCTAATACAATTAGGAGTAAAACTCATTCTTATGACTAAAAAAACCTTATCTGAAAATTAAATATTATGTTTGACAGCTACTCCTCCTAATATTCGACCTTGATGATGTCCATAACCTTTTTGTTACAATCTGTTAACTTATCCCTTATCTGTCTTGAAAAGTAGGAACATGTTTCCTGCAATATAGCTTTAACCCTCATTTATGCTCCTTGAATCTTTGGCTGACAAAAATGAACCTTTTAAGACAAGTGAAATGTGTTATCAATTTCATATAACCATGTCCATTCACTTGTGCAAAATTGAGTCCATGAAAGAGTGTGCAGAGATCTAATCTGTTTGCGCTACGAAAATATCAATTGTTTTCGTAGCGCAGTAACTATGCATTTGTAACACATCTCTTAACATCAAATTTCCTTTTCTTTAACACCTGAAACTTCATTGGTGACTGATTTCCATCTTCTAGTAGCATCAAAACTTCAAAAACCTGGTGTTTACCTCTTGGAACCTTATCAAAATGTTTAAAATTGCACCTACAGCAGTTTCGTAGCGCGCTACGAAACTGCTGTGTATGTCACCTACAGCAGTTTCGTGGCGCACTACAAAACTGCTGTGTATCTCCATAATACACAGCTTCTTCATCATATTTAAACCTTAAAAATATTTACATTCCTTCAATGATAACCTTGATGCTAATGAACCTTGAAATCAATATAAGTCAAGTTTTCCATATCTTCAAAAAGTCATGTCTTTCCCAAAACAAAATTATGTTAAGGGTTTTCATTTACTGTCTTACTTCTGTTGTAGCAGACCTTCTTCATATTTTCCAATTGGATTTCAAGATCTTCAATGTGCCTCTTCAACCTCCTGTTACTAGCCCTTAAATTTACATTAATCCTCCTCACAAATTTAGCTTCTTTGATTGCAGGCATAGTCCAGGTGAAAAATTGAGCTTCACTGCTGATTGTTTCAGGTTTTGAGACTCTTTCAAGTTCCCATAGAGCTTTAATTCTGTCAAAGTTTATCTTCTCCACCACATGCTTTCTTGCTTTCTTCTCAAGCCTAGCAATTTGAAGATTAGCTAGTCTTAGTTTTTTTTTTTCATTCCTTCATAACTACTCTTTTCTCTTTGAGTATGGAAAACTCTGTTTCTATCATCCTCAAGCATAGATGATGAAAGGTCTATGGGTTCCTCATAATCATTTGAAACTTCTCCGGCTTTTTCTAATTCCACATCCAGTCCTTGCAACATTTTTGAATTCCTAGTTAGAGGCCTTCTAGGTTTGAACACAAACTCTGAAATTTCATCATTAAAATCTAGATTTTTGGAGGATTTGATCTTTTTAGATTTCCATTCATAAAAAATTATAAAATCTACCTGCACTAAAGGAGATTCCTCAATATCAATAGTTTGTAAAATATCATTCAAGCTACCCTTTAAACCTGGATCTTCTTCTGAAACCAATGTTTTGCCTTTTTTCCTTGCTAGTTGTCTTCTAGTCTATCTTCTCTGAACTGATTTGTTGGTTGACTGTTCCTGTACTGCTTCCTTACCTTTGGTTACCTTATTTTGTGCAGGTTGAGGAGTTTCTTGAATCATTATTGGTGTTCTAGTCTCTGGCTCCTTCACTTGTTTTCTAGGCTTTAACTTGAAAAATCTCTTTGATCTTGTTTCTGTAGGGTCTGTGGTTTTTTATGGTGATTTTTCCTTGGCCCTAGGGCTAACAGTTGTTCCATATGTTTCCACCCCAAATCCACACAAAAACATAAATGCATACCATTCTCTATTCACTCTCTGAATTTCATGAAAAACTATTAATTTAACAAGACCATGATGGAATAATGAAGTTTCACATGCCTAGGCTTTCATATGCACCTTATCTGCCATCTTGGCGAAACTCTGAAACAGAAAGAAAGGCAAATCTAGAGAAATTATTCCAGTGAAATGCAATAAGAGCTTGAAATGGTAAGAATACACCTTATGATATCTCCCTTCACGGGTGAAGTACCTTTGAATGTTGGAGAGCAGGTTAGCATATGTATCCTTTACATAACCTCTTGGCACTGCTTTGGTTAAATCTGTGTCCACAAACTCTGGTTCCAAAAATATTTTACAAGGTTCCATTTCAAACCTGAAATTCTTGAACCACCTTTCTTCTCCCCTTGGAATCTCTGTCACTAAGGATATAATTTCAGGAGAAATTGGTAAGTTTAAAAATCCAACCTTTGTATTTGAACCTGTGAAATTAATGGCAAATTCTTTTGTCACTTGATTATGACCTCCATGTAGCTTTTCGCAAAATCTCCAGCATCCTACTTTTTTGAAGGCTTCTTCAACTGATTTATCCTTTGTGAGAGCTTCTATACCTTCAGGTTCGGTTCTCAAACAATGGCCTGATCTGTGATTTCTTTTTTCCTTTGTCATCTTTCACTCGGAATCCCTGTGGCTTTAGAAAACCTGTAATAAACTCGCTCGCTTGATTTCAGAGAAACTGGCTCATTTGTTTTAGGGTTCAGCCTCGCTTGATAATCGATTTAAGCTCTGTTTTATGCTTACCATAAGCTTCTTACTCGAAGAAAAACATGCAGCAAGTGTTTTGCATGAGACAATATAACCAAGGATAACCATCCCCTTTCAAAATTTAAAATGACTGATGATAGATGACCCCTAACGAATCTCATGATGACTGTGAATGGTTGCATGTGGGAGAAAGGATTTGTGGATTGACACCTACTCATGAAAATTTAATGAAATTTTATGGAATTGACAGTTGGACATGTTTGGTTATGAATCCCTGATTTTGTAGTGCGTGTAATGTATTTTCAGGGTTTTGCGCTATGAAAAGACCAACGTTTTCATAGCGCAAAAGTAGTATTTTACACTGTCTGCACTACGAAAATGTGGTTTCATGGCTTATTTGAAATTTTTTGCAAAGTGACTAAACACATGATTTCCGAAACATGAAATGGGACCTTTAAAATGTGAAACAAAGTTGTTGGACCTTATTTGATGATGGAGATGAAACTCTAACCTTATGATTTAGACTCTAAAAACATAAAAATGACATAACCCATATTCTAAGACCATGACTTAGGAAAAAATAAAAATTGTCCAAGTTTAGAAATTTTTTATAGTGATAACACCAATGACACTATCCACCCTTATATGTTGCAGTTTCATCGTAGCAGCATCCTATATGTTGTCTCCCAAGTTGCATGTTGTACCATTTGTTCCACCACTTATGATTTGGTACTTGGAGATTCAGTTGTGACTTGTGTGATTAGATATTTGTTGCAACATCATTGATCAGTCTTCTATATGTGATACTTGGACATGATTTTGACTTATACTTCCGGGTAGTGATCAAATGATTCACTATGTACTTTAAATTTTAGCTATACTTGTATACATATTAGATCTGATCCATACTTCATATTCGTAAATGCTTTTCTTTCACTGAGCATGGGTATGCCCACCTCAGACATGAGCTATCTTTCTGATCTCTATCACTGGTTTTTTGGCAGGCTAAAATTTGGTGAAGTCCTCTCTAGTCCTCGCAAGGTTATTTCTATGCACATAATACATTTCGGCCATCATGTACCCCTTCTGACCTCATATATTAGGGGGCTTTTGTTATAGTATCATTTATCACCATTATATACTTGATGACTTATGCATTGGCCTTGGGAAACCCTTCCATTCAGACTTGGACATATTTCTCAAAAAACAGTTTCTTAAAACCCATACGCGACTCTGCCCATACTTTTCTACATATACATGCGAGTCCATGTATAGAGAACCGCGTATTAATTTTTAAACGTTAAAAAATATATAATTGCCCTACTTTTGAGGTATGGTTTATGGTTGTTCCTGTAACTTAACTACCCCAGCCTGTGGCCTAACTGTTCCCCTACTGAAAAAACTAATTTGAGGGAGTATAAAAGCCCCTCAAGGGAATGGCCTAAGGGATGAAGAGAGAGAATTATAGATATTATACTCTGTTATATCCCTATCCAAGTTTGATATATCCCTTGTGCCTCCTGCACTTCCCAGATTCCTTGAGATGTTCACTCATCCTATGTGACATCCATTGTGCACTATTCTTGGAAGAAGTTTTGCGAGGCTAGGGTTGGACGGATCCAAAGGATGGTATGCTCAAAGGCTGTGGCAGATTTCAAGTGATCTCTCCACATTTGTTTACTGTACATGTCATTAATAAAAGAAGTTCCATCTTATTCCTGATGTTCACGTGTCATTTATCTCTTATACATGTGTAATGATCTTAAATAGTTCATTTATTGTTATTTTTATGAGATTATGCATGCTTTTTTTAACATCTAGAAATTATATATGTTGTAAAACTAGGTTTTTGTGTTTTTTCTTTGCTGGTTTGTAGGTTCTAGAGCACGAGGTGTTGTAGGGGGTTTGACCCTCACGGGATCTACTACAAATGAAGGATAAACGGGTAAGGTCTGCAACCCTTAGTTTCTAGTTTAAAGCATAGAATTTGGTTAATTGAGTCCTTCTTGTGATGACATGATCCTGATCTGTGAAGGTTTATCAACCAAAGACCTTAGGGTAACATTTCCCATAATAATGGTTAACTCATGAACAAAATATTCCTTTGATGCATGTTGTATTTAGTTGGATATTAGTGTAATTGTTATCAGAGAATAGGTGTAGAAGCTACCTTCTAACCTGTCAGTGCCAAGAAGATCACAAGCTAGGAAACGCTTAGTGTCAGGAGACATGATAAAAACAGTTAACATAATATACTAGCTTTCATGATGTGAGAAGTAAAATTTCTTGTATGCATTCTTGTTGAGCTAAGGGAGAGACAAAACACATAGTAGTCTCATATTCAAGGTGCATATGAGTCTTGAGAGTAGAGAAGACGTCTTGATGTCTTATTGTGAATATCTTAGTTGTGGCTGAGCCATTATGTAGTCGATGTCTAGTGTCTCTTGTGTTTTTAGTTACATGTTACTTTACTTTTTAGATGTCATCCTCTCTTCAAGACCTTTCTTATGATTGTTTTTGGGATTCAATTTGCCTCAGGCACAATAATCATTACTATTTTTTGTTTGGGGCTTGAGAGGATTCTCCTCCGAGACCATCTTCACAAGCCTTGAGGGATGACAAGCTGTATTGACTTTGATTTTTTAAGTGCTTACCATGAACTTTGTTTTCCCTGGTTTAGGAATTCCTCAATTTTTGCATCAAAGGTGGTTTTTGAAACTTACTCCCTCCATATTAGTATCATTATGCATAGAAACATTTTTGCATGCTAAATTTTCTTTCAGTTACCCATTATGAGGCATTTTCAAATGTCCACAATTATTTTTATTCATGTTAAAAGCTAATCGACACTGAATTATCTGGGTTACCGCATTACAAGTTTATTCCAGCTGACTTGTAATGTTGCAAAATTCATTTTGTCATTTTCAATTTTTTATCATTGATTGTAGAGTAAATAAGCTGAAAAGTCAAACTTATTTTTTTAGCACATTTTTAAATTTAATTCTTTTAGTAGGCTTGAAAATCTGGATCTAATGATGAAACATGGATTCAATGCGTGGAAAGTCCATAATCAACATTTGGAAGCATTTTTAGCGAGGTTGGTGGAACAAATCATTTTTATGTTCTATTAACTTAAGTATTTGTCCTTTGATCTATGATGAAATGTAGGACAATATTTCTACCTTTGTGATTTTTATAATGAAGGTGTAAATGTCACATTCATGGATAAAATGTGTGGGATCTGATAGAAATTTTTTCCTTTGGAGGTATCCCTCTCTTTCTCGAGAAATATAGTTCCTCACTCACCTGCCTATTAGGAATTCCGTGTGAGGGTGCTAGTTACTTTTCATTCCCCCATGGATTTCCCCTCTCTTGCCTATGTTTTTAGATGGAATATGGTAGTAACCACCAGCTGAAATCCCTGCTGGTAACCCCAAGGGACTCTAGGATATTTGATCTTGAGACCTCTGAACTTTTTCACAAGAGCATCAATCAATTGAGCTAATCGGGCTCACTACAGGTATCTTTATTTTCCCAAGAAAAAAATTGTGGGATCCCCCTCTTGTTGGTATATCTGGATGGAGGGTGGCTCACCCACTAGCCACAATAGTGGCTGGTAATCCTATTGGAATCATCCAGACTTGAAACTTCAGCTAGATTAAAACTGAGGATCTCATGGTGAACTCTGCCTTGAAACAGTCCATTTGAACCGATTGAACCAACCCACTGGGCTCATAATAGAGTTATCCTATGTTTACGAGGGATCAAATTGTTTTACATATCGGTGATATTAAACTGTGGAAATTATATTTTCCACTATATTTTTTTTCCACTTATATATTCTTGTTCAAAGTAATAAATTGTTCTATGTAAATTGAACCAGGATAACTCTTTTGCAAGTAATATAATTCTCATTCAATATCAATAATAAATTAGGAGGGAGTGTTTCCAAGTATTTAGAGTCAAGAAGAAAGAAGAAAAAGATGTTCCAAAGTGGCATGACAACAAAAATCTTGCACCTGTAAATTTGTCTGTTTTTAGTTGCAATGAAGGTCTCTTTGCATGAAAAAATCAACAATTGTTCTATGGTCATGAAGAGGTTGAGTGTGGTACTGAGGCAGGAGGAGAACATGATGTTGATGCAGACGATGAGGGGGAAGAGAGTCCTCAAAGGCCGACTGAGGATAGTGAGAATGCTTCTGAAGCCAATGATTTTCATGATGATAATGCCAAATCTAGCTCACGTAGTAGTGATATAAGCTTTGAGAGGCCAACTGTAGATGGGGATTTTGAATGTTCAAATTATAAGGGACAATGGCTGCCTGGTGCTGAGGGGAGGGTTGCAAACAATGCTTAATTTACTCTTGATACTCAGAGAAATAAAAGTGTGATCTACATGCAAAACTTGTTTTCTTAAAGCTACTATGGTAGCTTCCAAAACATATACAGTTGATCCCTAGCCAAGGACATGAACTATACCATGTTGCAAATCAAGTGCTTGTGTCCCATAAAAAACCAACCAAATTCCTGTAGCAATAATGACTCTAGGTCCCTTTGCCAAGGAGCTCCCAATCATCATTATTTTAACATGTATACAAATGATTGCCCTTAAAGAGACGTGGGTGCCCCATACTCAAGGTATGATCCCATAATAATGAATACAACAAGGGAATATCTTGACAAATAGCTTCACCTCTTGGCTTTCTGCTACCAAGAAAAATGCCTAGAATGGACCTTTACCTACTGCAATGGGTATCTTTACCAACTACCATTCACTTGTTAGGGAAGAGCTACTCAAACATATTTAACAATCACAAATAATGGTTTACTCCAAAATATGTACAAGAAATTCAGAGATTGTCTAGAACAAACTATTACAAAATGAATCTAGACTGAGGACAAGTGGCTATCATGAGTAATGGCTACTCAGAGATGGGGGTGGTGCTGCTCAGTATTATGGTTAGAATGCTCCATATAAGTAGGGAGGTTTAAAGTGTTAGTTTTACCTATTATTGCATATGTGTTCTCCCACAAAAGAGGTGCAACAGTGATGAGCAGATTTGCACTAGTAGATCTGTAGCAGCCTCAGATTCTGTGCAGCCTTGGGTTGCTACGAGTTTGAAGTGGCACAATTAGAATTTTATTTTCTAGTTTAGGAAGGAGCTCACTGTTTTGTATTTAGCAGGTGTTTTTTCAATGTTGTTTAGGGCATAGTTTCTAAGTTTATACAAATTGCATGAGCTAGAGGATGTTCCAAATTTAGCTAGGTGTTGGTTCCTAGGAAAATTTATCATGTATTCTTGGGCACACCTTTTTAGGTAGCCAATTGTAAGGATTTATGTTCCTAATATCGGTGCACCACAAGAATGGTATTTTTTTGTAATTCCTTAGCATTTTCGTCTTCTATAAAAGAAAGACAGGGTAGGGGTGTTGTTTATTTAGTTTTGAGCTATTGATTTGTAATCGTATTCTTCTTCCCATCAATTAAGATATGAGAAATTGTGTGCAGCTAATTCTATATGCTATTTTTAATTTCCAAAGCTCTGATTATTCAAATTTAGTACTTTAAAGTGTGCTATTCCGAAGCTTTTTATTTGTGTTTTTTAGACTTACGTGTTTATAGATCTAGGACTGTATTTTCTGCTATGTGGATAGGAGGTTAAGTTCTTAGTTTCCTAGTGGTTAGGATTTCATTTTAGGAGTGCATATCTGCATACCATGTTTTGAAAATTTAACAAGGTATCATAGCGTATTTTATGAGATTTTCCAATCTGTATATGGAATGGAATACTACCTGTGAGAGGGAGTTGTTGGAGATTCTTAGTGTCTATAATGCCCCAAATTCAACAATTGAAGCTAAACTGTACTTGAGATAGGTTTTGGTGCCTTTAAGAGGGATGTGGGTGAGATTCTTGTGAGATCCCAGTGAATTAAACATTGTTTATGACTAGGAGAGTTTATTTGCACCCATAATAGGTTGCTGGTATGATTTTTCCCCCTCTTGGTCGATTTTTTTGGTTGAGGTGTGTTCCATGAGTTACATATATGACTAGTCACTAATCTTGGTCTCGAAGTGTGACTATCTAGTGTGTGCATCCAACTTTACACCTTGGAAGTGCATTCTATAGATGCTGCTAGAGGAGGTTGATCTGTGGTGTTTTGTGGAGGTTAAGGTTACAACTCCTACCAAACCTATGCAGTTGTGTCAATACACTAACAAGATGAGGAAACCAAAGATTTCTTGATTTTTTGAAAGATCATTTGATCCTCACTTTTTGAAGAACTCAGTTCCATATGATGCCTTGATCACTTTGTATGATAGTGTGAAATTGTATTGTTTTCTTGAAATTTCTTCCAAACTTGTAGTTCTTTCCAAAAATCCCTAGGGTTATATTTTGATTTCATTGGCAAATTTTACTGTTTTTTTGTTTTTTGCAAATTCACTCTCTTTTGGCTTTACTAACAACATTGAAAAGTTCTCAATGCTTTGATCTTTTTCGTATGGTGCTCTTGCCTTGTTACAATTCTTATCCAGCCATGGTTTCACTAAAATAATATTAGAGAAATTTATATTAGAGAATATATTGGAGTTAAAATCAGCGTCTATGGATGGGTGGGATGAATTCTTTTGCTGGTGACAACTTTAACCTAGTGAACACGTCAATGAGTGGAGTGGTGGATGGTGACTTGATGCTTTGCATCTGTTAGAACCCTGTATTTCACAGTATCACAAGGTGACTGTGTATTTTCTCTTCTAAAATTTTCCATAATGCACATAAATGTCAATATTCAAAATCTTTTCCAAAGCAAGAATCAAAGGAAACAAAGGCAGCTAAGAAGCAAATGTAGCAAAGGAAGTTAAGGCAGAAAAGGAGAAAAGGCAGCATAACAACAAAGACAGAATTTTGAACATGCTGGGCAGGGTCGTGAATGTGCAGCAAGCATGACAATCCCAAGTCAGAGTGAATAACAAACAGAAGAAAAAGCTCAGGAGAGATCAGTGCTTTAAAAAAAAGGACAAAGAGAACTACTTCAACACAGAACAAAAGGAAATCGGATTTGCAAGACACGGCAAGGACCATAGATCTTACACAATCCTCTGTTTGATTGAATATCGTATTACTCACATAGCAGAAAGCAATTGGATTTGCAAGCAACAACGAGGACCGTAGATCTTGCACAGATCAATGGTGGAAGATCATATCGCAACCGTGAAGACATCACATATCACAGGGTATAGTGATTACGGTTAAGACTTCGAAAGTTAAGTTATTTAACTTGTGATGCGAAGTGGATCGGCAAGGAGACAAGCATGGACCATCGGATCAACGAAGATCAACGACAGACGGAAAATCACGAGTTCGCACATCGCAAATGTTAGCAGATTGCACTAAGGCTTCACAAGGATGTTAATTTTTTTGTGATGCAGTAAGGTTAGAAAGTTGTGATGTGGTGAAAAGGAGGAGCCATGCGTCGGCACTGCACATTAGCGCACATCAAATATTTTATGTTTTAAGGTTCACACGGTAATTTATGTTGGATGCAATGCAATGTGATCGCATATCGCACAATATAGGAGATACATTTATTTCTAAACATTAAAATTTGTGGGCAAG
Source organism: Pinus albicaulis (assembly GCA_034641835.2). Classification (NCBI taxonomy): domain Eukaryota; kingdom Viridiplantae; phylum Streptophyta; class Pinopsida; order Pinales; family Pinaceae; genus Pinus; species Pinus albicaulis. Next base: position 360,720,653 of record CM076580.1, read on the forward strand.
CATGTTGGAAATACTGATGGGGGGGGGGGAGGGGTGAATCAATATTCCTTTCAATTAGAGCATTAGTTAATCTTCAATTATTATCGGTGTTTGTACAATGATAGCAACAAACAAGAGGAACACAAATGCACATAGTTTTTAAGGTGGAAACTCTGGGACAAAAACCACCTAATGCTTTTCTAATAATTCTTTAATATTCAACTCCAATTGAAAATAAAGCTCCAACTTCCTAGAATCTAAAGTATTCTTCTCCAAACTCTCCCACTGATGGACGCCCAACGCCCGAGATTAACTTATAAAATGAATGGATTCCCAACACCCACTAGGAGCTAAACTCACCCTACACTCCACCTCTACCACCCTAATGAAGAATACATAAGAATGGACCTGCATCAGTGGGAAAATGGTCCACTTTTTACAATGATATAGAATGATGTAGAAGAATAACATATACTATACCATAACCCCAAATTTGACACAACCAATTTAATAATGATCCTAGACCTCCCAACACCTCTTCAACCCTTTGGCGTGTTAGACACTAGCATTAAATTTTGACAATAATGTATTTACAATGACTTAGTAGAATGATACCTTTACAATGATTGTATGCAGTGTTGCCCACTTGAAGACTTCATAGGATGAACTTATTTCTACTATTATGCACCTTGGTTGATGCTCTTTTCATGCTACCCTCTTCTGCACCTTGCTTTGCTTTGCTGCCCTAGAAAGTCTGGTCCTTTGCAATCCTTGACAACACATGATCTAGCTTTTTCTTTGCATTCTAGGAGCTTGATATTGAATCTGGTTTATCTCTGTTATTTCAGATCCTCAATATCTGATTTTTAGTCCTGTAGTATTCTTTTGAGTTGTCTTTCCAATGCCACAGGTCTGACCCAATTTTGATTCTTCAAGAGAGAGTTATACCCAATCTCTCACAATGCCCTAATTATGGATTTTTTCAGCAGAGCGCACTTGTACAGAGTTCCACGTGTCACTGTTTTCTTCATTTGGCTCTGAAATTGATAGAGAGAAAACTAAATATTGTGCACTATCTACCACTTTTTACATAATTTCAATCCGATACTCAGAGAGATAGTTATGACGATTTTACCAAGGTCACTTCTTTGAGATGAATTTCAGGAGCCTGCAAAAACCCTGACTGCCACAGATCATATCTCCCAAAATGTCATGCACCTTGATCTAAAATTTTTATAGCAGCTTCCCCAGGATTTTTTCTTCACCTCATAAAAATTTCAGTTATTGAACCTTCGTAGAAAAAACGTTAGAAAGAAAATTCCACGATGACTTGTTTCAGATGGTGAAATCCCTTGCATAAGAACGAAATGAGGATCACAATTTATATAAATGCTTAGGTTGAGAGGGGCTTCAACAATTGAACGTGGGAGGGATTTTAGGAGCTTAAAAAATATTAATTATGAATTTTCAATGACCCATGCCCTAACCCCATGGGGTTTTAGCCCACTAACTGCGGGTACAAACTTCAAACATGAATATCTCTCAAACCGTGAAGAATTATATGGTGTGCCATATATCAACGGAAACATCTCGACAAGTAGAAACCATAAAAATAATTATTGACACAGAATATATTAATTTGGTAGGTCAAAATTCCCATGTAATATTGGGTTAGCCCCTAGTGCTGCTTGGGTTGACATCACACACGCCCGATCAACACCCCGTTTAGCATCATGGCAACACAAGTACTCCCCCTCCAATCATGACACCCTTCCTAAGGTCTACAACATTCTCTCCCCCTTTGACATCAATGGAAAAGGGTAACTCCCTCTAAAACACAACCATCCTATGGACCTGTACACACTTCCACTCCCCCTTTATATTCTGAAAAAGGAAAATCTAATGAGAACTTGGGAGAATCCAAAGCTTCTGGAAAAGATATTCCAATGATGGTGAATATTTAATATGTGATTCTTTTAGTGCTACTTGGAATCTTGCTACTTGTCCAACTGCTTGCATAACATCTAGGTGAGAGGCTGTTACATATAGAATACTACTAATCATAGATCTGTACAACCTTTGATCCACATCCTGATGAGTCGTCTATGCTCAATTTGAAACATGTTACCATTGGAGTGCAAGGATGCTTGCAATCTTCATTTTAAATTTCTTTATTGATGTACTTGGCTGATATATAAAGTTTCTTCTTGCCGAGATATTTCCAGCCCTAAGAAGTATGTCGCCTCACTAAGTAAAAGATGACACGTAAATCACTTTGCACCTTTGTAGCAAACTTCTTACTTAGTTGATCATCATTGCTACCAATTATTGTATCATCCTCTTTAGCTATTAGACATGCTTTAGTTGCTTCATCCAGAACATATATGTCATTCAGAGCTCGACTTGCTGTAGCCACAATTTCACCATACACGCCTTCTTGATTTCACTTTTCGTGGAGTTGAATAGTATTGTGTGTCCTTGATCACACATTTGTCCAACACTGAGAAGATTGTGATTCATGTTTTCAACAAATAGAGCATTATTGGCTAGAGCATATTTGCTTATGAGAGTGACAGTACTTGATCCTATAACATTTGAATATCCATCATTTCCAAAGGACATGGTTCCATCCTTCTTCTCTTTCAGAGATACAAATTTATTTCTATCTCTAGTCATACGCGTTGAGCAACCGCTATAAACATACCACACAGCTTTGTTCTTTTGAGCCTTGAAAGTGAGAGCACAATTATCAATCTTCTTCTTCTTCTTCCATGTTCGTTTGTTCTGTGGCTTCGAAGATTCTTTTGGAGGATTTTCAAGTCTGCAGTCTTTGGCTATGTGTCCAAAGTTTCGACATTTGTAACATTCAATATTATTTCTTAAATGTTCAAATCTATTGATGTTTCATTGAGCCTGGGAGGTTCATATTTTGCTGCATCTCCCGAATTGTATTCATTCCCAGGGTATGTGCGACATTCTATAAATTTATGACCGACTTTCTACATGAATAATAAGAGCTATAAAAAATAATATGTTGGTACCGGATGGAAATTTTCGTTGAGGAATTGTCTTCCAAGGCTGTTCTTGCGAATCTTGTCCAATGAAGTCTACATGCATGTCAGATCTCATAGGTTCATTGTATTTTGTTGTAGAAGGTCCTGCTTCTTCTTCTTTGTAACCAATGCCATTTTTGTCATTGTAAGATCATTGATTGTTGATGAGTTCTTCCAATGCCCTTGAGCTGTTGGCATAGTTTTGGATAGCTTTTCCTTTCTTCACTTCCTCACGCAGCGAGACTACTTCAGCTTCTAATTCTTCCCTTTCTTGGTTGCTTTCTTCCAACTTCTTTTGAAGTGACTCTTCAATGCATTTTTGTTCTTCAACTTCAATTTTGAGACCTTGAACTTGTTTTTCAAGAGTATTGGAATGGATCTTCTCCGCCTTGAGATATTTTATAAGCTTGATTGCTTCCTCATAATATTCTTCTATGGTTCATCATTCTTCTTCGTTGTTTGATATCTTCTCATCAACTGGCTCTCCAAATCCTTCCAGAGTATTGGTTATTTCATCAACGTATTGGAAGTATGCAACAATGTTGCAATATTCTTTCATTCTGAGTTGCTCAAATTTTGCTCTATAGATTTGAAGCTTTGCTTCTTTGAGATTTGAGTCACCTGCATATATATTCTCAAGCTTGTCCCATACATTTTTCGCAGTTTTACAACCCAAAACCTTATGATAAGCAGATTCAATAATTCCACTGATAATAATATTCTTTGCTTTTGCATCATTTACCAAATTCTTCTTACCTTGTTCATCCGTAGTTGATGTAAATCCATTTTGAACAGTGTGCCTACTTCGTAACCTTGCGCTAAGAGATACACCTCCATTCTTCCTTTCCAGAGTGCATAATTATTTTCATTGAATAGAGGTACACCATTCTTGGTATGCTCCATGAACTCCTTCCAGTTGTTAAACTGCTATTGAAGGAACCAAGCTCTGAAACCAATTGTTGGAAATACTGAGAGGGGGGGTGGGGGGGGGGGGTGAATCAGTATTCCTTTCAATTAGAGCATTAGTTAATCTTCAATTATTATCAGTGTTTGTACAATGATAGAAGAAAACAAGAGGAACACAAATTCACACAGTTTTTAAGGTGGAAACCCACTCCGGGACAAAAACCACCTAATGCTTTTCTAATAATTATTTAATATTCAACTCCAATTGAAAATAAAGCTCCAACTTCCTAGAATCTAGAAAAGCATTCTTCTCTAGCTCCCACTGGATGGATGCTCCAATGCCTGAGATTCTTTAGTAGTCAACTGAATGGATTCCCCAACACCTAATGAGCTACAACTCACCCTAACACCACCCTACCACCCTAATGAAGAATAAAATAAGAATGGACTCCCGTACCAGGGAAAATGGTCCACTTTACAATGATATAGAATGATGTAGAAGAAGAATATATACTAGACCATAACCCCAACTTTGACACAACCACCCAATGATGATCCTAGACCTCCCAACACTGCCTCTTCAACCCTTGGCAGATAGACACTAGTAATTTTTACAATAATTTATTTACAATGACTTAGTACAATGATACCTTTACAATGATTGTATGGAGTGCTGCCCAGTTTGAAGACTTCATAGGATGAACTTATTGTTGCTATTATGCACCTTGGTTGATGCTCTTTCCATGCTACCCTCTCCTGCACCTTGCTTTTCTTTGCTACCCTATAAATTTTGGTCCTTTGCAACCCTTGACAACACATGATCTAGCTTTTTCTTTGCCTTCTAGGAGCTTGATATTGAATCTGGTGTATCTCTGTTATTTCAGATCCTCAATATCTGATTTTTAGTTCTGTAGTATTCCTCTAAGTCATCTTTCCAATGCCACAATTCTGACCCAATTTGTATTCTTCAAGAGAGATTTATACCCACTCTCTCACAATGCCCTAATTATGGACTGTTTCAGAGGAGCGCACTTGTATGGCATTCCACGAGTAATTGTTTCTTCATTTGGCTCTAAAATTGCTATAGAGAAAACTAAAAACTGTGCACTATCTACCAATTTTTACTTAATTTCAATCTGATACTCAGAGAGAGAGTTATGACGATTTTACCAAGGTCACTTCTTTGAGATGAATTTCAGGAGCCTGCAAAAACCCTGACTTCCACAGATCATATCTCCAAAAATATTGTGCACCTTGATCTGAAATTTTTACAGCAGCTTCCTCATGGTTTCAGCTTCGACTCATAAAAATTTCAGCTTCTGAACCTTCGTATAAAAAAATTTAGAGCGAAAATTCCACGATGACCTGTTTCAGATGGCGAAATCCCTTGCATAAGGAGGAAATGAGGATCACAATTTATATAAATGCTTAGGTTGATAGGGGCTTCAACAAGTGAACGTGGGAGGGATTTTAGGAGCTTAAAAAATATTAATTATGACTTTTCAATGACCCATGCCCCAATCCCAGGGGGTTTTAGCCCACTAACTGTGGGTACAAACTTCAAACATGAATATCTCTCAAACCGTGAAGAATTACATGGCGTGCCATATATCAACGGAAACATATAGACAAGTAGAAACCATAAAAAGAATTATTGACCCAGAATATATTAATTTTTTAGGTCAAAATTCCCATGTAATATTGGGTTATCCCCTGGTGCTGCTTGGGTTGACATCAATGACAACCGCTGATCAACAAAGCGAAGTGCGATGTATTGTGATTGGTCAAGTATTTTGGGACCCAAAAACCCATGTTTCACGTATATGTAAGGGATATATGTTATGTGCATTCTATTATAAAGTATGTGTTGTTTGATTGCTAAATGTATGTATGTTAATAAAACTCAAGAATTGTAATCCGCTGCATTAAAAGGGAGTTTATGTGGGCCATAGCCCATAGGTCACAATATTGTTTAAAATGGAAGTTTTGTGCTACATCAGCAATAGGCAGAGGTGGTGTGCAAGCAAAGGTGGTCGAGTCGGGAAAAAAACGTTCATACAGAACACATCAGCATAATCACCCAAATAATGAAAAGTAACCAGTGATGCACTAGATTTGATTACCCAACGCCAGGTTTCTACAAAACAGAGCCAGATGTCAGAGCCTCCATTGGTTGCCTCTTCGTAACCATCACAACCACCTCCAAGCTTACTATATGACCTTCCGAGGAACCATTGAAGCATTTGGATCTATGAAGAGTTGCCCAAAATTAATTCCAAAGTTGGTGTTGCTGTCAGTGATGTTTGATCAGGCCTTGCATAGCCACACTTGTCCATTTTATGATAAATTGTAATCAATGAAAGGTTGTCGAGTAAGATAGGGAAACCAACTTAGTCTTTAGATAAATATTGCTTGCCTTAGCAGTATCAGGGGTTGGAAAGTTGGAAAATTGGACCCTGTTGAACATGCATTGTAAGAAGTATTGGAACATTGTAACTGTTTGAGTTGGGCATCAATAATAAGAGACCATTCATAGGATTCTTGTGCTATGTTAATGGTGATGTTCTTTCCTCTATGATAATGTTTTTCCCTCTCTCTTTTCATGTTGTGCATCAATTTATCTGATTTCAAAACAAAAAATTTAGATTAAGAATTGTGAAAGAGAGCACCTTAATTATGTTTGTGTTTGTTATCTTAATGTTTTCCTCTGAAACCTGAATTCAGAATTCAGAGACGGTCTGCTTTGCATTTATGTTGAACCTTAATCTTCTCCTCCTTCCCCATTTCACACTGCTACTAAGATCCACTCTACATAGTTAGCTTGCCCTGTGAATTCCCTTGAAAAGTTGATGCACAATACAACGTTTTATGACTCCATAGCTCAATGTATTAGCTTATGCAGCTCTGTATGTCCATCCACCCAATAAATCAAAAAAACAACCCTAATAATATCTATAAATAGACTCATATTAGCACTTATAATTATCAAGTTAAATCATAAAATAGAGAGACCCCTCTCTGAGTCTAGGAAGGCTAGGTCCTAGAATCCAAAGTGGTTTGATGTTGTCCTCTGTCATTTTTTATTTCCAATCTTACAAATTATGGAGCGCTAACATCATCAACCATATTTGATATAGTTGATGCCGACAACTTTATCTCAAATTGTGATAGACTCAAAATTTGATTTTTTTGTATGGCTAAAGATGGTATTTGATGTACAAATAATACATTAGGATGTGAGGTTGTGGACCAATCTTACTATAGTGTCAATAAGGAGCCTCTAGGGCACCATTTCACAACGATTTTCTAAGAAATGGTGCGCTAGGGGCTCCTGCTATACACTCTGGCAACATTGGTCCACAACCTCACATCCTAATACATTCTTTGTACATAAAATACCCATTTAAACCATACAACAAAATCATCATTTGAATCTATAGAAAATTGCGATATAAAATTGATATTTACACAAACACATTAAAAAAAACATGAAAAATTTCTACATAATTATGAAGTTTTAAACATGTCGTCTTAGTGGATTAATCATGGACTGCCAATTTTTAATAATACACAGATAATATTGTTGATATTGCAGTTACAAACTACATGCTTAAATTAGAAATGGATAATAAGAAGAGTAAACAATGATTTTATGAAATGAAGTAGGCCATCATGACCAAAAATTTATCTTTACAAAATAGGTCATAATGACCAAAGAGTCATGTTTATGAAATAGGCCATGTGTCCACTTTCCAAAATAGAGACATTATATTACAAATTGAAAACGAAACTCTGAAAATTGAAATATTTAATATCATAATAAAATAAATGAAAATATAGAATTATTCTAATAAGATAAGATAATTTTGTTAATGTCCAACAAATGATCAATCTAGTATCTACTTTTCCTTCTTGTTAGCACTACCACGAGCATACACATGCGGATGTGGAGATAATTGCAAAGATGAAGTTTTACATGAAGCTCATGATGTTGTATTCCTGGTGGGGCTGAACATGCACTAGGCGAGGGTGGCATTTCAACATGATGATGATCATCAAAAGGTGCAATATCCAAGTTCTCCAAGTCCAATTCTCCAACTTCCAAATTGTCCTCTGGATAACTTTATCCCAATTGTGATGTATGTTTTATCAATCTTTTCCTCTTATAGTGGGAAAACTACAAGTTGTAATGCACATAGACGAAGCTCTCTACCTAGTATAGATTCAAGGTGTTTTTTTTTGACATTGTATGCAAATGTAGGTGGTCCAACACTTATTTGTGGAAGAAGTGTTCACAACCCGTTGAAGCACCCCATTTTTCCAAATGCTGCACCTTTGGAGTAGAAACATCATACATGTTCTACCACTAGAGTGAATTCATCATCTTCCATTATATATAAATGGATAGGCATAACCAAATAATCATTGGGCATTGGTGTAGGTACTCAATTGTTGTTGTATGATATCACACTCATTAGTGAAAAGCTTGTTTAATGCTTGCATTTGACCACTTTGAACCTATGGATCCATTTGTAGTTTTCTCTTCACCCTACAAATAGGCACTGATGCTTTCAACCATGATGTAGAATAGTTTTTGGTGTAACAATGTATGTTAAAGCATGGACTGGAGTATTTCTCTCTGTTTATTGTTTTTCGAATTCTACTCAAATATATTCATAGAGGTTCACATCTCTAGTCTCAACAATTTCCTTAATTTTTCCTAGTATGGTTTCCTCTTGCTCATGCAATTCCCTAGTCATGTTGGATTTGATGAATTGCAAAAATATTAATCTGTGAAAAAAAACTAGGATAAAAAAGATATCTTACATTATAGAAGCATTATCTCTATTTGTTGTATTGTATACTCAAGTTCTCCCATAAATCCCTCACCATAATATTAGCCGATGCTCATCTTATCTTCAACGTGCACTTGAAGGTGAGCTAATGGCTTCCAAATCTATTCCTTGCGAGCTTAAGTAATTGTAACTTAGAGTGAATCTGGTAAATGTAGTGGAAAACAATATTCCTTGTGATGAATTTGAGATGGAATTCCATTCCTTCTACAAGGCATTGATCCGGTCATGCTCTCTGTGATTAATAATATTATGTATTAAGAGATTCAACATGTGCAACAAACAATCAAAGTGAAAATGTGAGGATGGGCGTGCTTAATATTTTTCTTTATACTTTACAAGTAGCTACATTATCTTTAATGACTTGTGTCATATTAGATGGACCTATATCATTATTAATTTTCAGTAAGAGGTATTCAATGCTCCCAGAAGATGGTACAAATGATGAGGAGTCTGCAAGGAAGATTGCATCACTAGCCAACACACCAAGAACATTGATCAAATGCTAGTTTTTAACATTTATTGAGCCGTCAGAGACAATGGAAACACCAATATTCGGCCACTCATCTGTAAACTGTCCTAGAGAGCTCTGGACATTATTTGTTTTCATGCCTACCAAAACAATTCTCTCTTTGTCATATCTAGGGATTTTGTATCCATTAGGGGAAATTATTGATGGACTGAACCATAGCATACCAATAGGGGGAGTGAAAAACATTGAATGGTATATGCACAAAGAAGCGTTCTTCTATACTTCCTAGGTATAATGTATTTTCACACCTTATTTTGTTTAGACAAAATGACCCGAATATGTTATCATATGTGGTTTTATCAAATTTTGCTAGGGTGTAACCAGTTATAAGAGTACACTAGTTTCAGGGAAACAAATTTTATTTCAAAATTGGTTTTACTTTCCTTCATATATTAGATTTCTTTCTATTTCTTGAATAACTTGCATAGCATTATAAATTGGTTAACAGTTTGATAATCAGATGAGTAGGTAGGGACCAAGATTTGATTACCATATTTTCACCTCTATCTTTGTTTGTTGCCATTTTTGACATTAATTTCTTTTAAAATGGCATGCATGATGTAAAATTTTCTTTGTCCCATATGGCCACGAAGTCTCATGGAATGTTAAATAAAAGATATCTATGTAATGACTTGTTGTTTAAATTCTTCTAAGAGCTTAAACGTGAAAATTATGCTTCTTACCTTTTTAATGTGTCCATTACTCTAGTTAGAATGATTTTGCTTTTCAGTGAAATTTTTTTGGATTCCAAAATTGCATATTGAGATGCAATTGAGATAATGAAGAATGTTAAATTAACTCATCATATCAAACTGTGACACCTTAGAAAAATAAATAATGTAAAAATTTCTATGGAAAATACTGTCATTTGGAATATTTTTCAAGTTAATGTGCTTTATACCGCAAAGTTTACATTCATAATATCATATTACTTTACACATTTACTATTGGAATGTCGAGAGGTTTCTAAAGGAATATCCAATTGACAATTTTTTTGTTCATGTCACATCAAGTAGGGGAAAGGATATGCTTTAATTCAGAGCTTTGGCATGCCTATGCCAGTTTTCTTGTGTCCTTAACTGTTGTTGGGAGCAAGGTTTTTAATTTTCCACAAGGTTATAGTGAGCAGGTGAGCTGGTTGCTCACTAATTTTTTAATTTGAAATCTTCTTTTGGATAAAAATGACCAAAAATAATGAATTCTTATCTTCTTTTCATCATAAAATGTGACCCCAATATTTTGAAATTTTAATGTTACGTAAAGAAACTAATCATAATCAATGTGATTTCAGGTAGCTACTTCAACAAACAAGGAGGTTGATGCTCATATAACCAATTTTCTGAATCTTCCAACGTCACAATGTTACAATATATGTGGGTTCTCTACATTTCATCCTTACTTTGGTTGTGAACACTTTTATTCATATTGTTATATATACAAGATTTAAAATTTAATAAACACCTGATTGAATGCCAAACATATGTGGAAACAGAGGAAGTATAAGATCAAATGAAATTGCAACCTCTTATTTTTGTAAGACATTTTCAGTTTCATTATATGTGCTTTGTCGTAATTGCGAATTTTGGTGAGAAATGATTTGGTACTAGTTCCATTTGTGCAAGGAACTAAAATTTGATGATACTATGCAACAAGAGAAAAAATTTGGTTATCTTGGTTCTGACCTCGACACACCAAGCAAGCAACCGAATAATCACTTTTGTAAAATGTTGACTACAAGTAACACTAGCACCAATGACAGGTTTTATGTGCCACATCATGCTGTGGAAAAATTTTATCGTCCACTTGTGAAGTTCTTATTTTCCCATAATTGTTGTTCTATTCGTGATTTAGTAGATAAATGCTTAGACTTTTAGGCCTTTTTTAAGAGAATACTGCATTCTTTAAAGGAGAAAATGGTAAGGGTATTTGTCATACTTGTCTCCTATTAAGTTTTGTTTGTTTTGGGCAGGATTTCACTTAGCAACAACATTCCCTGGAACTGACAGCCAGGGATATTCATGACAATGAATGGAAATTTCAGCATATTTTTCGGGGTAAGTTATATGAGTTATTTGAATGTAGTTTTGGAATAAAAGTGGATAGTGAATATGTAATTATGTGCAGTTTATTTTGATACTCTTATATCATTCCAATGCATTTTGAAATGTATACATGTAGTGCATATATCAAATTTGTTGCCACATTTGAGGTCATGCATGGCAGATCTATTTTAAAATCTTGTTAATGGTGTTAGTAGCTACTCGTACACTCTTAAAAGTATCTGATATAGCTAGTCCATAGTTACTTTACCTTTGAATGTGGAGCCAACACGCTTAGTTTTTATTTGGATATAATTTGTTGGCTTCTAGGAATTGGATTCATTTTCCCCTATAGTAGTACACTAACAATTGAATATTTTTATATTAAAGCTATATTCCTGGTTAGTATCGCAATTTACAAAGTCTTGTCTTAATATTTTTTAGTTGCTTGTTGTAATCTGTGTAAGAAATACTTTTCTCCACCGTTAGATTTCTACTGACAAGTTTTATTGTTGAAGTGTCACTGCTTCTTAAAGATAACTAGAGGAAATGATACAACTACAAAAGTGGAGCATGAGATATTCTTAGTAGAAATTGCTACCTCTACTGTGTTTGATTATGTTGGATAGAATCAAAATTGTGATATACCATAAGCATAGGAATTCAAAATATTGGGATAGAAATGTGTGCTTCTATTTGCATTTATTAATTTAGTTGTAAGATAACATTTCATCAACAAATGTTGTACACTGAGAACACAATAGGTACAAAATTTATTCTATGGTGACATTTTATTTGCTTTGTTTATACAAGTCATTTGGCCAGTTAGTGGCCACTATTGCCCAATTGAAGAAAACTTGTTTGAGTTTCTTTCTTTTATGTCGAAATCTGACATTAACAATATTTCTTATGTTGAGGTATATATCATATAAATCCTTTATAATCTACTTTAGTTTATATTCCAGTGTTGATCGAATTTCATGTGTATACTCTGCATTGTATCTTTTTTTTAAAGGAACTCAGTATTGATGGTAAGAAGCAGGAATTGATGAAAGAGGAGAACAATAACACTAGAACGACAAAATGCAAATTAAAGAGAGAGAGAAGAGAATTGGTCTAGTGGTACTTGTAGAGCCAATATCATGCATAAGACACACACATAGAGATCGATGGTCAATTCTTTAGAGTTGGTGAATTCACTTGCAATGTCTAGACAACACAATGATAATGTTTTGAAGTGATGAAACAATATTTTATGTGTAAATTGTACTCCAACTAATATATTTTTCTTTTGGTAGTTTAGACTAATCCTAATCACCCACGAGTTTCGAACCGATGACCTTGCAGACAGAGTACCTTAACAGTGCACCCCATCACCGAATTCTCTACACCACGTGGGCGTGTACTCCAACTAATATTAAGTTGGAAACTCATATTGTAATATTACTTGACATTTTATATAATATAATTTATGTGGTTGGAAATATTTATAGTTGCATTTTATATTACTTAGTATTGTAATTAACATATGTAACTTTGAGTTTTCATATTAGATGAACATGTACATTGTAGATTTTATTTATTTATTTAATTTAGTTACAAAATCATACTAATTAATTTATGTTGATTAATAATAAACACATAAAATCAGTCTAAATAGGTAGTTTATGTTTATTAATGATGAACACAAATAAAATGAATATACGACTAAATTAGTTGTTTATGATGATTGTTAATGAAAGTAAATGAAATGAATATAAAATACTAAAGTATTCATTTATATAATGAATATGAAGCTACCAAAAAAACATAAATGACTACATCAAATGATAAATTTGTGCTTACAAATGACGACTAAATTTTACATATATACCACTATTAGTAGCTAATTTAAAGTAAAGTATCTTATAACATCACTAAATTTTATTAATATTTCTTTGTTCATTAATTGGTTTCAAACGATGACTAAAATTTTCATATATATAACTATTAGTGGCTAATTTACAGTATCTTATAACATGACTAAAATTTAGTCATATTTATTTGGTCATTAATTGGTTTCAAACGATGACTAAAATTTGCATATAGATGACTATTAGTAGCTAATTTACAGTATCTTATAACATGACCAACATTTTGGTCATATTTATTTGGTCATTAATTGGTTTTCTCGGGTGATCATTTAATAATATATTTTGTTGTATATTTGGTCATTAATTGTGACAATTAATGACCAAATGAATGATTAAATCAATGACTAAATTAATGACCAAATTAATGACCAAATATACTACTAGACAACAAAATTGAGACAACCAATTAATGACTAAGCTAAAAACGACTAAAATTTGGTTGCGTTATAAGATATTGTAAATTAGCTACTATTGGTCACCGGCCAAAAAATAGTCATTTACATGCAAATTTTAGTCGCTTTTTTAGTAACTAATTTTCCATTTCATACTAGTGAATTAACACCCTTAGCACACGATTATTTCTTATATACCATGGTGGCCATAAAATTTTCTTAGTTCATGGGAGAGAATATTCATATAGTCATTCTTCACCAGGTAATGAGGTGAATATCTATTTGTGGTAGTTTACATGTTTAGTAAAATGTGCATTCCCATGCCTTATAAAAAAATCATTATGGAGAAAGATACAAAAATCATGTTCTATGAAATGTCTACTTTCACTCTAGAATACCAAGGAGCATCATCTTAAACAAAAACAAGATTTCTCAGTGCCTTTTTGAATATATTTTTGGGGAATATGGTCATCAAGGTGAACATATAGGTAGCTTTTGATCCACAAATGGATGGATAAAAATAAGTGGTGAACAAGATGTTAGTTCAATGTTTGAGGGGATACTATTAGAAGCACCCAAGAACTTAGAATAAGAATTTGATGTATAGTCATCACTCTTATAACAAAGCAATTCACACTTCAATAAATAAGAAAATTTCTATAGATATAACTTTAGAGAAAGAAAATACAACGCAAGAGAAGAAATAAAGGACCAAATATTCATTAACAATATCAAGTTGGTCCATATGTAGATACAACATACCTTGAAGAAGTCATGGGAAAAATATGGGGCCTAACATAACTAAAACAAAATTGAAAAGGTATTCAAGGTAGTAGAATAAGTCTAATTATAATTGAAAAGGCCGCAAGCTCTTAGTAAGAAGATCAAGTCTCTATTGTATGGTCCTTTCAAATTGTTGAGACACAAAGGTAGTAATCCCTATAAAATCATTCTTCTTATATAAATCTACATTAACATAGTAGTGAATGTGGAAAAACTGAATCTTTATGAACCTTCCATGGTCAGGAAATCAAGTGTTATGCTCAAAATTGAAAGTGCTTGAAATAGGTCCAAACCTGAGCGACCGGAAAGGTCTCATCATTGCAATTTCGGCACCACGAACGATTCAAAAAACCGATGTCGTATGAGGAAGATATCGCGTTCTATCCGTTTTCCCAAACAACAAAAATTTTGTGACTGGATACCCAATCAACCTGTAGGTATAGTCAGCAGGCATATTCTAGGAATATTCCATTTTTCTTAGCCAACCAAATCATGCCATGTGGCATGATGTGGGTCGTTGATTTTTTATGGTACGGAGGTGTTTTTAGGCCGTTGGATATATTTTTCAAGAGCCGTTGGATGAGCGACACGTGGCAGCCCGCAGGCCGCCACGTGTCCTTAGGATGGTGTATAAATTTTTTTTTAGAGGCTATAGGATTCGAACCGTAGACCTCAGGCATGGGTGCACACGTCTTAACCAGTCCACCTATGAGTGTTTCTTAACACTATAGGGCTGACGGTTTAATTTATTGTTTAATAAAATTTCGGGCGGATAAAAAAAGGGGCCAGCCCCAACCACCAAAACCAGTGGCTATGACCATGACCTTAAGTCAAAACCCGATGGCTAACGAAACTATAACACCAATGGTTTTGTAGGTGATCACATGTCACGCGGAAGTTAAGTGTGAATTAATGGTTGGATGGTGACCACTCCGACGGAAGTTATAAACACAGTCACATGGTGCAGAGTATGGCTTTGAATGCCACGGTTTGCGGAATGTTTCACAACATCTAGGTTCCATGCCACCCCGTGAAGTTATTCAAACATATAGCCATGAAGTTAACGATGAGGTTGGTATGTGACCACCCCACCTCCAAAACTGTGTTATGTTTATCCAACCAGTCATTTCGGCGGAGATTATAGCACCAACCCTTAATTTAAGGCTTTTATTAAATTAAACTACAGTTAAGTGCCTATCTCCACTTTTAGTGGAGTTTTTCTAGCTGTCATTGCGTAAAAGGAAGAGGGAGGTCACTTTTCGACCAATTTTGGTGAAACGAGAGTCTTTCTAAACTAATTTAGGCATTATGGAGCCATTGGTGCAGAGAAAACATCCATTAGAGGCCTATAAAAACATGTAATTTACAATTTTGAGCATAATGACAAAGAGGGACATGCCATTGGGAGCTGGGCTAGCAGATGTAGCCCAGGAGGGGTGAACTGTTTCATCATTCCTACTGTGTAAAACTTATGTGTGATTGTTTTTCTCTATTATGCACTATTTTTCGATGTTTTTAAGGCTTATTTTCATGCTTAAAGTTCACTAATTCATCTATATTTCATGGTTAAAACTCTCATTCCTTAAGCAAACATATGCAGACAAATTGTACATGTTTTTATTTACTGAAAGGACACTTAGCATAGCAGAACTAATACACTCCTTTCAAATTAGGTTGGTATCAGAGCTAGAGTTTAATCTATGGTGTTTTGTGTGAAAAGATTTGTTAACTGTTTGCAAGGGTTTTCATGCTTACTATGCTCAAGCTTAAGAGAGGAGAAGGAAAATTGGTGGAAGCAAGAGGTTCTCAAAGTGAGCCACAAAAATGGAAGGAAAGATTGCCACGTTCTCCACCACCTAGCTCACCTCCAAAAGAATCAGAAGCAACATCAAGCATGCCTCCAGGATAAGGATAAATCCATGAAGAGATGGATCCCAAAGAGGAAGAAAGAGTGTAAAGAAAAGCATTTCTTGACTTGAAAAAAATGGTGAGAGTCCTTTATCAATAAAGTAATGATAAACTAGAAGAGGAAAGGTCCAAACTTCACAAGGAAGAACAGGGATCATCAGGAGGCCATAATGATGAAGATAAATCAAAGAAAGGAAATGGAGGAAATGGAGACAGTGGAAAGTCACCATCATCACCCTCATCATCCTCTATTTCATCTTCAGTACATCAGCCATACAAGTCAAAGAACACTAGTAAAATTCCTTTTCTAAAACTTGATGTTAAGTTTGAATTACTAACGTTTAATGGTGAAGTTAATGCAAAAAAGCTAGATAATTGGATTAGGAAATTGGAGGTCTATTTGAGAATCCAAAATTTTCATGATGATGATACCAAAATCCAACTAGCTTCATTGAGGATGGAAGGTGTAGTACTTGTTTGGTGGGAAGCCTAGACAAAGGAGGAGATCAAGAAGCATGGTAAGATTATTCTATCATGGACTGATTTCATTTTTGTAATAAAACAACAGTTCTATCCATTAGCTCACATGCAGAAAGCCATAATGGAGTGGCAAATTTTTAAACAATTGAAAGGACACACTGTACAAGTGTATACTCAATAAATTAGGAGAATATCTCTTTTATTAGGAGTATATTTGCATATCTAAGACACTTTACTCAAGTATATAGGGGGCTTACATACCTACCTAAGGCATACTATCCTCATGTTTAACCCTACAAGTCTAGATGAAGTTTTTGTACAAACCACACACTTAGAGGCAAGGGGAAAACAAAACTTAGATGAGAATGAGGAAAATGAGTTTAAATTCAAATGGAATAAAAAGAGAAATGCAAACGTCAGAAAAGAGAAGGGAAAATTACTTTGCAAACACTGTTCTAAAACTAGCCATGATGAAGACCATGTTGGAAAATTCATCCAGAGTTGAAACCAGAAAGTTTTAAAGCCAAGGAGAAAGAAAAAATTGTTGCAATAGCTGAACAAGACCTAGGGTTAGATTTTGGAGATGAAACAAAAATCATAGCTATGGGACTAAACAATATGAATGGGAAAGAGATTGAAAATAAACCTAGTTCTAGTATTTCTAATTGTCACATACAAGCTCCAAATGAAGAAAAGAGAATTGAACTATTTCATGTGAGGGTCATTTCCAAACATACCAATTTTGACACTTTGTTTGACAGTGGGGCACAAGTGAACTTAATTTTTGAAAACTTGGTCAAGAAACTTAATCTTGAGACCATTCCACATCCGAAACCATATCCACTTGGTTGGATTTGTAAGGATGCAAATTTACAGGTTTCAAAGAAGTGCATGTTGCGCTTTGCAATAACTGCACATTTCTTTAACATGGTTGAATTAGATGTTGTTCCGCTTGATATAACAGGTATGGTGTTGGGAAGTCCTTACTTGTATGATAGGAAAGAAATCTTCCTTTTCCATGAGAACAAATACCATTTATTCAAATATGGCAAGGAGTATATTGTGAGAGCTCATCGTAAAAAACTAGACACTTCTTTAGTTAAAGCAGGGCAGATGAAGAGGCTAGTCAATGCAAGCCAAAAATTGACAGTGATGATGATTAAACAAAGAGATGTTTTACATAATCCTTTTCAAACAAATGATGTTGTATGTAATGAGTTATTTCAGTTTGACATCAAGTTGTCTTTGAAAGAAGATGACAAACAGTTGTAGCAGTCGACTTTGGTGTTGAACGGTGTTGAAAACAAGGTGTTGGTGCAAAAAGTTTCAAAGGTAAAAGAGAGGGAAAAGAAACTCAGCAAAGAAGGCACATGATTAAGAAATGTTCATTGTTGGTTTCCGAAAGGCATGGTACAATGGCGAAGAAACTTGGTCAAGAATCGACACAAGTTCAAGGAAAATTCAGCAAAAAATCACCATAATGAAAGAATGCAAGGTGAGAACAATTCCAAGTTTCCTTTGATTATAGACCAATGTAGAAAAATTATGTTTACTAAAAAGTTATATTATTGTTCTGCAAGTTCAAAAATGTGCAGCATGACAATGTCAAAAACAACAATGGTTGGTCGACGGAATCAAGGAAAAATTTGTCGCTTCATGAAAAGCTCCAATTAATGAAATTGGGGAAATTTCAGTGGATAAAGATTGGAAGAGTGGGGACACAGTCTCCTCATCTTCATGTTCAATAATCCAAAGATATTTTTGGGTCTAAAAGCTTCCCAGTGGGGAGATGTGATTAGGAGATCAAGTGGTGAGCTCAAAAATTAAATTGCTCGAAACAGGTCTAAACCTGAGCAATCGGAAAGGTCTCGTCGTTTTGATTATGGTGCCGCGAACGGTTCGAAAAACCGATGGTGTATGAGGAAGATATCGTGTTTTGTCTGTTTTCCAAAACAACAAAAAATTTGTGACTGGATGTCCAGTCAGCATGTAGGTACAGTCAGCAGGCATATTCTGGGAATATTCCATTTTTCTCATCCAACCAGGTCATGCCACGTGGCATGTTGCGTGTCGTTGATTGTTTATGTTACGGAGGTGTTTTTAGGCCGTTGGATGAGTGACACATGGCAAACCCACAGGCCACCATGTGTCCTCAGGATGGTGTATCAAAATATTTTTGGAGGCTACAGGATTCGAACCGTAGACCTCAGGCGCAGGCGCACACATCTTAACTAGTACACCTACGAGTGTTTATTAACACTATAGGGCTGACGGTTTAATTGATTATTTAATAAACTTTCAGGAAGATAAAAAAAGCGGCCATACCCAACCACCAGAACCAGTGGCTATGACTGTGACCTTAAGTCAAAAACCTAGTGGCTAACGAAATTGTAACACTGACGGTTTCGTAGATGATCACATGTCACGCGGTAAAGTTAAGTGTGGATTAGCGGTTGGATGGCGACCACTCCAGCGGAAGTTATAAAAGCAGTCACATGGCGCAGAGTATGGCTTTCAATGCCACAGCTTGCAGAATTTTGTGTAGCCTCCAGGTTCCATGCCACCCCGTGAAGTTATTTAAAATATAGCCACGGAGTTAACGGTGGGGTCAGTATGTGACCACCCCACCTCCAAAACCGTTTTATGTTTATCCAAACGGTCATTTCAGCGGAGATTATAGCACCGAGCCTAAATTTATGGTTTTTATTAAATTAAACTGCAGTTAAGTGCCTGTCTTCACTTTTAGTGGAGTTTTTCTAGCTGTCATTGGGAAAAAAGCAGAGGGAGGTCAATTTTCGACCAATTTTGGTGAAACAAGAATCTACCTAGACTAATTTGAGCATTCTAGAGCCATTGGTGCAGATAAAACAGCCATTAGAGGCATGTAAACACATGTAATTTACAATTTTGAGCATAATGACAAAGAGGGACATGCCATTGGGAGATGGACCAGCAAATCTAGCCTAGGAGGGGTGAACTGCTTCATCATGTCTACTATGTAAGACTTATGTGTGATTTGTTTTTTTCTATGTTATGCATTGTTGTTCAGTGTTTTTAAGGCTTATTTTCATTCTTAAATTTCACTAATTCATCTATATTTCATGGTTAAAACTCGCATTCCTTAAGCAAACACATGAAGACAAATTGTACATGTTTTTATTTACTGAAAGGACACTTAGCACAACAGAACTAATACACTCCTTTCAGATCATTCCATATTAGATCAGGAAAATTATGGAGAAATCTTACCTACCATATAGGGATTAGTACCAATATCTCAAGTAGAGTTTGTAGAGGATATAATTCTACAAAAGAATTCTAGAATAATTACATGTGGATAAAAATTAATATGACAAATTGGATTAAAAGGACAACTTATAGGAAAGTACAAATGGTAATCTAGGGAGAAGGTAAAAGAAAATTTATCTAAACTCCTTCAATATCTTATTTTGGGGACCAAAAGCCTCCCCAAATGGGGAGGTGTGATCTAACATGGATCAAAATATAATTTTTTTTATATATTTGATACTTTGTGAGTGAAAATAGTGGAGTCATGGATTTGTAGGGAATATTTTAGAGTGTTACACAGTAATTTTTCACTGTCCCTGCAATCCCCATCTCGCCCATTGGAGGGTCATTTCTGTGACCAATAAGCAGTGTCATGCCTTGCAAATACCATCATTGCATCCCTTTCCATGAAGACAACATTCCTTCTGTTGATCATTTCCTGAACAGACCCCTGAAAACACTTGTTTTTGCCTTGGCGCTGGTAGCCCGTTATGTCCTCGCGCCAATGAGGAAAATTAACACTGAGCCCGTGCCAGTTGGCGCTCTATCCCAGTTAAGCATCCGCGCCAATCTGATTATGGAAATTAAAAAAAAAAAAAGAGGCGAAGTTTCGATTACAACAACTTCGTGGATGAGTCATGAGGAGTGGTTCCGACTGAATAACCTTGGCCTTCCTCCTTTGGCCTCTTTTTTCCACCTTATGGGGAACCTCCCAATGGATAAGGCCTCCCTTTCACTATTGTAGGGATCCCAACCTCCTCCTCTCCTCTATAAATATAGCCATCTTCCATTGATGAAGGGGCTGAATGGTTGAGCTTTCAAGAGCCTTCAATAGCCTAGAGAATGCTGCAAGAGCCTTGATAGTCCTCATAGAGCCGAATCAGTAGCAAGGATATTATTGTCAAGACAACCGAAGAGAGAGGCTTGTCACATTCTCGACGAGCTTTACCGAGACGTATTCCACTGTCGACCCGTTGAAGGAAGATCCAGCATCAGAGCGCATGTTGTATCTTTCTTTGTATTGATTAATGATAAGCAACTTTGGTTATGGTTCCACTCGTATTGTTCATACATTGTGATCATGAGTTGTGTCTTCTCTGACTGATACATAATTTCATATATTGGGTTTTACACTTGTGTGTTCGTCGTGTTTCTTGTATGTGCAAGTGTTTGATCGCGACAAGCGGGAGAATTGTGATCTCTCGGAGCAAGGAAATGGGAGCACTATCTTCTCTACGAAGAACAGCGTTGGACTTAAGGTAGGCCTTCTTCGTAATTTGGTCCATTGCAATTAGGAACTTGCGCCTTAGCGTGATACGATTGTTGCTAGACCCGATCTGGGCTAGTAGGGATCACCTTTGTCCGCAGAGGGGATTTACCTCTACAACAAATTGGCGACCATACTAGGGAGACATTGATTGGAGTTTGTCTTGTATTTTCGGTTGATTTTGGCCTTTGTCTGCTTGATCAACTCTTTTGGTTCAATTTTTTCTAGTGTAAAACCTCTGTTCAGCCCCAGAGGATCAAATCTGACCTCTGTTTTTCCAAATTTTCATCCTTTCATGGTTGGCTTGATTGGCGCGGTTTCCACCCTGACAGTCGTGCCAATTGGCGCGGGTTGCTAGTTCATCACTCATGCCATCCCCTGTCTGGTGCAGATTATAGCCATACAGTCGCGCCATCTCCTGTAGGTGCTAGGGTTTTCCCTTGTTCGGAAGTTTCTTTTGGTCAGTACTTTTCTTTTGGGTTTGTTTTAGATTCTGCTTGAAGTGGTGAGTCTGGTCTTGGTTGGGACAAATTCTTTGTTTTTTCATTTTCAGGCGTTGGCACTTGTTTTCAGTTAGCAACCCGCGCCAATTGGCCATTGGTGCTAGTTTTCAGTGAGCAAGTTGCGCCAGTTGGCGCTAGTTTCACCTACAAAAGTCGTGCCAATTTCAAGGTGTGTGAAAATTGAGACTTTTTCCCTAAATCCTTCACCAGTGTGTCTTTCCCTTCTGGTCTTTTATCTGTATGAGCATAGATTACATTGCTCATTGTTTGAAATGTTTTCTCTCCATAATTGCTTGATGTAAAAAGGGAATGAATGCCTTATTTTGATCTCGTTCTTTGGAAGTCCTCTTTGTGTTTGAGCTCATATGTCTTGTCACCTTTTGAGGAATTTCGTTACAAAGTGTTTTGAAACAACGATTGCATTCTTAGTGTTTCTTTGCATCCCTTTTGCCTTCATCCTTCATTAAGAAGATTTGCGTTTATTTAGTTTTCATCTCAAAGTTTGCTTTTGTTAAAAAGCATTAGATCACATTGCATTGGAAAGTGTTTTTTTTGAGATCCATCATTGAACTTAGATTACATTGTTTAATGATTGAAAGCTAAAAATCGCATTGAGTGCATTCTCTTTCATTAAAAGCATGCATTAAGTAGATTCTCATTTCATCGAAAAATGCATTGAGTGCATTCTTATCATTTGAAAAGGAAAAGGAAATTGTGCATAGATTACAATTACATAGTTTTAAAAAAGGGGATTTTGCATAGATTACATTGCATAATTCGCATCATTGGATGTTTTATATTACTTTAGGATAGTGAAAGTCATCTAGTTTGGAAAAATTTCGTTTTCAATATTGTTGTTTGTTGCATCATTGTTTGAAGTTCTTCCCTTAACTAGATAGCATTCATCGAATTGAAAAGTTCTCTTTTCTCATATAGCTGCATATAGGAGATTGTCAGATGACATACGGTAGGGCCTTGAAACTGAGACATAATTGAAGATCAACCTTAAAATTTATTCAATCAACCTAAGGAAGCATTGAAACATTAACGAAATATTTAGAGGTCTAGGCTAGTGACGTGTTTCAGCGTTGTTAAACCTAGTAGCTTTCATTCACCTCTTGGCTTTAGACAACACTAGTACGGACTTGTGCTCCCCGTACTGTCGCGTATATAAAGGGAGACCCCACTAGGTTGCTATCCTTTATCCATAGGAAGCCGAGTCTGTCGCCTTATACCCGTGATACACCGAACACAACATTCGGGGAGATTGCCTGCACGTACGTTAAGTCCTTGGTTGATTTCTCTTTCATTTTGAAACCAAGGTGTATATTGCAGTTCACGGTTATTTGGTACACTCTTTTCCTAGAATTCCTGAGTAGTCATTTTGATCTTATCTGACTCTTTAAATTCAAAAAGATCACCAAGCGCTTGTCCTTTCACACTTGTTTCCAAACTGAAAGAGATAGAGTTATCTTTTACTCGTTTCTTGACTCTTAAAATATGAATCGGTGGAGTTTTGTTTCAATGTTTTAAAAATTAACTTCCCACGAAATATTCCTGGTTAAAGTTAGTTTCCTTAGGGTGTTGTTCTAAAGTTGTTTCTAATGGCGACTTTTTCGGAGTTCACCAACCAAGGAATCCCCTCCGAAGGGAATCCTGGTCCTTTTCCTCCTTTTGGAAATGTTGGTGCTCCTTGTATGGCAACGTTGTCCCTTACTGGGTTAACTGTTGGGTTGCCTGTTTGGTTGTTTTCAACCTTTGTGGTCCTGAATGTCCCGGCTACTGGTCAATCAGTTCCTCCGCCTGAGCAACGTCATGTTGATTCCAAGGTGGACCTCTCCCCTTCTTCACATGTTTTTGTGTCCTCCTCTTCTACTTCACCTGGTGAAAGTCTGGATTCGAGTAACCAGGTGGCTAAGAAGAAGAAGAAGAAGACAAAGAAGAAGAAGTTTGATAAAGGAGAGGCTAAAACTGCAGCTGTCACTTCGAAAGCACCTCCTCTTGATAAACCTTCCAACCCTTCGCAGAAATTCAAGTTCCCTTGCATGTTGTGTTAGGGAAACCATCATCTTCGAGACTACCCTGGCATTCCCAAGGTGCTCGAAGTATGGTCCAATGGTCGCCCGACGTTGCCTTTGGCTTCTGGGAGTCAGGTTGGGGGCACGTCTTTGACTGCTGCTGGTAAGGCTCCTAAGAAGCAGGGTAAGATTACCAATCCATGTAAGTGGTGTGAAGGGCACCATGCCATTCACCTTTGTCCGTATATGGATGAAGCCAAGCGAGTTTTGGACAACTCAGTTGTCTCTATGCCGTGCCTTTCGGCTAGTTACAAACATCTTTCTTTGAGTCCTCCACTAGCTGATCCTACGATTGGTCAAGATTCATCCTTGGTCGATCCCGCTCCCCCAGAAATTCAAATTCAGGAATCCATTCCCGACCAACCATTGGTCGTGGGATTAGTTGAGCTGGCCCTGTCAGCGGTGCACCAGGTCTTTTCCGTTGAGAGTGGATCTCACACCCCTCAGGTTCTTCTTGTTTCTTCAGATTCTTCGGACTTGGAGAAGGATTCTCCTGTCCCTATACCTCAAGAAGCTGCTCCTCCGCCTCCCGTGATGGAGGTCCCGGAGGATACTCCTCCCGCCTTCGAGATGGAAGTCATGGAGGATGCTTCTTCTTCTTCCGTAACACGAGAAGAAGACCATCTTGGTTCGATGGTAGCCCCTCCAAGTAGTTTGGTCACTTCCTTTGACTGGAGCCGATTTGCAGGATACCGCCTTCCGTCTTATGTTCCTTTTGAGATAACGATACAAACCTCTAGTCTGGTCATACCTAGCACTGTTATAGATGAAGGTGCGTCTGTTAGTGTTCTATCCTCAACTACTTGGCAAGCTTTCGGTTCACCACCGCTTGTGCCTGTTATGCAAAATTTTTTGGTGTTTAACAGAAGAAATATTCAACCGTTAGGGATCCTTCCAAGGTTACCTGTTACTTTGGGAGGCAAAACCGTCCATATGGATGTGATGGTTGTTCCAGGACCCTTGGATTTCAATCTGCTTTTGGGGCGCGATTACACCTATGCCATGGGAGCGCTTGTCTCCTCCCTTTTTCATGTGTTCTGTTTTCCACATGAAGGACGGATCATGACCATTGATCAGCTTTCGTTCTTTGGTCCTGATGTGGCAGCTGGCTTACCATCATCCCTTCCTAGTTTTTATCCACCCATTGTATCTGCCCCATCGTAGGTCAACTATGTGGCTACCTACCCTGTGCCTGTACTTAGTGATGATGCCGTCGTGCATAGTGTGCTGGGGGCATTGGGTCTTGACTTCCAAGATGTTTTCCTTCCATCGGAGTGGAATTCTTGGAAGCCATGACTTCATATTCATTATGATGAGGTCATCGGAGCACAATTCTTTTTCTTATGTCAAGCTCCTTAAAAAATGAAACAAGCTCTTCGGAGCATAATTCCTTATCTTGTGTCAAGCTCCTTAAAAAATGAAACAAGGTCTGTTGAAGCATAGTTCCTTTTCTTATGTCAAGCTCCTTAAAAAATGAAACAAGCTTGACGGAGTAGAGTTCGTTTTTCTTGTGTCAAGCTCCTTAAAAAATGAAACAAGCTCTTATGAGGATAGTTATTTTAATGTGTCAACCTCGTTAAAACAATGAAACACTTTCCTGTTCAATTCGAGTCTTTGATAAGATCTCGTAAAATCCCAATCGAGTCTTTCTCTTGATATCGTAACTTGAACCTTCACTCCATCTGCCTTTCATATGGATTGAAGCTTGGGGGGCATGTACCTCGAATTGAGTCACCATGTTGGGGGCATGCTTACTTTTTCAAGCATAGTTTGTTTCCGTTTCAAGCTTGTGTAAAAATGAAACCAGTTTCAAGCATAGTTTATCTTTGTTTCAAGCTTGTGTAAAAAAGAAACCAACTTCAAGCAGAGTTTCCTAATTTCAAGCTTGTGTAAAAATGAAACCATTCCCATTTTACCTCTTGTGATTTCCATCTTATCAGCCTGTTTTTGCCAGATGAGCCTTGGTTTTCTCACTCCATCATCACTATCTGCTTGGCCGATCATATGCCTTCACTTGATTGTTTTACCCGTTCCTAAGGAACCACTGCGATGAGTGGTCTTGTTAGCCAGCCTCTTGACCTTTACTTGTTCAGAGCAGTTCCACCATTACCGAAACCAGTAGCTACCCTGTATACCACTCGTTCCTCCAGGAGGAGTCAACTTTCAGCTCTTTTGTGACTCCCTAAAAGTGAAAAGATTGTCGAGTTGCTTGTCGTTTTGATCTCGTTAAATTGGCTGCGAAACGACATCTACCCAGTATATGTTTACCCCTTTTTCGGGATGGGATAGATTATTTACGAAAAAGGAATACCCTAGCCTATCATGACTAGGAGGTTTTCTTAGACATAGTTTTCTACCTTTTCAGATCTGAGGAACTATCTACGAAAAGGGACTGTTGGAGTTTACTTTTCTGCTGTCTTTTCAAACTCTTTAAACATGAAAAGACACCGAGTTCTCCCTTTGTTAGACTTGTTAAACCTTGATGACATTGGATTCAGTCATAATGACGATATTCGAGTTCCTCCTTCCTAGGGCTCGTTAAATGTACTAGGATGGATTCGTCCGAAGGACAAACTTATATTACAAGCATATGATATCCCCTTCAAGCTTGTTTTCAAAAATAATTGGGGTACTTGCCAGAAATGGTGGGGAAAATGGAACCAGTATCATCGTCGTGTTGGTAGTATGTCGCTCTTGAACATGGCACTTGTCTGCATTCGTGTCCAGTTGGGGACATCTCATTTCATTATCCATTTGCCTCCGTGGGTTTGGGTAATCCTTTTTGACCTCTCATCTACTCTTTGCCTTGTCATCATGACCTCAGGTCCTTTGATGTCAAATATTTCCAAATCCACTGTCGTGCCGCCGATATGTTCAAGAGAAGTTGACCTCTGCAAAGTTTCAACCCCCTCTGATTCTCATCTGATCGTGATTCAAAACACATTATGTTCCTCTGTCTCGTGTCGATGATGTGGGAAACACCATGGCCCACCTTCGATCAAGGTCACTTCCTGTCGACTTCAGCTCATTATCCAGGAAGCTGATCTAGAGACTCCCTTCTGGTACCTTGTAGCCTACATGCCTCAATGGCAGGTTCTTCGCGTTCGACGTGAGGTTTTCATCATTGGCCTTCGATCGAGTGATTCTATGGGTATTCGATGTCAGCTCACTTTTCACATTCCGTAGATTGTACCTATAGTACCTTGAGGAACATTGTCACTATTGGTGGTACCTCTCACGTCTGTTAATAGCTTTCATCATTGGCTGGTAATCAGGCGATGTTATTGCATGTTCGACTTCAGCTCACTTATTCGCATGCTTGAACTTGTACTTTGTTCGGGTCGAGATGGAGCGCAAGACCCTGGATTTTGTTTGTTAGAATCCAGGCTGCGATTTTGTGGGTTATTATGATTGGTTACATGACTCATTCATTGGATGGCTGCGACCATACCTGAGTCTATTTATCGATCCTCACTAGATGGCTGCGTCCATGCCTTGGATCTGGATTATTGTATACTCTGTTATGGATGGCTGTGCCCATGCCACATATATCATGTATTTGAGATATCAGTTGTACTTGTCTACGCAGGTTTTCCGACGACAATGTTTTTAGTGGGACACGTTCTCGTAAAAGCGTTTCACCCCTCTCTCTCTCTCGGGCCTCATGCTTTAGGGGGCATCTGTTACACAGTAATTTGTCACCGTCCCTGCAATCCCCATATCACCCATTGGAGGGTCATTTCTATGACCAATAAGCAATGTCATGCCTTGCAAATACCATCATTTCATCCCTTGCCATGAGGACAACATTCCTTCTGTTGATCATTTCCTGAGCAGACCCCTGAAAACACCTATTTTTGCCTTGGCACTGGTAGCTCGTTATGTCCTCATGCCAATGAGGAAAATTAACATTGAGCCTGCGCCAGTTGGCGCTCTGTCCCAGTTAAGCACCCACGCCAATCTGCTTATGGAAATTTTTTTTAAAAAAAAGAGGCAAAGTTTCGATTACAACAACTTCGTGGATGAGTCATGAGGAGTGGTTTTGACTGAATAACCATGTCCTTCCTCCTTTGGCCTCTTGTTTCCACCTTATGGGGAACCTCCCAAGGGATAAGGCCTCCCTTCCACTATTGTAGGGATCCCAACCTCCTCCTCTCCTCTATAAATATAGCCATCTTCCATTGATGAAGGGGTTGAATGGTTGAGCCTTCAAGAGCCTTCAATAGCCTAGAGAATGCTGCAAGAGCCTTGATAGTCCTCATAGAGCCGAATCAGTAGCAAGGAGATTATTGTCAAGACAACCGAAGAGTGAGGTTTGTCCCATTCCCGACGAGCTTTACCAAGACGTATTCCGCTGTCGACCCGCCGAAGGAAGATCCAGCGTCAGAGCGCAGGTTGTATCTTTCTTTGTATTGATTAATGATAAGCGACTTTGGTTATGGTTCCACTCATATTGTTCATACATTGTGATCATGAGTTGTGTCTTCTCTGATTGATACATAATTGCATATATTGGGTTTTACACTTGTGTGTTTGTCGTGTTTCTTGTATGTGCAGGTGTTTGATCGCGACAAGCGGGAGAATTGTGATCTGCTGGAGCAAGGAAACAGGAGGGTTATCTTCTCTATGAACAAAAGTGTTGGACTTAACGTAGGCCTTCTTAAGGTAGGGCATTAAATAGTCATTTTTAGGTCAAATATTAGGAAACAAAGTTCATAATCTGATGACATTGTTGATCTACACATCAAGACCTTTCGAGCAATATAAATATATCTTCTATTGTAGCTTGTATGAGGATGTTAAGCCTTCCACAATTTAACCTATGCATTGACCACCATGGTATCTAGTGGGTGCTATGTGATTTCCCACAATCCACACATCGAGAGCTAATCACATGTGGATTTTCAGGAAGCCTCTATAGGGTCCAAGTGCTAAACCTAATTGAGAGTTGAGACATGGGAAAAACATTAACCCAAACATTATATAGATATTAGGATATGTTAAATATTATGGCACTAGGAATGGAAGGGGTTGTGTTCCAAATGCATTGATTTGTTGTTCCATAATTGAGCAGAGAAAATATTTGGGATAATATGAGCAGAACACATAAAGTATAAGACCCTATAACAACCATTTAGGGCACAATGTCTATTGAAATGTCATAGTGAGACCATATTTCTTTGTCTTTGCAATTAATAATTGAGAAAAAAAGAGCAAGTCATAATCCTGAACTTCTTGTTGCGTTTTCCCATATCAAGTTCCTAAGGGTATATCATGTGTTCATTGTGGATGGTATGATAATTGTTATTATAGCTTCATTTATCACATTATTAATTTAATTTTGCAAATTTGAACATTACACTTGTAATATTAAATTTTAATAATAAGGAAACATTGCATAATAGATATTTCACTAGGGTTAATATAATAAAAATGGTTAATATATGAAACAATGAGCTAACTAGGGATGTACACAATAACAAGAGGGTGTTGGTTGCGGTCATTAATGGTCTTGTCTCAATTATGAAAGAATGAGGGCACAACAGAATATGCAACTATGGTTTCCAACCTTATAAACAAATATAAAAAACCACACACAGTGACAATCAACTTCGCAACATGTAAAAACACGGATTTCAATAAAAATACAATACTCTATTTCAGCAACAAGCTATAGGCAATTTTCCACCACTACAAGGGATTTGTTGCAACTTTAACAAGGAAACAGGGGAGTTGAAACCACTATAGCAGGGTGTTGCCACCATTATAACAAGGGAGTTGCTACAACATAGTTTCAACAATGATTAGATACATTTGAGTTGTGGCAACTAACAACTTTGAAACTAATAAAATACTCTGTGACATCCCATCACAATTGTCCTCATGAAGTTCTAGGAATTTAAATCTTTGGTGGAAAATAACAATATTCATAAAATCAACTATATAAGACTAATTGTGGGGATAAATATTTTGGTGATGACTTTCAATCAATTTTTACATCTCATGACATTGTTTGGAACCTCATTGTGAGTGGAGGATAAAAATAACCATATAAAACATTTCAGAACATATATGTCTAAAGAAACAACAAGAATTACTGAGACAAACAAATTACAAAATAAGTTTCATACTTTCATTTTCACCATAAAATACAGGTTTTAAGTCACATAGTTGACATTATTTGAATGTATGTTTTTTAAGCTGCATATTTACATTTTACAGCATTTAATTAACAAATTACAAATTTTAGAATTCATTCACTATATAAATGTAACCAACGATGTAATTGTCTCTAATGGAGTGTTGAGCTTGATAAAAGAAATGTGTTTATAGGGTTTTGACATTATGTCAAATTGGTTGTTGTGCCTTCAAATCTTAGATTCTTAGCATGGTAACTTCCAAACAAACAAATATTCGAGCTTTCAAAATCTTTCGAATTCATATAAAACAATAATAAATTTTACACAAGTAGAATTTGAATTTCGAGAATCAAGACGACACTGTATTTTCGTATTTATAATATGATTAGCTACTGTACACATTAATTTGCATTATTATTAATAAAAAAAGTTACTATTATTTTTATAGCTTGTTTAGCCTAAGTTACCTTAAAGCTTTAACGAGTTTAGATGCTTTTATAAGTGAACTCTTTCCGGCCCTTTTAAGCAAACATTGAAGTATAGATTTTGATTTTAACTTCATTTGTTTAGTGATATTAGTTTTTTTTTAATGAAAGTTTTAAAAGGTTATATTTAGATTGGGTTATAAAAGATTATTTTTTAAAATTGGATATAGAGATTTAAATTCAAAATGGAAATTAATTATTGAAGTATTTAAAAAATTTTGATTTTTTTTAATAAATTATATTTGTTAATGAAGACTTGTGTGTAAACATTTCAAATTGGTGGAGTTGTGGATAGAGCTAGTTTGTTGGTGCAAAAATAAAGAATTATTATGGAGGGTTTTAAGGTAAATGGAAGGAAGGAAAATGCAAATAATTATTCATGATGTCCTGATAATAGGAACCAAGCGATATTTTCAATTGAATAGGTAGCATCTCTAAGCAATGAAATAGACAGGGATAAAATAGTAAATATGGAGATAAATGGTTATTTTGTGAATCATGGAAGATTCAATGATGTGAATGTAAACCATCAACTAGATAAATAAGGTGTGATTAACTATAATGAAGAATAGATTATATATAGTAACAAGGTAACAACACAATTTATGAGTTCAATGCTAAAGCATTTTATCTTATATATTGTTTTTTATATTAATTACAAAACTATTATTACTTTAATAATTGTACCAGTTTGATTTTTTGTTTCATCCATTTTAATAATGTTATATGTTGCACTATATTTTTATGTTAGTTTTTTGGAAGGGAATGGATGTCAATTCAGTTCAAAACTTGTTTTTTTCATTCCCACTTCATTAATCAATTCCATTCTTAATGCATCATCCCCCTTCTAGAAACACTCTTTATTGTTAATCTTAATTTAATAAGGAGTTGTTGTGTCGATAATTTATTCTTCACTCCAATCCACCTAAACCTTTGGTGTTTTCACCCTAGTTTACTTTGTCAAATCTCTCTTTCGTCCATCATCTCGCCTCAAGGAACATTGTATATGTTTTGTGGTTTTAACTTGTAAAATGCTTATTTATCACATTTTCCATATCTTCTCATCTTCATTAATTCTATCGACATTGAGCAATGCACCCGAGTAACAACATCAACTTCTAATATTGTTCTATTATTAAAAACCCCCAAATCCAAGTGTTTTACATGACCAAGAAATTGGATCTCGCAAGAATAATAGTACAAGAAAGGGGTAATGCAATAAAATTCAAGAACGGGAACAAAGTATTAATGCCCTTCTTTAATTAGATTTACATGGTTTTCTATAGAGAGAATGTCAATATATGTACATGATTTGTATTCATACCTATGTTTAGCATTTACACAGAGTTAAAACTTCAATCCCATGACCATTTTGAGCATATTATGTAATTATTGTAAAGCATATTAGCTCCTTGATTTGGCCACCCATGTGTCATAGTGTTTTTTATATTATATCTAATATAATGTTCAAGGGGAATTTTTATTACCAAAACTATCACTAATAAGGGTTGACCCTTAATTTTTATCATTAATTAACACCCTTGGAAAATGATTCTTTCATATATACCATGATGGCTTGGATGCTACTATTGGTCTTATACCAATATAAAACATCTCCAAAACTCAAAAGAATATAAATTTATGTGAAAAATAAGTTTTGAATAGGGTTCATACGATTGTGGCATGTGTCATCATCCTATATAGTCATCCAAGATTGCATCCACCGTGAAATCTTAGTTTCTCCATATAATTAGGAGGTTTGAAGGAGGAAAAATATACCTCTTGTCTCCATTAATATTACTTGGTTAGTTTTCTTCCTCTTTACCAAAACTATAATTTCTAGGGGTCGACCCTCAATTTTAATTATTAATTAACACCCTTGCACACGATTCTTTCTTATATGCCATGATGGATTTGGTGCTACTATTGGGCTTATACCTATATAAAACATCTCCAAAACTCCAAAAAATATAAATTTATGTTAAAATTGAGTTTTGAATAATGGTCATATGATTGTGGCATGCGTTATCATCCTATATAGTCATGTCAAGATCACATCCACCCTAAAAACTTAGTTTATATATATAATTAGGAGGTTAAATGTGGAAAATGGTACCTCTTGTCTCCATTAAGATTACTCAATTAGTTTTATTCCTCATTTATACCTAGGATTCATGAGAATCCACTTTGTTTCTTTGGATTACTTAGTTAACTTTCTTCCTCATTTCTAGCTGGGCTTTATGAGAATCCACTTTGCTTCTTATTTATGTTATGGAGGCACTGTACGATTTCATAAAGAATTAGAGTCAAAATAAGTTGAGTTGGAATGAACCCAAGTTCAAGGTATGAAATTCATCATCGAACATGTTAGATATATGATGTCACAACTGATTTCCAACTATGTTAATGGAGATCCTCTTCTCCTACTAAAAAAAACAAATTGTTGTTGTGTTATTAATCAAAATTTATCTTTAATGTTTATTGTTCATTAAATTTATGGATATGAAATATGGTTTTCTTAAGAGAAAAGAAATGATTGTTGTTTCACATGTTTGCAAGTATGATTGAGGATCTAGTGTTTTATATGTTACTTTTCCTCTTACTTATAAAACTAACATGTTAAAAAGAAAATATCATGGATTGGATCCAAGTTTCAATCCTCCCCTTCCTCTCTTTGATTGACTTGCATAATTAAATTGAAATAAAGTTAGGAAAAGAATGATTTAAAGCTTAACCTTTTCAATAAGCCAATATCACTTATTGAATAAGCTTTCACACGTATATGTGCAAAATATCTTATAAGATTAATGATGTCTTCAGTAGGGAAAAATTATTACAACACTTCCTTTAGTGTCCTTTTCCCCACCTTTTCTAGTTTTCCTTTATAATTAAATACTTTGGTAATCTTAGAAGTTTAGACCCCTTTTCCCACTACTCCCGGAAGACCCATCATGGGCTCGAGCCATTTATTTTAACCCTAACTTGCCACCTTGGCCCAAATCCTCTATTTTTGTTTTGCCTAAAACTCCCCACTACCACCTAAACCTACCAATCAAATAGCTTTGATGTGTCTCACATGATACTCCCAAACACTGATGGTCTCAAATTGTCTCTATAGACCCTTCTTGGATAGTCAAGTATGATTGATGTTTGGATCTTCAAATACATTGAGCCTATCATAGATCCTATCTCACACTTGGTGATCCCTAAGTCTAAGTCTCAGTCCAAAATCCAAGTCCAATAAAGCCCCCATTAGGTCACCTAAGGTCTCACTCAGTCATAGGATGGATTTGGTGCCCTGCAAACTATGCCTTCCTGCATGAAGATATTGTATTTAAAGAGAAACAAAATCAAGCAATTTGATCCAAAATCAATCAACAGTCATTCAAGAAAAACCTCGTTGGCTTAAAGAGCACAAATACTGCAAGGGACAGTTGAACTTGTTCACATTTTTACAATGAATAACCAAGGTGGCCATCAGCAATAAGAATAGGTAAGGTAATAAGATGTTATCATCACCGGGAGGCAGACACAAACAAGACAA
The DNA here is from genome assembly GCA_034641835.2 of Pinus albicaulis. Taxonomy (NCBI): domain Eukaryota; kingdom Viridiplantae; phylum Streptophyta; class Pinopsida; order Pinales; family Pinaceae; genus Pinus; species Pinus albicaulis. The sequence goes on from CM076580.1 coordinate 360,754,796, forward strand.
AGGCAGCAGGCCTGTATGTAAAATAGAATCAGGGTGTTTTTTATGGTTGGTTAACAAAACAGTGGTGACAAGCAAGAAACCATCACAAAGGCTACAAAGATAGAAGTCACCTCAACCCCATCAAGTACACATTGAAGATTTTGTTACAAATGATAAATAGGTTTTGAAAGGATATTAAAGATGAAAAAGCCTCCTTCTTAAAAGCAGAGGGCATGCAAAGAGTATCAGTTTGAGAAGCTAATGTTTTTTCAAGTACAGTCAAAGACTTATAGAAGGGATCAACAACAAATGAAATATAGGCATCTGCAAAAATATCAAAATGGCCCAAGAAAGCAAATGTATCCCTGATTTCCATCTCATCTATTTGACCCCCAACAAAATCCTCCTTGTCAAAGGATTGTTCTGCAAAAATATGACAGAGGCATAAGTGAAAATTTTGCAAAAATATGTCCAAAGCGTTTTTTACAGCGAAATATCAGTTAAAAGGCATACCGAAAATATGGGGAAACTTTAACTTTGCAAAACTGGGTTTATATTTTAAATTTATTTTTTCAAAAAAAACTATAAAGGGCCTCTTTTAACTTTCCCCCGCATCATTTTCCACTTTCCAAGATAGAAGAATCCATTGGAGGAAATTTGAAAGGTTTTCAGGCGAAATTGGGAAAATTTCTCGGCGCTATGCACAAGATGGAGGTAGGCAGTGTAAATTTACACTGCGCTACGTGCTCAGAGCCTGGCGCTACACACCTGGGCTGGTGCTACGCACAAACTTAGCAAAGACCGGAAGGCACCCAGAAGACTGCCCAGTCTGCCCGGCACTGCGCTTCGACGACCCGACCAGCCCGGCGGCACGCACAGGCGCTACACACCTGGCAGACTTTGCAAAGTTTGTCCAAAGAGTTCCAAAAAATCGAAACTTCATCTCCAAGTCTTCTGAAAATCTGAGCACAAGTTTGGTGGAACCTTTTTCTCCTCCTGAGCATTCCTTTTCTAAAAACAAGGAGGTCATCCATAGTCAAAGTTAGACCAAACCCTGGACTATATAAAAATCAATTTTTAGTCTCTGAGTTAGGGTTTGCAAGTGAAATTTATTTTGAGTGCAAAAAGAGGCCTGGGTAACTGTGGGCTAACCTCCAACACAAAGTGCAAGCCTTTAAAAAAAAAAAAAAAATTGTTTTTCACCTTAGCTTTCATCCTGTAAAGAGTTGACCTACACCACCTATTTTGCCCAAAAACTCTCAAACAAAGGCCAAAGGTCCCACTGTTTTTTTTTTGGACCAGTCATCATGTCAAAGGGAGACAATCACACCAGTAGTGATGCGAGCCTTACTCCCACCAAGCCAAAACATCATGGAGGAAAAGCAAAAATATTTGAGCCCCTAGACACCACTCCAATCACTTCATCTCCTATGATCCTTTCATGCTTTCAGGATGTAGGGTGCTACAAATTTTTTGAAAGGGTCAAGCAAGTCAACAGCCATTCAGACTTGACTAGATTGTTTGTCTGTAGCTTACAAAATCATCAAGTTAATCTAGCAGGGGTGAAATTTGAGCTCTCATCTGAAATCACTTCCAAAGCAATGAGTATACCATACATTGGTGAGGTACGGTTCAAACAAAAGAATTTGGAGTTGAGTTATTATGGGCCCTATTTGAAACCCAGCTATCAACAAAATTGTAAGGTTGTTTTCCCTTTTTCCCATTTTCTAGAGAGGTATGCTGCATTGATGAGGCAGATTATCAGTTTTTTCACATGTGAGGGGAGATACTCCTAGATCTACTCATATCATATAAGGTTGTTGATGCATTTCACCTAGGTCAAAATGATGAACCTGCCTTACTACCTTTTCCTAAGCATTGATAAAATGGCCTTAGTTTTCAAGAAGAAAAGATATGACCACCAAATTTCAAGCCTCTTTCACCACTCCCTGATCAAAATGATTGTTCTATATCAGCTAGAGCAGCAAGGAATATCTTGGGAAACCTTCATCTCACATAATGTGTTTACAGACCCTCGGGCCTTCATCCAGCAGAACTTGCCTTCCACTTCACAACCATCTACCTCTACTCATCCATCATCTCCCCATGTGCCTTCTCCACAAATAATTTCACCTCTTTTTTCTTCCCCTAATTTGCCAAGTGAAGGAGCTGATAGTAGCCCTAGTGAAGAAAAAATAGAAGGCATTAGTCATGAGGAAACTGAGACAGGTAATGATGGACAAGGAGGAAGAAGTGGAAAAGAGGATGATGAAAATGAAGAAAACAGTGAAGAGGAGGGAAGTAGCAATGAAGAAAGCAGTGATGGAAAAGATGAAAGTAGTGACCATGATGAAGAGGAAATCAGAGATGAAATTAGTGAGAAAAATGATGAAGAAGAGCAGGCAGATGATGATGAAGAGAAATGATGAGGAGGACAACCATCAAAGTGCCCAAGACAATCAAGAAAAGATTCATGACAGTCATGACAGCTGTCATGACTATCTTGACAAAAATTAGTCTGTGGAAGACAAAGAAAATAAAAATGCGGCAAGTGCAGAAGATGTCAATCAATCAGGGGATCAAAGTGATGACAGCACTACATCCAAAACTTCCATTTTTGCCCCTCTCACACACACTTATCATAGAGGGAGAAGAGATGTGTTTTCTGCCTCTAAAAGGAAAAGGGCCATCTCCTCTCAAACTGCCAAAACATTGGATAAGGGAAAGGAAAAAATGGAAAATGTTGAGCAGAAGATACAAGTTAGAAGGAGAAAAATGATCAAGAAGACTTCTCAAGGGCCTCTTTTCATTAATCTAGACGGTGAAAATGAAGACCAAGAGATGAGTACTAAGTTGCTTCTTTTAGAAAAATATGCACAGCTTCGAGAATGGGAAAAGGATTTTGAGAGGGCACAAAGGGTCATATACTATTATAAAGAGGAGCATAAACATTTCAAATAGGTGAAGAGGGGCCTTTCCTTACAGAAGAAAATGATCAAACACTATGCAAGGAAGAGCATGCTTACTAATGCCAAACTAAAGAAAGCCCTCATGGAGCTAGAAGAGCTAAAAAGGACCAAGTGCATGACAACCTCGGATCTTGGCTGATGCTTCTCAGCAGGTATCTAAAACCCCTTGAGGGGTCTACACGCCAATTTTGAAGCAAATCCGAAATTTTTTTGTTTTTTCCAAATTTTGACCCTTAGGAGCGCAGCACCCTAGGCGCTACACACAACATTGGTGCATCCTCAGCTTCTAAAGTTTTCATTTTTGGATTTTTCACATCACCAACAGTCTACCCACAAAATTTCAGGTCAATCGGAGCATTTTTTCCTGCTCAAAAGGTCAAAAAAACCTCAAAATTGACATTTATGCCTCCTGTTGAGTCTCAAAAGTGTTTTCCATATTCATACATATTTCCATTATGTCATAACCATTTAGCTCTTATTTCATAGCCATCTGACCTAAAACCCTATATCAAGTAACCATTTTCATAAATATATGGGTTAGGATCCTTGTCTTCCAAAGTTATTTATTTTATATATTTAAAGTGAATTTATGATTAGAAACTAGAAAATTAACATAGTTTCATATATCTATATATGTGTTATGAGTTTTGTGACATGTGTAGGTCAAAAGGAGACTTCTAGAAGACCCTTATGTGGCACTCTAAAGCCAAATTCAAATTTGGTTGGAGAAGATTATGGGATCAAGAGGATATGTGTCTCACTTCCTTGTTGTATTGAAATTCTAAGAGGATATGTGTCTCATTCCTCAAGTTGTGTTAAAACTCTAGAAAGACATGTGTCTTATCATTTCCTATTTTGATTGTAACTCTAGAGATGGAGGGAGAGATTCATGGACTCCCATTAATGAGATAACTCCCCATATTTTGTATAAATAGGAGAAGCTTTCTCCTATCATGAGTAATGAAAAAGTAGTGAAAAATAGGAGAAGGAGAGAAAGGAATAGAGAGTCTTTTGTAACAAAGTTTAAGATGGAATGGGATGTAGATTTGTGAGTTTTTCAATAAAGAAGTTCTTTGATGTTGTTTTGATTACATCTTCAAGGAGCTAAGGATTACACCAAATTGGTAGCAGAGGGCCCCTGCTATCCAAGGAGGCTTTTGCATGTTTTCTAGATAAGAAGCTTTTAATTATGTAGGTTGTTAGCTTCAATTCAAGGTTCATAATATTTGTTTGTCCAATGTATCCTCATTCCATTGTGCTTTGCCCCTTTTCTCAAGATCTTCCAAAACATCTTTATTAAATGAATGGGATTCAATTGTGATATTTTGAGTTATTAGCATTTCATTTTCTGTTATTTAGTTTTTAGTGTTTACATTATATTTCTTTAGGCAGAGTCAATAAGAGGGCCAGAAGCTTCTGGTTTCATCCTTTCTAGTAAAGGTGAAATAACCAGTAAAAGCCCCTATTGTCAGTCTCTGTATAAGAAATATTTTATTCACACAATTTTAGATCAGATTCCTCATTATACTATAATTAGTCTCTTTCACAAGCTCTTCCAATAAACCTTTAATTCACGAATGGGGCTAAGTTGTAGTATTGTGAGTTATTGATTGTTTTGCTTCATAGAAGATCCTTATCACATTATGATTAATCTCTTTCAAAAAGCTCTTCCAATAAACCTTTAACTCATGAATGAGATTTAGTTATAATGTCATAAGTTGTTTCAACATTTCATAGGAGATCCTTACTACATTATAGTAATCTTTTTCTCAAGCTCTTCCAACAAACCTTTAACAAATGAATGAGATTTCACTATAATGTTTTAAGTTACTGTTTTGTTTTGCAATTAGATTAAAAGATCCTCATTATCTTACAACCATTCTTTTTCTTAAAAGCTCTTCCAACATATCAATATTAGATGAAAGAGATTTGGTTGAATTATGTTGAGTTACATTTCATGTTCATTTGCAAGCTAGGATATCCATAGATTAGAATGTTCTGTTTTTCACCATTTTCCTAATTAGGGATAGAATTTACAATTACGCTCTGTTTTGAGTCTAAGGTTTCATTTTCCTTTCTTTTTGACATAAATTTGATTTCATCTTTTGAACATAAGTACTAAAAAGACAAAACCCCCAAAAACATCAATAAAATACATACAACGAAGTAAGGAAGAGGTCATTTAAGCACATATAGTGCACCACACTTCATCAGTTTACTAGCTCTGGTTGATAATTTATGTTAGCAATTTAGGACACTAAATTGACTACACATTTTGGCGCCGTTGCCGGGGAAGTGTAATTAGGAGACCTTATTTCTTACATCTAAAAAAAAATAAAAAAATTCTTGAGTATGCTCTCCTCCTGCACTTTGTGTGATCTGGAGGATCAGAAAAAGGATTGTTATATAAAAAAAATTAATAATTCTTGAGTATGCTCTCCTCCTGCACTTTGTATGATCTGGAGAATCAGAAAAAGAATTGTTATGTAAAAAAAAAAAAAAGGAGACAAAATAAACTTCATCATTTCAATTGATTCAAAAAAAAAAAAAAACCTTCTCTTTTCCATATTTGTTTTTCCTCAAACAACAGTTATTAGAAATCATTTAAAAATTTTGCACACAATAAAGGTATATCACATGAAGAAACTGTTGATAAGGAGAATATTTCAAATTGATGAAGAGAAGATTACAAATTCAATTGCAGGGACAGACAATGGAAGTGTATCATATGAAGAAATTGCTGATGAAGAGAAGATTTCAGACTGTTGATGAAGAAAAGATTGCAGATTCCATTGCAAGTAATTGGAATGAGGGAGATCAATCTGAACTTCTCTGTGAGATACAAGCCATTACACTTCAACACCTGCAAATAAAAACAAATCAAACCACAAATAATTGCCAGAAAACGAAATGCGTAATTGTCAAAAACACCCGATTTTAAAACGAATTTTCTGAGCAAACCGGGATGAATTAGAAAAAACTAAAACTTGGGTTTTTTCGGGAACGGGGTGAATTAGGTAATATTATGATAACTTTCTGAAATTTGCAGCCATTTAGGAGAAATTTAGGGTTCTTCGGAGCACTAATTTGCAGTGTGCGTGAGAGAAAATGTTTGTTTATTATGAAAACAGTCACGGTTTTATAAAATTCAATTTTGAGAAATAATCAAGGAACTGATTTCCTTATTTGAAGGAAAATATGGCAGAATTCATGTGTGGTGGCACATGATGAGTGACAAATGGATTATTTGAGGCAAACACATTATCACATGTGCATCAAATGCAAGCTGTATAAATTGAAAATGACTCTGCCTTCATCTCCTTCATAGTTAGGAATTTGACTTTAGAAATTTCAAGCTTTTTATTTTTATCTTGCATGAAAGAGGCATTGGCATGACTTTTTTTCAAAAATATTCATAAGGACAATTATTTCATCCATGCTTTATTTCATTTAAAAAAAATAAAAAAATAAATCAATGAAATGAATAAGTTATTTGCTCACTTTTCTGAAGGTATTGATTAATTTTGGACTAATGATGAAAGATGAATGGATAAATTTTTATTAAAGATTTTTAGCTACAGAAACCGTCGACATTCTTCAGCTAAAGTCTAATTCTGCAGTTGTTCTCCAATTTCGCAGCTAAAACAATCTCATTGTTCAAATCAGCCTAACTTTCTCATACAAAATCAGATTTTGATGATTCAAGTATCGTTGGAAAGGTCTCAACAAGATCTACACAGTGAGAAATCCATCATTAGAGTTTGAAAAAGTAAATAATGAAATAAATTTCTAAAAAGAAGAAACATTCAACTTGAGGCACTAATTCCAAAACATGTATAAATTCTTTTGATTTTTCCTTTGAGAACTTGTTTCATTATACAAATTCTTAGTTTTGTGTGTAAATATCATAACTAGAGAGATTGATCACCTCTCTCCTTTGATAATCTTACATTCCATTGTAGAAGAAGTATTAGTTTTTTTTTGCAGGTTCCAGGAGGAAGGACAAATGACTACAAGAGAATGGTGTCTCTCTAAGAGACCATTTTGTTTCATAAGAGGATGATCAGCAACAAAGAGGAAATATGCTGATGCGAAATCAGATCTAAACACTTGAAAAACTTTCAGATACTATTGTCTCCATCACATCCATACCTCATAATAAACCATTCACCTCATTTCACTTCATATTTTCCATTTACATTCACATCCACTTTCCATTTCTTTTTGTTCATTCATAACCCACAAATAAAAGCAAGAGGCTCATTCACATGCTTATTGCCCATTGCCATTTCTAATCTCCATTGCCATCTTCCATTTTCATCTTCAATTTCTTGTCATTTTCATTCTGCAAATAAGCCCTGCTTCAATGCAAATTATTGAGTCCATATTCCTTTGAGTCTAAGTTCTTTGTAAAAACACCTTGAGGCTTGCATGCCTCAATGGCAAGTTCTCATGCTGACAAATAATGGGAATACATTAATGTCCCTTGTTCGTCAGATCTTCTAGGTGACTCGACATCGGCAAAATCATTCGTACTTAGCAAGATGTGTTTGGGCATCTTGACTCTCATTGTCATCAATAGTGAGAGTTCTCGTGTTGACTAGTGGCATCCATTAATGGCCACTAAGTCAACAATTTCCTACTATGTTCGACATCATAACATCTTTTCACATAGTAGGAATTGTGCCAATGAGTTTTGAAGACATGAAGACTATTATTTTCAGCATTTTGGAGCAAATTTATCAAGTTTTAGTAGGAGCAATAAAAAGTAATCTTATCTCTTTATCCATGACTCCTCCTGTTTAGCCACTTAAAGAAGAATATGATCAGAATTTTTGCAGCCACCACACATACACAACTCATCCACATTTAAGGTAAGTGAAGGTATGTTGTTTTCTAATTTTTAGTCATGTAATTCATTAGAATGCTAAAATTGTAACTTTGGAAAAATTCCTCACTCCCTTTTCCACATTGTCATATCTTTAGTTTGGGGGGGAAGGAACATCATTTCATATCCACATGTCATACACTATCACACATTTTCATTTCATTTCCACCCACATATACTTCCTAACCAACTATTGTTGCAACATGATCCAAAAGATTATATGCCTTGCAAATGATCAATTCATTGATGAAGTAATTGATTCTAAATGTTTTCATGAACTTTGATGCAACAAAGAAAATAAAGCATTGTTACACAAGAACTATTGCTCAAAAAAAAAAAAAAATGGTTGTCACACAAGAACCAACCATTCAAAAAAATGTTGCAATCAAATGTATTATACTTTGCCAAAAAGAAAATATCAAGAAGCAAAGTTTGGAACGAATCTATATGAGTCAAAACTCATAAAAGATCAACTCATGGACAAATGAATCATTGCAATAGTTGCATGAGGACATGCAACAACTTCAGTTGGGGGGTATGTTGAGTCTCAAAAGTGTTTTCCATATTCATACATATTTCCATTATGACATAACCATTTAGCTCTTATTTCATAGCCATCTGACCTAAAACCCTACATCAAGTAACCATTTTCATAAATGTATGGGTTAGGATCCTTGTTTTCCAAAGTTATTTATTTTATGTATTTAAAGTGAATTTATGATTAGAAACTAGAAAATTAACATAGTTTCATATATCTATATATGTGTTATGAGTTTTGTGACATGTGTAGGTCAAAAATGAGACTTCTAGAAGACCCTTATGTGACACTCTAAGGACAAATTCGAATTTGGTTGGAGAAGATCATGGGATCAAAAGGATATGTGTCTCATTTCCTTGTTGTATTGAAACTCTAAGAGGATATGTGTCTCATTTCTTAGTTGTGTTGAAACTCTAGAAAGACATGTGTCTTATCATTTCTTATTTTGATTGTAACTCTAGAGATGGAGGGAGAGATTCATGGACTCCCATTAATGAGATAACTTCTCATATTTTGTATAAATAGGAGAAGCTTTCTCCTATCATAGTAGTGAAAAAATAGTGAAAAATAGGAGAAGGAGAGAAAAGAATAGAGAGTTTTGTAACAAAGATTAAGATGGAATGGGATGTAGATTTGTGAGTTTTTTTTAATAAAGAAGTTCTTTGATGCTGTTATGATTACAACTTCAAGGAGCTAAGGATTACACCAAATTGGTAGCAGAGGGCCCCTACTATCCAAGGAGGCTTTTACATGTTTTCTAGATAAGTTGTTTTCAATTCTGTGTTGTTAGCTTTTAATTCATGTCTTGTATTATTTGTTTAACTAACAGATCCTCATGATATTGCAGTTAGTCTCTTTCTCAAGCTCTTCCAAAACATCTTTATTAAATGAATGAGATTCAATTGTGATATTTTGAGTTATTAGCATTTCATTTTCTATTATTTAGTTTTTAGTGTTTACATTATATTTCTTTAGGCAGAGTCAGTAAGAGGGCCAGAAGCTTCTGGTTTCATCCTTTCTAGTAAAGGTGAAATAACCAGTAAAAGCCCCTACTGTCAATCTTTGTATAAGAAATATTTTGTTCACACAATTTTAGATCAGATTCCTCATTATATTGTAATTAGTCTCTTTCACAAACTCTTCCAATAAACCTTTAATTCACGAATGGGACTAAATTGTAGTATTGTGAGTTATTGATTGTTTTGATTCATAGAAGATTCTTATCACATTATGATTAATCTCTTTCAAAAAGCTCTTCCAGTAAACCTTTAACTCATGAATGAGATTTAGTTGTAATGTTATAAGTTGTTTCAGCGTTTCATAGGAGATCCTTACTACATTATAGTAATCTTTTTCTCAAGCTCTTCCAACAAACCTTTATCAAATGAATGAGATTTCACTATAATGTTTTAAGTTTTTGCAATTAGATTAAAAGATCCTCATTATCTTACAACCATTCTTTTTCTTAAAAGTTCTTCCAACATATCAATATTAGATGAAGGAGATTTGGTTGTATTATGTTGAGTTACATTTCATGTTCATTTGCAAGCTAGGATATCCATGGATTAGAATGTTCTGTTTTTCATCATTTTCCTAATTAGAGATAGAATTTACAATTACACTTTGTTTTGAGTCTAAGGTTTCTTTTTCTTTTCTTTTTGACATAGATTTGATTTCATCTTTTGAACATAAGTACTAAAAATACAAAACCCCCAAAAACATCAATAAAATACATACAACGAAGTAAGGAAGATGTCACTTAAGCACATATACTGCACCACACTTCATCAATTTACTAGCCCTGGTTGATAATTTATGTTAGCAATTTAGGACACTAAATTGACTACACACCTCCTTTTCAGGCCAGGCGTTGTGCACAGAGCAGTCATTGGAGATTTGATGTTTGAGCAGGTAAATGGTATCCATTCAGCACAACTAAAGTATTTTTGGAAATTAGACTCATCAAGATTTCCAACGAGCCATCACGGGGCCAAATTCGATGTCGGGAAGGGGTCCAAAACTCAGCTACAACAGACCCTATTTTTAGTTGAAAGGGCACTACGCACAGAGAAAACTTTTTGCCAAAAAGTCAACAAAAGACACTAATTAATGACAAATTGGTTTTTTAATATTTTCTTGGACAAATCACTCCTGATTTGATTAGGGAGTTATGTTTTGATGTTTTTCATTTATTATCTTATCTATTATGTGTCTAGGGCCTTGCATGGTCATTAACCACATTTATGACATTTATGTCTAAATTAGGGTTTCTGGAAGCCTCTTAGGGTTTCCACCTCCTCATTTTCTCCATAAATAGAGCATGAGGCTCTTATGTATTCGTTTGATTTTGATGACTTATTCTGGAGCAATACATAGTCTCTTGGAGTTTTTGATGAGAATTTGATGTCTTGGAGCTCATGCATGCCCTGATTTGTTTATTGATGGAGGAGGACTATTTGCTAGATCCATAAGCCTGGTTGGTGGTGAAGTTTTCTTTTGTTCATGTTTTATAGTTTATCATATGTTTCCATATTTCTATGTTGCAGTAGGACAAAGAATTTATACTAAGACATGTTTGCTAATGGCACCTTAGGTCTGTTTGTTTCCTTCACTGCCTTAATGTTTTCTTCTGCTAGGATGTATTAGAGAATTCATATTTTTGCTCTCTAAGGATTTCCTAAGCTTGTATATTTCTTGAATGGTTTATATCAGTTGTTATCAACATGATTCATGGCTAGCTCTGCATATTTGTTGCCACTAACTACTCTGTTCTTGGAATCGTCTCTTTAAAGCATCTTGGCCTAGGTTTATCAAAGAAGTTTGTTTCAATCATGCTCTTTGCATTTACTTAGCTAATTGTTTCAAAGAACATTCATAGTTGTAACTTTAGATGTTCATTGTTTTCTCTCCTTCTATGGTTATAGTTATTTGTGCATCTTAAATTTTTTCTGCTCTTGATGATGAAATCTATGAAAGTTAAATAAGTTTCTTGCCTTTCTATATTTCATTTGAATGTTTGTCTTCGTTGATTATAAGATTTCAGTTTGAAATCAAATGGATTAGGTTTTTCTTATACCTTTGATTATCTTACTATGCTTATAAATACTCTAACTCCCTCAGTTTTAAAGTATATAAAGGATTATGTTCCTCCCTTTATTAGCTTGTTGTTCTCAAGCTTAATTTCCATCCCATGATCCTTCACAACCTTAAAGATCCACCAACCAAGTTAAAATTTCCCTGCAAATGCTCTTTAAACCAGTGATGAAACTTATTATGACCTTGTTAGACTCCATTTCCCAATGACTTCAAGTCTTCCTTGTTTTCTATCTAATCTATCTAAGCATCATGCCCAACCAAAAACAATCAAAATACCTTGCACTTAACATCTAGCCTAAAATCAACCCTAATTAGCAAACAAGTTCACATCTTTTGCACCTACTAGAGAGATCCCTCTCTGAATCTAGGAAGGCTAGGTCCTTGGATTCCAAAGCTTGGTTTGATGTTACCCTTGTCCATTTGTATCTCAATCAATCTAGAAAATTACGGGGAGCTAACATAATGGTGATCACGGTGTTGGGAAAAATACTGAGAGGGGGGGGGTGAATCAGTATTTAGGGAAAACTAAAACGTTTTACTTTTCCATGCTCTAAAACCCATACGCGACTTTGATGAATACAACTAGCGTATACACGCGGATATCCTTCATGAAACTCGTGTATACAGAGAGATCTAATTATGCCATTAATTCTTCACTTATATCATTCTATCATTCATTCATTGATGTTCTATAAACAGTAAACATGTGCAACAAGAACAGAATAAACCATCACACATAAGCATCACACATGAACACCAGGATTTTAGGTGGAAACCCAAGTTGGGAGAAAACCACCGCCGCAGTTGCTCAGCCTTCAATATTTTATTATAGAGAAAACATCTTATAACATATGTGCTGGCGCAGACTCCTAGCAGCACGCAGGCACCCACCTGCGCTCGTTTACTAGACTCTCCTGGAAGGGAGCTCCAACCCCCTGAATTGTTTACCAGCCTCTCCTGGAAGGGAGCTCCAACCCCCTGACTCGTTTACCAGCCTCTCCTGGAAGGGAGCTACAACCCCCTGACTGAAGGCTATGACCCTCAGCACCTCTATGGACCACGTTTCATCAATTTTCACACTGGATCCAAACAACTTCAATAGAGCACAACTTGCAGGCCTCGTTTCATCATATTTTCAGACTGGACCCACTCCACACATTTAAGCTCAATCATACAACCAAAATGATACATACAACTCAGAACTGTAGAATACAGATAGCAGTAACACAGCAGAACAGATCAGGCATTTCATACCCCATGCTTCAGCAAACCCTAGTTTTCATACACGCTTTCCTTTCACTGAACCCGCGTATATACGCGCCTTCTACCATACAAACCCACGTATACTTCTGTACATATTATAGAGATAATTTCACTGTGCATACGCGCTTTCTCTTCAGCAAAGCCGCGTATATACGCGCTTCTTTTGCGGCAAAATAGCGTATGGTTCTTCAGACATTTAGGTCATTCCAATTATTCAGAACATACATATCACACAGATTTTACCCTTTACGTCTGACAGATGTTCGCCTCATCTCAGATCTAATCATTCCATAAACAAATACATTTCAGATCTAGATTCCCTTCTTCATCATTTTCTTCATAGGTGCTCCATGCATTCAGATCTATCATTCAACTGTAACCCTTTCCATTCAAATATACTTCAGAGAGAAGTATTCATTCGGTGCTTTCCGTACATCTTTATACCCTCACCATGATTTGTATAATGAATTTCTTCCCACAGGTTTACCCTTTTTCAACTAGAGCTTTAAACCACATTACTACCGATGGCATTTTGGATCTGGAGATCTGGGTCACATAGACGAATCATTATTACTCAATACAATGGGTCAATACCATGGTCAAAGGCCTCTTGCTTGCACTTTTTGAGTGCTTTTTTCCCATACGCGACTTGGCACGTACTTTACCGCGTGCATACGCGACTTCTACTAGACAAATCCGCGTATTCCTTGAAACATACTCTATACTGAATTTCTTTCTTCATTACCTTCTGTACTCACTGTAGATACATTAGATTTACATCATTTAACAAGATCATCAAGACATATTCCATCAAGTGGGTTGCCATTCAAGGACAACACTCTATCAAGTGGGTTGCCATCAAGGACAACACTCTGCATCATATTACCAACAATCTCCCCCTTTGGACTTGATGGCAACCACGATGGTGTTTGATCACTACAACAGATAGATACAATAAAAACACAATGACATCATGTCACTCTCTTCATTCTTTGACACCATTCTTTCTCTCCTCTATTCAAACACCATATCACTCTCCCCCTTTGACATCAAGGGCAAAGGGCGGAACAACACCAGCACAAGGTTTTTCTCCTCATGTAGAAGGAAGTGTTCTGCAGATCTGATGTACAATGAAGTGACCAAGCTCCCCCTGAGTTCATGTTGAATCTTCAAACATATTTTTCAATGAAGTGCATGACTCTATGAACTTCCTATCACCAAAGACTCATACTTACATCAAATATCCAACCAAGTGGATTTACATATGAGACTCAAGTACCCAACCAAGTGGGTTTATACATTTCAATTCAACTACCCAACCAAGTGGGTTTACAAATTTGACTCATCTATCCAACCAAGTGGGTTTACAAATTTTTGACAAGTCCTTACATGACTGAATATTACAAGTTTACATCATGGATCTCAACAAGACCTTTTCATCAAATTACAAATATGACCATTTATGAACCAACACCAGAAATTCCTCAAGAAAGAGAACATATTTCAGAACCAACATAATGCCAACAATGCATTATACTCAGAAAGGCTAATGCTCCCCCTGAATCTGTGCATCCAAGCATCCTTTCCATATGACTAAGGCTCCCCCTTAGTTTATGCATCCTGAAAATTTTCAACCAATTATCAAGGCATCTTTATCAAAACATCAGAGATTGAAACAGTATTATAAGAACTGGAACACCACCAGAGATATCAGAGATACCAAACAGCACTGCAGCTGTGCTGAAGAAAGCTGACCCCAAGCAGAAATTTTTCAGTAATCAGACATACGCAGTTTTATGTGAATGAACTCGCGTATATACGCGATGTGTTTCATGAAATCCGCGTATCCACTACCATCTTCTATATTTTAACTAGATCTGATCTTCTGTGAGGCAAAGACAGTGTTCAGTTTCTTTCTGAGATATTTGAATGCTTCCCTGGAATACAGATAGATAGAGCAGTGTAGTTGTGTCTTCAAGCGTCATCCAACGGTTGTAGCATAAGCACATTAGTAACCAAGCCTTCAGCTTCTTTGCAGCATCAATACATTCTTTCCAAGAGAAATTATCATACCAGAACAACATCTTCAAATATGTGTCAAGCAATCATCCATGTGGTCCAATATCACCATGATCTTTAAGATTTAACATGAAGTAACATATGTAGGGAGAACATCTCAACCATAGTAACAAACTCTGCATGATCTATTCTTATTTCTGAATCAAACGACTTTCATCTCAGCAACGAATACTCTTCATCAAGTAACAATCCGGGCTCATCCATGATCTTCAACATAAGAAACCAAGTATCATATCATCATTATTTAGAACTGAGAGAATAAGCTGATACATAGTCAATAATACAGTTATTAACAGTCAGACTGATGCTCCCCCTGAACCTCTGCTCCAGATCTTCAGCTATCATATAAATTCTCTTATCATCAATGCATACGCGACTGTGTCTGCTAGAACTCACGTGTATACGCAACTATTGTTCACAGAACCCGCGTATGGAAAGTGAAGCATAGAAATTTTCACATTCCTTCATCTCCCCCTGAACTTGTCCTTCATGTACCTGTCTTCTTCATATCAGATGCTTTGTAAGAAATACATATAACCAGAATAATTAAATAAATCATGAGAATCATCATACATTGCTCCCCCTGTGATGATACATCCCCATAATGTATCTCACATTACTTCTGCAGTCATTTAGAGAAGTAAGCTTTAGAAGCGGATGACTGCAGTAGGGTCAAAATTCCCTACGTTTCTGATCGGTCCTCCATATTTTTCCAGATTTGTTTGAACTTTCTATTTGTGTGCTGCAAGTTATCCAAATTCTCATATATGTTCATCCTACATTCCTTTTCCACATGACCATACTTATTACAAGCATAACATCTCATGTGACCAGAGAAGTAAGCATAAGGATCATAGTGTGTTTCTCTGTTCTTCCTCCTATTGCAATCAGCTGCTTTGTGACCATACTTGTTGCATGAAAAACAATATCCCTTGAAGCTACCAGAGTACCTTTCTGAATAGAATCTGTTTGATGATCTACTTCTGCAATTTGCTGCAACATGCCCATAATTATGACATTTAAAGCATTCCACATTATTAACGCTTCTATAGTTAGGAGGGAAAGATTTCTTTTGAGAGTTCATGATTGTCGGTTGATCTTTTGCTTCTTTCAACACTTCAGATTTTGTATTGACATCCTTTGACTCTTTAGCACTTCCTTGTGAACTAGATTCTCCTTTGACAGTTTCATGAAAACCAAGACCAAGTTTAATAGAGGGAAACCTTTGATTACTCAGAATATTGTCCAAAATCTTAGTACTATCTTGAAACCTCAAAAGTTTAACCTTTTCTTCTAATTTACCTTTGAGAATGTTTACCTCAACCTCCAAGCCTTGGCATTGCTTCTTCATGCTTTCTTATTTCCTTCTTCCATCTTCTACTTGGTTATTCAGATTTAGAATCTCTTCTTTCAATCCATTTTCTTGCTCTTCAAAAGTTTGTAAGAGTTATTCATTCTTCTTCTTCGACGCTTCGAGATTTACTTTCAGAGATATATTTTCTGCTTCAAGTCCTGCATTCTTCTTATTTGATTTATCCAGATCTTCTTTGAGAGAGATGATTTCAGCTTCTAGGCTTTCACTTTGATTGGTTACTTCATCCTGCAGTCTTTGATGTATTTCTATCTGTCCCTTCATTGTTTCTATCTGTCCATTTGTTTTAGAGATCATCTCATTGTAGGCAGATTCCTTCTCATTAAATAATATTTGTTGATCTTTGATAACTTCTTCTAAGTCCACAGCATTACTTTCACTATCTTCATCATTGCTTGCAGAAAGAAGATTACAAGGACCCCAATCACTACCTGATTCATCTTCTTCAATTTCTGCTATACAAGTTTTTTGAGATATCTCCTTGGTTCGAGTAGCCTTCTTCTTTTGCTTCTTTGCCATGAGCACTTTCAGATCATGGTTAGAATCTTCTTCATCTTCACTGGACACTTCATCATCATCTTCATTTGCATAATAACTCTTCCTCTTTTCAAATTGTTTCCCTTTACCATGGTTTTCTCTATAAGGACATTTAGCAGCATAGTGACCAACTTTTCCACACTCAAAACATTTGAAGGGAAGCTTACCTTTGAATCTTCCAGTACCTAGTTGGAGTTTTCTCACGAAATTTGCTTCTTCTTCTTCAGATATATAGCTGGATTCTTTGACAACTTCCTTTTCTTTTCCTTTTGCAGATGCCTTAAAAGCAGCTTCTTTTATTTGAGAAGGATCTCCTTGTCTCATTTCAAAAGCAGTCAGAATACCATGTAATTGAACAATAGTAAGAGTTTGCAGATCTTGCCTTTCTTCAATAGCTGAAACTTTAGAGTCAAATTTTGAAGTCAAAGATCTTAAGACTTTTTCCACCAGAGTAGTATCGGCTATGGTTTCACCCAAATTTCTCATTCGATTTACAATATCATCTAGACGTAAAAAGAAACTGGCAATACTTTTATCACTATGCATCCTCAAATTTTCATATTCAATTCTGAGAGTTTGGAGTTTTGCACTTTTTACCTTTGTATCTCCTTCATAGCTCAGAATGATTTTGTCCCATATTTCTTTTGCTGAATTTAGCTGCATCACTTTAGCAAATTCTGGTTTAGACATGCTTCCCAATAAGACATTCACTGCTTTGGCATTGATTTCATACTTCTTTCTTTCAGGCGCATCAGTAGGAATACTTGCCGGATATTGATAGCCTTCTTCCACGATTGCCCATACTTCTGCACCAAGACTTTGCAGATATGCTTTTGTTCATACCTTCCAGAATATCAGATTGCTTCCATTGAATAGAGGTGGCTTTAGAGACATTACTCCTTCAAGACTTCCCATTGCGATGGATCTCCTTCAAGCGATCAAGCTTCTGCAGAAAGACCTGCTCTGACACCAATTGTTGGGAAAAATACTGAGAGGGGGGGGTGAATCAGTATTTAGGGAAAACTAAAACTTTTTACTTTTCCATGCTCTAAAACCCATACGTGACTTTGATGAATACAACTAGTTTATACACGCGGCTATCCTTCATGAAACTCGCTTATACACAGAGATCTAATTATGCCATTAATTCTTCACTTATATCATTCTATCATTCATTCATTGATGTTCTATAAACAGTAAACATGTGCAGCAGGAACAGAATAAACCATCACACATGAACACCAGGATTTTAGGTGGAAACCCAAGTCGGGAGAAAACCACCGCTGCAGTTGCTCAGCCTTCAATATTTTATTATAGAGAAAACATCTTACAACATATGTGCTGGCGCAGCCTCCTACCAGCACGCAGGCACCCACCTGTGCTCGTTTACCAGCCTCTCCTGGAAAGGAGCTACGACCCCCTGCTCTCGTTTACCAGCCTCACCTGGAAGGGAGCTACAACCCCCTGACTGAAGGCCACAACCCTCAGCACCTCTTATGGACCACGTTTCATCAATTTTCACACTGGATCCAAACAACTTCAATAGAGCACAACTTGCAGGCCTCGTTTCATCATATTTTCAGACTGGACCCACTCCACATATTTAAGCTCCATCATACAACCAAACTGAAACAGACAACTCAGAACTGTAGAATACAGATAGCAGCAACACAGCAGAACAGATCAGACATTTCATACCCCATGCTTCAGCAAACCCTAGTTTGAATACGTGCTTTCCTTTCACTCATACCGTGTATATACGCGCCTTCCACCATACAAACCTGCGTATAATTCTGTACATATTACAGAGCTAATTTCACTGCGCATACGCGCTTTCTCTTCAGCGAAGCCGCGTATATACGTGCTTCCTCTGTGACAAACTAGCGTATGGTTCTTCATACATTTAGGTCATTGCAATTGTTTAGATCAGATACATCACATAGATTTTACCCTTTACTTCAGACAGATGTTCGTCTCATCTCAGATCTAAGCATTCCATAAACAGATCTAGCAAATACAAATATATTTCAGATCTAGATACTCTTCTTCATCATTTTCTTCATTGGTGCATCATGCATTCAGATCTTTCATTCAACTGTAACCCTTTCCATTCCATATCGTAGAGAAGTATTCATTCGTTTCTATATTCTTGCACTCTAGTCACCATGATTTATGGACAATGAATTTCTTTCTCCTTATATAACAATTTTTTCACTACAGCCAAAACCACATTACTTCCGATGGTATTCCTGGACGGGGTCACACAGACGAATCATTACTCAATACAATGGGTCAATACCATGGTGGCTACCCCTTGTTTTGCACTTTTTGAGCGCTTTTTTCCCATACGTGACTTGGCACGTACTTTACCGCGTGCATATGCGACTTCTACTAGACAAATCCGCGTATTCCTTGAAACATACTCTATACTGAATTTCTTTCTTCATTACCTTCTATACTCACTGTAGATACATCAGATTTACATCATTTAAAATGATCATCAAGACATATTCCATCAAGTGGGTTTCCATTCAAGGACAACACTCTATCAAGTGGGTTGCCATCAAGGACAACACTCTGCATCATATTACCAACACACGGTGGGACATTGAGTCAAAAATATCCTAGGTATCCCTTAGGAATTCCCA
This sequence comes from Pinus albicaulis, assembly GCA_034641835.2. Classification (NCBI taxonomy): domain Eukaryota; kingdom Viridiplantae; phylum Streptophyta; class Pinopsida; order Pinales; family Pinaceae; genus Pinus; species Pinus albicaulis. Next base: position 360,774,165 of record CM076580.1, read on the forward strand.
GAATCTCAGTTAAACTTAGAAAATCAACTGATAGCCAAAGAGTAGAAACTAATTTCCTCAACATCCTAGCAAGATGATGACTCAGCTAGAGGATATTCATTGAAACCTTAGGGCTGCTTAAGGAAATTCAGAAAACCCAAAATAGTCCCTAGATTTATTTTTGTCAAAATTTGGTGGTGGACCATTATATACATACCCTCAAAACTATAAAAACATCCACCTGGCGACTCCATTAGCCTCCAGTAGGATTTTTTCCTCTCACTAGTCCCATAGGCTTGCCTAGGGTTGTGTCAAAACAGTCCAAATCAGTTTTAGGGCCTAGTTATACCTTGTGTGAGTAAAATAAACACTAAGAAAGGTCAGCCTTCCAAAAATAGTCCCAAAAATTTCAGCCTCTCTAATTTTTGAGTAAGAGATCTGGCTTCATAAAGGATCAATACCAGATCTCACCGGGACCAAAAACCTCCTACCATAGTTGATGACCCAAAAAATATTTTGTGGAAAACTTCTAAAGTTGGAAACTCAACCACTGTTAGGACCATTCATAGAGCAAGCTCTGCACCAAAACACCTTACAATTTCGCAAGATCCTTAGTTTGACTTACACCATACCAAGAACCTATTCAGGACCAAGTCACAAATTAGGGTTGACCAAGCTGACCTTGAGCCCATAGATTTGTAGCAAAGCTCCAGTAGAGAAGACTCTCCTTCCACTCCACCTGACTTTCAGCTTCTCCATCACTTCAGCTCTTTTCATCTCAAGTATACTCAGAATCAGTTTTCTGGTCCAAGTACCTCAGCTACACCCATTCATACCACCACTGTGCAAACTACCTCATTCCATCCTACTCCACCACTCACAAACTCTCCCCTTGTAAATCAGCCTTTGTTTCCATTTCCTCCCATCATGGCAGGCTGGTATGCTCCATTGGCTCTACAACAACCACTATTACCATTTCCAAATGATTATCAGTCCAAGATCCCTCACTTCTTGGGGACTGAATCCATCATTGCCCAAAAACGTGTAGATAGAATAAATGATGATTTTGACTATGTGGAGATAGAAGAAGAAACCATGCAAATGAGGATTTTTTCCCAGAGCCTGGGAGGAGAACCCAAGAAATGGTTCAAAAACTTACCTCTCAACAACATACATGATCTCCCTTCCCTCTACCAAGATTTTGTGAACAAGTGGGAAATCAAGAAGAACCCCCTTCAAATTATTTTAGAGTATAACAATCTTAAAAGGAATCCAGGAGAAAGTGTCCATGACTACTCCACTAAGTTTAACAGCATTTACAATGCCCTCCCACCTCACATGAATCCTCCCCAAGGCTTAGCCTTAGTAAAATATCTCGAAGGCTTTGATGTTGACATGGCCTATCAACTAAGGGAGAGAGATTACCTAACTCTGGAAGACATGCAAAAGGGGGCTATGAGTGTAGAGGCCAATTTAATTGAAAAAAGAGCTAGGATGAGATCAGAAAAAAGAGTGACTTATAAAGATGAAACAACACCTTCAACCTCCTCTTATGACGCCAAAATTGACTCCCTAGTTAGGACAATGGAGATAATGCTGGAAAAAAATCAATTTAAATGAGAGAACACCTCCTAGGGAAAATCAAGCCAATCCTAAAAATAGGAATAGGAATCAGAATTTTATAAGAGACCCTCCCCAAATCAGACAAAGAGAGAATGACCAACAAATTAGACCCCCTTTCCAAGACAAATATGTAGATGAAGAGGAAAGAGAGCCAGAGCAGTTGGAAGAAGACCATGTAAATGTCATAGGTTCTGATGATGAGGATAACACTTTTCTTACCGAAGAAGAACAAAGGATTTTTTCTTCAAAACCAAATGAAAAATCATATGAAGATTCTGAAGACTATAAACTAGGATTTGAGAATGTCATAATGGAAGTTCATAGGCAATATGACCTTAGGAGCAAAAAGAATCAAGATGTTCCTAAAACAAATCAACCAAACACTACTGTTAGGAAGACCTCTGAACATATTCCTAAAAAGACAGTAGAAAACACAAATACTATGGCTAAGAAAGCTGCTCTAAACAAACTTAAAAACATTCAACCTAGTAATGATTCAATCTGCCCTAGTACTTCAACTAGTGGCCTTGAAAAAACATTGTTGTCCAAACCATCAAATCAAAATCAGCAAATCAAAAACATAGAAAAGTTTATGGCTGATAAACCTGATATAAATGCAATAAAGACACCTCTGCCTTTCATCTTTGAAGGAGAAATTTCCAAAATCAAGATAACCATGCCTCTCACTGAATTGGTAACACAAGAGGTATATAGATCCCAAATTTTCAAAGTGTTAAACATAGGGAATGATACTGACACTTTAAACTTAACTAATGATAAACCAGACTTGTTGTTTGGCCCTGAAGTAGAGGGGAAATATCAAGAAGGAGTTGTCCCTCCTTTCTTTGTTAGTCTGAACATACATGACAAAATTCTGCATAATGTTATGCTAGACTCTGGCGCCTCACACAACCTCATGCCAAAGGTTGTGATGGAGAGATTATGCCTAGAAATCACAAAGCCTTACAAAGAATTGTACTCTTTTGATTCAAGTAGGGTCAAGTGTTTAGGCCTGATCAAGGATCTGTGTGTCAATTTGGCACAAATCCCTGCTAAAAGTCTAATCATGGACATAGTTGTGGCTGACATCCCCCCAAAGTATGGTAGGCTTCTATCTAGATAATGGGGGGCCAAACTCTAGGGTAGCCTTCAAATGGACATGACTTATGCCACCATCCCAGTCTTCAATCAAACAAAGAGGTTGTACCGGGAATCCCACATGAAATATATGGTGAGTAGCATAGATAGGCCAAATAACACACCGATTTATTCCATTCACTCAGACCTTGACTCCTTCATCTTGTGCAATGAAAGTGATATAAATGAACAAGTGAATGACAATGAGGGAAAACTAAGCCCCTCAGAACAATCAAACCATCTCTCTAATCAAGAAATTGACACCCTTTGGCAAATGAGCTTTGATGGATCTTATGGTAAGGCTGAATTAGGAGCTAGGGTTTGGATCCACAACACAAATGAAGGCCATTCCTACAGGCTAGATTTCCAATGCACCAATAACATTGCAGAATATGAGGCTCTCATTATTGGTTTACACTTACTTAAAGACCTAAAAGCTAAGAAAATATTGGTTCAAGGAGATTCAGAATTGATCATCAGACAAATAAAGGGAGAATATTCAGCCAAGAACCCTATACTAAGAGAGTATAGGAATGCTACCCTAGATCTTCTCAAAACCTTCAAGAAGTATGAGCTCACTTTCATCCCTAGGGCCCAAAACTGCCTTGCCAATGAGCTTGCTTTTATTGCCAGCAATTTCTCTTCACCCAATGAAAATAAACAATGCCTCATCAAAGTAAAAAATATGCCTACTGTACCAGAAAACTTGAACCATTGGCAAGTATTTGACAGTGATGACCAAATAGATGATTTTCTGCAATCCAGAAATGAATTTGCAAGCACAAAACAAAGTTTAAGATTTGGAAGAAATATTTTTTCTGAAAATGAAACTCCCAAAATAGAGTTGTGCTTTGATGATGATATAAACCACCTTCAAAACCCTTGTGTTGCAAGAATTTTTGATAAATCAAACCAAAGAGAACTTGAAGTTTGCAATGCAAAGATGACACCTTGCCAAGAGGCCTTACACCACTAGAAGAGTTGTTTGATTTTAATGATGTAGCTAAAAAACCCAAGATGGAATCCTCTGAAAAAAACGTGGAAGAATGTAACATTGGATGGATGAACGAACCCAAAATATTCAAGCTTTCCAAAACTCTCCCTCCTCACACAAAACAGAAATACATTGAGCTTTTTAAAGAATTTAAATATGTGTTTGCTTGGGGGTATGAAGACTTGAAATCCTATGACACTAAAATCATTCAACATAAGATTCCTCTCGAGGAAAATCATAAACCATTTAAACAAAAATTGAGAAGAATTAACCCCCTCTTGTTACCTTCAGTTGAGAAAGAAATCAAAAGATGTACGATGTCGAGATCATAGTCCCTGTCCGATACTCAAAATGGGTGTCAAACCTTGTGTCAGTTAGGAAGAAGACCAGGGAGATTAGGCTTTGCATTGACTTCAGAAATTTGAACAAGGCCTCCTTAAAAGACAATTACCCCTTGCATAAAATGGATCACATTCTCCAAAAATTAGTTGGCTCACAAATAATCTCATTACTAGATGGCTTCTCAAGTTATAACCAAGTTCTAGTCTTTCCAAGTGACCAACTCAAAACTGCTTTCACTACACCTTGGGGTACATTCATGTATGTTAAAATGCCATTCGGTTTAATGAATGCAGGGGATACTTTCCAAAGGGAAATGGACATAGATTTTTCGGAAGACATAGGTTACTTCATAGTCATATACCTTGATGACATCACTGTCTACTCTAGAACTGATGAAGAACACATAGTGCACTTGAGAAAAGTTTTTGAAAAGTGTAGAAAGTATGGCCTATCTCTAAATCCTAAGAAAACTCTGCTTGGCCTTCAGGAAGGAAAAATCTTAGGTCACATCATCTCTGAAGAAGGAATCAAAATAGATCCCAAAAGGATAGAAGGCATCTTACAAATTAGCCATCCTAGAAACATTAAAGAGCTGCAATCTTTCATTGGAAAGATTAACTTTCTAAGAAGATTCATCCCCAACCTTGCTGGACTCCTAAGGAATATCACAAACATGTTGGAAAAAGAAGTAGGAGTAAAGTGGAATATGGAAGCAAAACAATCTTTTGAGCTGGTAAAACAAGCACTCACACAGACACCAGTCTTAATCAACCCTGACTTCACCAAGGATTTATACATCTTATCATTTGCATCTGAACATACTGTGGCAGCAGTATTATTGCAAAATAACGTCATGGGGCAAGAACAGCCCATATATTTCTTTAGCAAGGCCTTGAGGGATGCTCCTCTAAAGTATAACATCATGGAAAAACAAGCCTTTGCCTTAATCAAAGCTTTGAAATACTTTAGATTTTATATTTTTCATTCACATGTCATAGCTTTTTTCCCACACACAGTTGTCAGAGACATACTTAATCAAGACCCTGATGGTAAAAGGGGCAAGTGGATTGCTACTATCTTAGAATACGATTTAGAAATCAGACCCACTAAATTGATTAAAGGACAAGGACTTGCAAAACTTATGGCTGGATCAAATTTCCAGGCTTTAGACATAAATATGGTTGATGTGTTAGAGGAGACAGAATAATTTACAGCTCCATACATTGAAGAAATGTTTTTAAATTCATCTTGGTATACTGATATCATTTATGTGCTTCTTTATCTCAATGCTCCTCCTTCTCTGTCAAAGACTAAACCTAGATTCTTAAAACAAAAAGATTTAAATTTCTGCATTTTAGATGGAGTGTTGTACTGGAAGAGTTCTGTTGGTTTGCCACTTAAATTTTTGCTAGAAGATGATGTAGAAAAAATCATGCATGAATTACATGAGGGAGAATGTGGAGGTCACCTCCATTGGAAGACTACATCCAACAAGATCCTTAGATCTGGCTACTATTGGCCTACCCTTTTTCCCGATACTCACAAACTAGTCATGACTTGCCATAAGTGCCAAATCTTTGATGGAAAAATAAAAATTCTACCTTTTCCCTTGCATCCCATCATTTTTGAAGCTCCTTTCCAACAGTGGGGGTTGGACTTCACAGGGGAGACCCATCCTACCTCATCTTCCCAACATAAGTGGATCCTCACTGCCACTGATTACTTCACCAAGTGGATAGAAGCCATCCCTTCTGGAAATGCCACCGACTTAGTCATTATCAAATTCCTTGAAACCAACATCTTGTCCAGGTTTGGTTGTCCTAGAAAGATCATCATCGATAATGCTGTTGTTTTTTCATCTAAGAAAATGGTGGAATTTTGTTATAAATATCACATCACCCTAGGCCACTCTACTTCTTATTACCCACAAGGTAATGGACTACCTTAGTCCTCTAACAAGAGCTTGGTAAACATCATCAAGAAGCTCCTAGAACAAAATCAGAAGGCAGGGCATGGCAAACTAGTGCATGCACTATGGGCTAATAGACTAACCACCAATAAATCAATTGGTATCTCTCCCTATCAACTAGTATATGGCATGGATGCAATTTTCCCCACATCTTTGGGGATTCCAGTCATGAATCTCCTCCAAGAGGTACAATCAGAAGAAAATGACATGTAAAGATGGTTGAACCAAACCATTCATTTGCAGCAGTCAAGGGAGGAAGTTTACAAGAGGACACAAGAAATACAAGACAATATCAAGAAAAATTTTGATAGAAGAACCAAGGACAATAATTTCCAAATTAGAGAAATAGTTCTGAAATTGGATTCAAGAAGGGAAGACAAGGGCAAACATGGAAAATTTGAAAATTTGTAGAAAGGCCCTTACATCATTCATTCAGTTAGAGGTAACAATGCTTTATTTTTGCAAGATCTTGATGGAGCTAAAATGTTTGGAGGTCCTGTCAATGGGAGGATGCTCAAACACTACTTTTGTCAAGATTCCTAAATTTTAAACCTGCTACTCATTGTACATAAAAATTACGTGCTTAAGGAATAGAAAGGAAAAAATCTCTAAAAAATAAAAAAGGGAAAAAGAGGGCAGAGTTTGAAAGAAAGGTACAACCCCATACCCAAAAAATAATGATGTTGAAAATGTGAAAGTATAAATGCCACTACTTGTTTGTTTTGAAATAGAAGGCTTGTTCAGTCATCTAGCCTAATCATGGCTGAACATGTTTTAATTTATTTTGTTGATAGGTTAGTGAAAGAAAAACTTGTCAAAGCATCTAATATTGACTTGTCAACAGGTGTAGGTAAGGAATGAAAGATGTTGGTTCCACATGCTCAAATATGAACCAAAGAGGAAAATAGGGATGTTTAACAAATGACATATGTTTCCCTTATGTTTCCTACGCTTTGTCTGTACAAAAATAACACTTGTGTGCAGCTTGTTTCAATGCCACAACCTATGGTAAATTAGACTGCTTAATCCTAGTTTAGCCATATTTTCAATTTCATGTCAGTAGCCTAGAGAATAAAATTTGTCAAACAGCTCAATCTTGACAAATAAGTAGACTAGGTAGAAAATAAAGAGAGTTCATCAGCCTAATCTGAACTCTCAGAAGAAATAAGGGTACATTTAGACAGTTTTATTTTTGTTTTTCAAAAAGAAAAAAATATATCAAGGGTTTTCCAGTTCAAGTGCACCCAAAGAAGGAAAAAATGTTAGGCAAGTAGATTGGGTAGGTAGAGATTGTTAGCCCCCCTATGAAATTTTTGACAAGCAATAGGGGGCTAAATTGTTGTTGAGCCTTCAAGGAATGCATTTCCTCTGAAAACAAAGTCTCCTTGAAGCCTCCATGTGTCTGTTATCCTTTGATGAAATCCCCTCTGCTGATTTCCCTCATAAAGCCTCTCTGTTTGTGAAGGAATGCCCAAAGGCCTCCTTTCCCCTTTATTTTACCCCCAATTAGCCTCCATTTCATCCCCCTTGTCTTCCCCTTCTATTTCCCTTCTTACCCTTCATTTCTCCCCAAAATCCCCTTTAAATCCCTCTCCTAACCTTTGCTGACCTTATTCCCCCTTTATTTCTCTATTGTTCCCCTTCCCAACCTTCAAAATCCTTTAAAACGGGCTTAAACCCACTTTCCGACCTTATTCTAAGGCCTAGCCCCTTTTTCCACCAGCCCCTTAACCACTTCCCACACATGCCCGGGCACTGGGACCAAGCGCTTAAGTCCCAAGCGCTAATCGCAATCGGAAGTCGGGCGAGTGCACATTTTCTTTGTTATATCAAAAACGTTCCGATGCGATTATTTGTTAAACAAAGTCCCACGATGAGTTTTGGGCCGTCGATCTATCACAAGATCTGACGGCGGAGCGCTAATCGCAGCCCCCCGCCCGATCGCAATTGCAACATTCACGTTGTAGCCCCAGATCAATCGCAAGCCCGTCCCTCCGATCCCCGATCGCGTCATCCTCCCGATTGCATCGCAGCCGTCCATCCTTCCCGCGATCGGACGGCCCAACGCTAATCACACCCGCCTCTCCGATTGCAATCGCAAGTTCTTTCGCCCGAGCTCCGATTGCGACCCTCCGATCCATTCTTGACTGTTGATCTGTCCCGCCGATCCAATGGCCCTGCGCCAATCACTCCATCGCAATCGCAATGTTTCAAATGCGCCCTCCGATCAATCGCAACCCTGTCTTCCGATTCCCCGGTTGCGATCCTCCGATCTCATCCTGACCATTGATCTGCCCCGCGATCCTACGGCCAACGCTCAATTGCAATTCCCCTCCCGATCGCTGATCGCAAGTCCTTCTGTTTCCGCTCCGATTCAATCACAGCCGTCCATTTGTTTCACGATCCAACGGCCATCGCACACCCGCTCCAATCGCAATCGGAACTTTCGATCGCACCCTCCTTTTGCGCGTTGTGATTGCGATCACCCGATTCAATCTGAGCCGTCCGTCCCGCCAGATCTAATGGTTCGGATTCATCCCACTCCTCTCCCATCATCCTTCTCTATTTTCCCTCCGATTGCATCCTCGCCGTTGATCTAGACCCGAGATCGACGACCATCGCTCAATCACGTCCCCCCTCTCCAATCGCAATCGGAACTTTTTGAATGTGTGTTGCGATTGACTCTCGCTCCGACCTCCGATTGCGATGGTGCCGATTAGATCCTGGCCGTAGGTCCTCCCCTTGATCCGACGGTTCCGGTCTATTCGCCCTCCGCCTCCCCTGGGTCCCACATCCAAGGCTCCGCCCCTTGTTTGTTGGCTATTTCCTTTGTAATTCGCCCAAACGCTAAACTTTGGGTTTTACACTATGCGTTCATTTCTTCGCTCCTCTCCGCTGTTTCCACTGTTTCTTCACCGTTCCGCCACCGTTCCTCTGCCTCCACAGTATTTCTCCACCACTGCCCAGGTTTATGTTATTAAGCAGGCAGCACAGAGAGGCCAATTCAACGGCCAAACAATACAACAGAGACGGATTTAAGGGATTTGAGCTAGTAACTGGAGATTTAAAGTGCTAATCCCGTATTCAAAGAATTGAGGCTCAGTTTGAAGACTAAGAGCGCACCAGCAAGTCATAACTGCGCCACCTAACAGCAGAGCGCGTTTACTCCAGAAGTACACCTTCCTACAACGATCTCCATGCCTCCTCGAGCCCTGAAAAGATTAATTGCACTGTCTGAAACCCATTTAGGATAATTAGGCAGCAGTTAGGAAGTATGGAGCGACCTGCAGACCTTCCACCCAGTTTATTCATTTCAGAGTGGCAGCACAGAGTTCCAGACCACCATAAGGACTTAAAGAACATATCAGAGGTCAATTTCCGGCCTGACAGAGCCTCCAAACAGTCTACAGAGTACGCACAGCGCCATTAAGCATAGTGGGCGTGAACACTTCCGCCTTACTGTCTTAATGAGACTCATTAATTTGCTTATCTACTTCTGTTTCTTCCGCTTCTCCTATTAAATCCCCAGAAACTAATTGTAAAGGTTGTTGTTGTTGTTGCTGCCTTGCTGGGCATTTTTGCTGTCAGAGGGATTCATTCTTGACTGTTAGAACAGTCTTGGGAGGGAGTAGCAGAGTTGTATTGTGTAATAGGCTGGGAGGAAAGTCTGGATTGTATCAGCCATTGAGCTCAGATGTACATGACTGGTTTTGCATTATTAATCAAGCATATTTCACAGGATCCTGGTCTATTACTATTGGTGATGTGTCTCAAACTCTGTTTATTACATTTTCATGTTGTTTCATGTTCTTCTGGTAGGCAACAGAAGTATAACATAGGATTCACCCTTGCTAGGTGCCCTATGTTTCCTGCTCTCCCTACCTTAATGTTTTCTGCTTTGTGTGCTGTCTAAGAGTGAATTCACGTGGTTTAACCAGTGCATCGGATGTTATTGCCTGCTGGCTGATGTATGAACTTGGGGGTTTGCTTCTTAGATGCTTCTTTGTTAGATTTATCTCTGTTCTTTCCCTTGGAGTTGCTAAAGTAGACCTGGAGTTAAATGACCTCTGGTCCGATCTATAAGCAGCCCCTTTGTCTCTTTGAGAGCTGCCTTAGAGTATGTCCAAGCAGGTCTGGAGTTAAATGACCTCTGACCTGATCTATAGACAGAAATTCGGTTGCTTTCCTTCTTTCACTTTCCTCCTCAATGTCCCATCCCACCATCTAATCTAAAAGATCCTTTAGTATTAGATGACTTTCCCTTTGAAAGCCTTGGCTAGTTGTTGCATGTAATTTCCTTTCATGACTCCATAGCCCAATGGATGGCACTGTCTAGGCCTATCCTCTTTGCTGAAATGTCCTGCTGCCTTGTTCCTTTTCTCCCATTTCTTTCCCAGTCCATGATCTCCTAACCAACCCAGCAACCAACCAACCAAATCATTTTAAAACCTCCTTTTGTGCTTCATAACTAGCCTAACATCTCATTTTGAGCTTCATAGATATATCATTATTAGCTCTATTTTGAGAGATCCCTCTCCAGGTCCAGGAGGGCTAGATCCTAGGGCCCAGAAGTGGTTCTGATGTTGTCTCATCTTTTGGTCTTGCCAATCTGGCCAAAACATGGGAACCCCAACATAATGGCGACTCCACTGGGGACTGACCACTTTGCCTTTAGATTGGCTTCTCATTGCTGATGGTGGACAACATCCTACTTCAAATGTTCATATACATCCACCTGGCGACTCCACACTCCATAATCCTCGAAGACTCCACTGGAGGAAGAACCTGAAAGATGGCCAGACCTCATAGAAGGGTAGAACATACTGGTTGGATTTGGTTTAAAGAGTTTATTGTTTTTGTCTATCACTATGTCCTGTCCTTGTTCAAGCCAAATCGAGTGTACAAAGATGAAACCCATGATGAGTATGGGAAAGATCTCAAGCCTCAGTCTTCAGACCGTGAGCAGACCTGTACTCCTGTGAAGAAACTGGTGGAAAAAGAAGCTCATGTTGAATCTCCCACTCTTCAAGAAGCTTCAAGCAGCCATGAGCCCATTGTTACATCACCCACACCTACAAAGGTCATAATAAGATATAAGCCTCTGGTTTTACCTCTTTTCTTCCAACCCCTGCCTGCAGAATTAATAAGCCAGCTGCCTCATTTTGATGGGGAAAATAAAGGGTCCTCTGCTGAAGAGCATGTTCAAAACCTTGAGGATTTACTTGAGCTATATGAAATAGAAGAAGATGATGTGTGCATTAGAATGTTTGCCCTATCATTGCAAGGAAATGTCAAGAATTGGCTCAAAGGCCTTCCAGTGGCAAGCATATTCAGCTTTCATCAGTTTTCTCAAGTGTTCCTAGATAGGTGGGCAGCCCCAAAGAATGCTCTCCTCATCCTAAAAGAATATCAGAATTTGAGAAGGCAGCCAGGGGAGACAGTGCAGAATTTTTCAGCCAGGTTCAATAAGGTATATGATGCAATGCCTTCTGATATAAAACCACCTTTGGGATGGGCTTTATTGCACTATCCAAGTTCTTTTGACTCCGAGGTGGAATTCCATATAAGGCAAAAGGAGCCTTTGAGCCTGGAGGAAATGCAGGATATAGCAATCACTGTCGAATACAACATACAGTGCAGGGAAGAAAGATTACAAGCAGCAAGGAAGGACCGAACAAAGAAAACAGTGCAGATCTCTTTAGAGGACAAGCTGGAAAGACTGATAGAGGCTGCCAGTTCCTTGCTGAAAGCAAAAGAGCAAGAGTATGAGGCTGAAACCAGAGAGGATGATTGGGAAAGACCTGCTCCTTGTCCTCAGAAAGGACATACCAGATCACTGCAAGACGTAAGCGGCATGCCAAGCATGCATGATGAACAAGAATTTGAATCAGAAAATGAGCTTGCAGCTCTCTGTAAGGGAAAACTTGCCGAGAGTCCCGAAGACTTGATGGGCGACGATGCTTGTGATTATGATTTCTCCGATGTTGATCTGTTTGATGATAATTTTTTCCAAAGGGAAACTGAGCTTGCAGTGACATCTTCAGAAGATTCATGGGAGGAAGATCACGACCATCAACTTCAGGAAAGCGATGAGCTAACGCAGGCCATCTACGATACTGATGGAGAAGGCGTTGAAAGCATGATAGTAGACGAGGATTCATTGAATCTTCTCTCTATTTTATATCGAAACATTAGTTATACTTGCCAAGTGGACAGAAGCCAGCAGCTCTTCAGCACAGAGGACGAGGAAGAAAGAGATGAAGAAAATCTTGAGCGGAATGAATGCTCGGAGCCTTCTCCCGAAGGGATTAAGGTAATCAAAGAAGCCCCCGCTCAAGAATATATTGATTTTTTCACAGAGTTTAGCCCGTTGCAGCAGAACCGACCTGTGGTACTAGAGGAAAACACTGTTGAATATAATGAGCCCTCTAGCTCAGGCTGCATTGAAGATGAGCGAGATCTCCTTTCCCGCAGGCGTCTCGGCCTTGATCCAGATGAAGAAGAGGTATTCCTGATTGATACCCATATGCCAAATACTCCCAATCAGGAAGAGGAAGAGTGTAATTACAAAGGCCTCACTGCAGATGCAGTGATTGAAGTTGCCTGGGATGCAGATAGCCTATCAGTCATGGTAGGCTTCGAAGAAAAAAGTTCACAACATGATTTTGTTGATCCTGTGGCAGAATACATGGAGGCCCTCATTGGGTCAGTTCCTCAAGCATTGATCTTATGCAAGAGCCGAACACAACAGAATTGGTCACCACTGCTGGTGGCCTCAGTTTTGAAGAACCACATACAGAGCACCTTGTGGTTATCTCTGACAGGCAGTCAGTGCTCATATCCTTTTTTGCTATTACTTGACTGGCTGCATTGGCATTATTGTATCACTTAGAACATCAGATGTTTCCAGTTAGGGTAGGGTAGGTAGGAAAATCTCAATAAAGTTCAGCCTATGAGCAAGTAGATTAGTTGTTTAAATTCTTGTTTTAGGATGTAGAGAAGAAACCTGCTAGACAGTCTAATCCTAGCAGGTAGTAGTGTAGGTAGAGAAACTATGAGACCCACAGTCTAATCTGGTCTCATGGAGTAATAACGGTAGAAATAGAATAGGTTTATTTTTCTTGTTTATAAAAATTAATGATGTAAAAGGGTCTGCAAGTCAAAATGCACCCAAGAAGAAAAATGATAGGACTATAGTGTGGGTAGGTAGCTGTATGGGCAGTGTTTCTGCTGATATGTTGTCTTCATAGCTTGTGGCAGCAGATCAAAGAAGAAAAGGATGGTTCAAGCAGCAGGCATCTGGCCTACACCAAGAGATAAATTTCTGGATTCTTGACTCCTTCAAGAAGAAGCCATCCCCATGTGGAGCCACTGTTAGCCCCCCTATGAAATTTTTGACAAGCAATAGGGGGCTAAATTGTCATTGAGCCTTCAAGGAATGCATTTCCTCTGAAAACACAGTCTCCTTGAAGCCTCCATGTGTCTGTTATCCTTTGATGAAATCCCCTCTGCTGATTTCCATCATAAAGCCTCTCTGTTTGTGAAGGAATGCCCAAAGGCCTCCTTTCCCCTTTATTTTACCCCCAATTAGCCTCCATTTCATCCCCCTTGTCTTCCCCTTCTATTTCCCTTCTTACCCTTCATTTCTCCCCAAAACCCCCTTTAAATCCCTCTCCTAACCTTTGTTGACCTTCTTCCCCCTTTATTTCTCTATCGTTCCCCTTCCCAACCTTCAAAATCCTTTAAAACGGGCTTAAACCCACTTTCCGACCTTATTCTAAGGCCTAGCCCCTTTTTCCACCAGCCCCTTAACCACTTCCCACACATGCCCGGGCGCTGGGACCAAGAGCTTAAGTCCCAAGCGCTAATCGCAATCGGAAGTCGGGCGAGTGCACATTTTCTTTGTTATATCAAAAAAGTTCTGATGCGATTATTTGTTAAACAAAGTCCCACGATGAGTTTTGGGTTGTCGATCTATCACAAGATCTGACGGCGGAGCGCTAATCGCAGCCCCCCGCCTGATCGCAATCGCAACATTCACGTTGTAGCCCCCGATCAATCGCAAGCCCGTCCCTCCGATCCCCGATCGCGTCATCCTCCCGATTGCATCGCAGTCGTCCATCCTTCCCGCGATCGGACGACCCAGCGCTAATCGCACCCGCCTTTCCGATCGCAATCGAGGGTTCTTTCGCTCTAGCTCCGATTGCGACCCTCTGATCCATTCTTGACCGTTGATCTGTCCCGTCGATCCAACGGCCCTGCGCCAATCGCTCCGTCGCAATCGCAATGTTTCAAATGTGCCCTCCGATCAATCGCAACCATGTCTTCCGATTCCCCAATTGCGATCCTCCGATCTCATCCTGACCGTTGATCTGCCCCGCGATCCGACGGCTAGCGCTCAATCGCAATTCCCCTCCCGATCGCTGATCGCAAGTCCTTCTGTTTCCGCTCCGATTCAATCACAACCGTCCATTTGTTTCACGATCCAACGGCCATCGCACACCCGCTCCAATCGCAATCGGAACTTTCGATCGCACCCTCCTTCTACGCGTTGTGATTGCGATCCCCCAATTCAATCTGAGCCGTCCGTCCCGCCAGATCCAACGGTTCGGATTCATCCCGCTCCTCTCCCATCATCCTTCTCTGTTTTCCCTCCGATTTCATCCTCGCCGTTGATCTAAACCCGAGATCGACGGCCATCGCTCAATCGCGTCCCCCCTCTCCAATCGCAATCGGAACTTTTTGAATGTGTGTTGCGATTGACTCTCGCTCCGACCTCCGATTGCGATGGTGCCGATTAGATCCTGGCCGTAGGTCCTCCCCTTGATCTGACGGTTCCGGTCTATTCGCCCTCCGCCTCCGCTGGGTCCCACATCCAAGGCTCCGCCCCTTGTTTGTTGGCTATTTCCTTTGTAATTCGCCCAAACGCTAAACTTTGGGTTTTACACTATGCGTTCATTTCTCCGCTCCTCTCCGCTGTTTCCACTATTTCTTCACCATTCCGCCACCGTTCCTCTGCCCAGGTTTATGTTATTAAGCAGGCAGCACAGAGAGGCCAATTCAGCTGCCAAACGAGACAACAGAGACGGATTTAAGGGATTTGAGCTAGTAACTGGAGATTTAAAGTGCTAATCCCGTATTCAAATAATTGAGGCTCAGTTTGAAGACTAAGAGCGCACCAGCAAGTCATAACTGTGCCACCTAACAGCAGAGCGCGTTTACTCCAGAAGTACACCTTCCTACAACGATCTCCATGCCTCCTCGAGCCCTGAAAAGATTAATTGCACTGTCTGAAACCCATTTAGGATAGTCAGGCAGCAGTTAGGAAGTATGGAGCGACCTGCAGACCTTCCACCCAGTTTATTCATTTCAGAGTGGCAGCACAGAGTTCCAGACCACCATATGGACTTAAAGAACATATCAGAGGTCAATTTCCGGCCTGACAGAGCCTCCAAACAGTCTACAGAGTACGCACAGTGCCATTAAGCAGAGTGGGCGTGAACACTTCCGCCTTACTGTCTTAATGAGACTCATTAATTTGCTTATCTACTTCTGTTTCTTCCGCTTCTCCTATTAAATCCCCAGAAACGAATTGTAAAGGTTGTTGTTGTTGTTGTTGCCTTACTGGGCATTTTTTCTGTCAGAGGGATTCATTCTTGACTGTTAGAACAGTCTTGGGAGGGAGTAGCAGAGTTGTATTGTGTAATAGGCTGGGAGGAAAGTCTGGATTGTATCAGCCATTGAGCTCAGATGTACATGACTGGTTTTGCATTATTAATCAAGCATATTTCATAGGATCCTGGTCTATTACTATTGGTGATGTGTCTCGAACTCTGTTTATTACATTTTCATGCTGTTTCATGTTCTTCTGGTAGGCAACAGAAGTATAACATAGGATTCACCCTTGCTAGGTGCCCTATGTTTCCTGCTCTCCCTACCTTAATGTTTTATGCTTTGTGTGTTGTCTAAGAGTGAATTCACGTGGTTTAACCAGTGCAGCGGATGTTATTGCCTGCTGGCTGATGTATGAACTTGGGGGTTTGCTTCTTAGATGCTTCTTTGGTAGATTTATCTCTGTTCTTTCCCTTGGAGTTGCTAAAGTAGACCTGGAGTTAAATGACCTCTGGTCCGATCTATAAGCAGCCCCTTTGTCTCTTTGAGAGCTGCCTTAGAGTATGTCCAAGCAGGTCTGGAGTTAAATGACCGACTCGATCTATAGAGCGTAAATTAGGTTGTTCTTTCTTCCTCTTCCACTTTCTCCTCTTAATGTTCCACCCCACCATCTAATCTAAAAGATCCTTTAGTATTAGATGACTTACCCTTTGGAAGCCTTGGCTAGTGGATGCAAGTAATTTCCTTTCATGACTCCATAGCCCAATGGATGGCACTGTCTAGGCCTATCCTCTTTGCTGAAATGTCCTGCTGCCTTGTTCCTTTTCTCCCATTGCTTTCCCAGTCCATGATCTCCTAACCAACCCAGCAACCAACCAACCAAATCATTTTAAAACCTCATTTTGTGCTTCATAACTAGCCTAACATCTCATTTTGAGCTTCATAGATATATCATTCTTAGCTCTATTTGGAGAGATCCCTCTCCTGGTCCAGGAGGGCTAGATCCTAGGGCCCAGAAGTGGTTCTGATGTTGTATCATCTTTTGGTCTTGCCAATCTGGCCAAAACATGGGAACCCCAACAGAGATGATGCTGATATAAATCATGTTTTTCCAGATCTCAAAGATCACAGACTCAAAACAAATATCAACAAATGAAGGAAAAGCACATCTGCCCAATGGAGGAAGGCACTGGTCTCCATAAAGCTAGAAATCTGAAGTTATGGACACCTCCTGAAAAGGAGCTGCCCTCCCAAAGTGGAGCCACTGTTAGTCATCAGTAATTTTTTGCCTTGATGATTACTAAATAACTATTCCCAGATTTCTAGAAACAAAATTTATAGAACATTGTGAGTTCTAGAAATCTCACTGCCTTCATTATCCTTAAGATAAAAATTTCATTATTTTATCATCCTATCTAGTCATGACTGGCCCACTATTCCAGGAAGACCCATCATGGGCTTGAGCCATTTATTTTAACCCTAACTTGTCACCTTGGCCCAAATCCTCTGTTTTTGTTTTTCCTAAAAATCCCCACTACCACCTAAACCTACCAATCAAATAGCTTTGTTGTGTCTCACTTGATACTCCCAAACATTGATGGTCTCAAATTGTCTCTATAGACCCTTTTGGATAGTCAAGTATGATTGATGTTTGGATCTTCAAATACACTGAGCCTATCATAGATCCTATCTCACACTTGGTGATCCCTAAGTCTAAGTCTCATTCCAAAATCCAAGTCCAAGAAATCCCCCATTAGGTCACCTAAGGTCTCACTCAGTCATAGGATGGATTTGGTGCCCTACAAACTGTGCCTTCCTGCATGAAGAGATTGTATTTAAAGAGAAATAAAATCAAGCAATTTGATCCAAAATTAATCAACATTCATTCAAGAAAAACCTCCTTGGATTAAAGAGCACAAATACTGTAAGGGACAACTGCCCTTGTTCACATTTTTACAATGAATAACCAAGGTTTCCATCAGCAATAAGAAGAGGTAAGGTAATAAGATTTTATCATCATCAGTAATAAGAGAATCAAGGTGTTTTTAATGGTTGGTTAACAAAACAGTGGTGATAGGCAAGAAACCATCACAAAGGCTACAAAGACAGAAGTCACCTCAACCCCATCAAGTACACATTGAAGATTTTGTTACAAATTATAAATAGGTTTTGAAAGGCTATTAAAGATGACAAAGCCTCCTTCTTAAAAGCAGAGGGCAGCAAAGAGTATCAATTTGAGAAGCTAATGTTTTTTCAAGTACATTCAAAGACCTATAGAAGGGATCAACAGCAAATGAAATATAGGCATCTGCAAAAATATCAAAATGGCCCAAGAAAGAAAATGTATCCCTGATTTCCATCTCAACTATTTGACCCCGAAAAAAAGCCTCCTTGTCGAAGGATTTTTCTGCAAAAAGATGACAGAGGCATAAGTGAAAATTTTGCAAAAATATGTCCAAAGCGCTTTTTATAGCGAAATATCAGTTAAAAGGCATATCGAAAATATGGGGAAACTTTAACTTTGCAACAGTGGGTTTGTATTTTAAATTTATTTTTCCAAAAAAACTATAAAGGGCCTCTTTTAACTTTCCCCCACATCATTTGCCACTTTCCAAGATAGAAGAAGCTGTTGGAGGAAAGTTGCAAGGTTTTCAGGCGAAATTGGGAAAATTTCTCGACGCTACGCACCTGGCCTTCGGCGCTACGCACAGGAGGGAGGTGGGTAGTGTAAATTTACACTGCGCTATGCGCTCAGAGCTCAGAGCTATGCCCCTGGGCTGGTACTACGCATAGACTCAGCAAAGACCGAAAGGCGCCCAGTCTGCCCGGCGCTGCGCTCCGACGACCCGACTGGCCCGGCGCTACACACCTGGCAGACTTTGCAGAATTTGTCCAAAGAGTTCCAAAAAATCGAAACTTCATCTCCAAGTCTTCTGCAAATCTGAGCATAAGGTTAGTGGAACTTTTTTCTCCTCCCAAGCATTCCTTTTCTAAAAACAAGGAGGTCATCCATAGTCAAAGTTAGACCAAACCCTAGACTACATAAAAATCAATTTTTAGTCTTTGAGTTAGGGTTTGCAAGTGAAATTGGTTTTGAGTGCAAAAAGAGACCTGGGTAACTGTGGGCTAACCTTCAACACCAAGTGCAAGCCTTAAAAAAAAAAAAAAAAAAAAAAAAAAAATGTTTTTCACCTTAGCTTTCATCTTGCAAAGAGTTGACCTACACCACCTATTTTGCCCAAAAACCCTCAAAGAAAGGCCAAAGGTCCCACTGTTGTTTTTTTGGACCAGTCATCATGTCAGAGGGATACAGTCACACCAGAAGTGATGAGAGCCATACTCCCACCAAGCCAAAACATCATGGAGGAAAAGAAAAAATATTTAAGCCCCTAGACACCATTCCAATCACTTCATCTCCTATGATCCTTTCATGCTTTCAGGATGTAGGGTGCTACAAATTTTTTGAAAGGGTCAAGCAAGTTAGCAGCCATTCAGACTTGACTAGATTGTTTGTCTGTTGCTGACAAAATCATCAAGTTAATCTAGCAAGGCTGCAATTTGAGCTCTCATCTGAAATCATTTCCAAAGCAAAAAGTATACCAAACATTGGTGAGGTATGGTTCAAACAAAAGAAGTTGGAGTTGAGTTATTATGGGCCCTATTTGAAACCCAGCTATCAACAAAATTGTAAGGTTGTTTTCCCTTTTTCCCATTTGCTAGAGAGGCATGCTGCATTGATGAGGCAGATTATCATTTTTTTCACATGTGAGGGGAGATACTCCCGGATCTACTCATATCATATAAGGTTGCTGATGCATTTCACCAAGGTCAAAATGATGAACCTGCCTTACTACCTTTTCTGAAGCATTGATAAAATGCCCTCGGTTGTCAAGAATAAAAGCTATGACCACCAAATTTCAAGCCTCTTTCACCACTCCCTGATCAAAATGATTGTCCTATATCAGCTAGAGCAGCAAGGAATATCTTGGGAAACCTTCATCTCACATAATGTGTTTACAGACCCCCGGGCCTTCATCCAGCAGAACTTGCCTTCCACTTCACAACCATCTACCTCCATGCATCCATCATCTCCCCATGTGCCTTCTACACAAAGAATTCCACCTCTTGTTTCTTCCCCTAATTTTCCAAGTGAAGGGGCTGACAGTAGCCCTAGTGAAGAACAAATAGAAGGTAGTAATCAGGAGGAAACTGAGATAGGTAATGATGGACGAGGAGGAAGCAGTGGAAAATAGGATGATGAAAATGAAGAAAATAGTGAAGAGGAGGGAAGTAGCCATGAAGAAAGCAGTGATGACAAAGATGAAAGTAGTGAGCATGAAGAAGAGGAAAATAGAGATGAACGTAGTGAGCAAAATGATGAAGAAGAGCAGCCATATGATGAAGAAGAGCAGCATGATGAGGAGGATAGCAATCAAAGTGCCCAAGATAGTCAAGGAAAGAGTCATGATAGTCATGACAGTTGTCATGACTGTCTTGAAAAAAATCAGTCCATGGAAGACAAAGAAAATCAAAGTGAGGCAAGTGTAGAAGATTTCAATCAATCAGAGGATCAAAGTGATGACAGCACTACATCCAAAACTTCCATTGTTGTCCCTCTCACACACACTTATCACAGAGGGAGAAGAGATGTGTTTACTTCCTCTAAAAGGAAAAGGGCCATCTCCTCTCAAACTACTAAAACATTGGACAAGGGCAAGGAAAAAATGGAAAATGTTGAGCAGAAGATACAAGTTAGAAGGAGAAAAAGGATCAAGAAGACTTCTCAAGGGCCTCTTTTCATTGATCTAGACAGTGAAAATGAAGACTAAGAGATGAGTACTAAGTTGCTTCTCTTAGAAAAATATGCACAGCTTCGAGAATGGGAAAAGGATTTTGAGAGGGCACAAAGGTTTATATACTATTATAAAGAGAAGCATAAATGCCTTATAGAAGAAAATGGTCAAGCACTATGCAAGGAAGAGCATGCTTGCTAATGCCAAACTAAAGCAAGCCCTCATGGAGCTAGAAGAACTAAAAAGGAACGAAGTGCATGACAACCTTGGGATCTTGGTTGATGCTTCTCATCAGGTATCTAAAACCCCTTGAGGGGTCTACACACCAATTTTGAGGCAAATCTGGAAACTATTTGTTTTTTCCAAATTTTGACCCCTAGGAGCGCAGCACCCTAGGTGCTACGCACAAAATTGGTGCATCCTCAGCTTCTAAAGTTTTCATTTTTGGATTTTTCACATCACCAACAGTCTACCCACAAAATTTCAGGTCAATTGGAGCATTTTTTTCCCCCTCAAAAGGTCCAAAAACACCTCAAAATTGACCTTTCTGCCTCCTTTTCTAGCCAGGCACTGTGCATAGAGAAATCATGGGAGATTTGATTTCTGAGCAGGTAAATGGCATCCGTTCAACACAACTCAAGTATTTTTGGAAAGTAGACTCATCAATATTCCCAACGAGCCATCACGAGGCCAAATGTGATGCCAATAAGGGTCCAAAAATCAGCTACAACAGACCCTGTTTTTTCTGAAAGGGCACTACGCACAGAGACAACCTTTTGCCAAAAAGTCAACAAAAGACACTAATTAATGACAATTTGGTTTTTTAATATTTTCTTGGAAAAATAACTCCTGATTTGATTAGGGAGTTATGTTTTGATGTTTTTCATTCGTTATATTATATATTATGTGTCTTGGGCCTTGCATGGTCATTAAGCACATTTATGACATTTATGGCTAAATTAGGGTTTCTGGAAGCCTCTTAGGGTTTCCACCTCCTCATTTGCTCCATAAATAGAGCATGAGGCTCTTATGTATTCGTTGGATTTTGATGACTTATTCTAGAGTAATACTAGTCTCTTGGAGTTTTTTATGAGAATTTGATGTCTTGGAGCTCATGCATGCCCTGATTTGTTTGTTGATGGAGGAGGATTATTCGCAGGATACATAAGCCTGGTTGATGGTGAAGTTTTCTTTTTTTCATGTTTTCTATTTTATCATATGTTTCCATATTTCTATGTTGTATTAGGACAAAGAATTTAGACTAATACATGTTTTCTAATGGCACCTTAGGTCTGTTTGTTTCCTTCACTGCCTTAATGTTTTCTTCTGCTAGGATGTATTAGAGAATTCATCTTTTTTCTCTCTAAGGATTTCCTAAGTTTGTCTATTTATTGAATGGTTTAGATAAGTTGTTATCAACATGATTCATGGCTAGCCCTGCATATTTGTTGCCACTAACTGCTTTGTTCTTGGAATCATCTCTTTAAAGCATCTTTGCCTAGGTTTATCAAAGAAGTTTGTTTCAATCATGCTCTTTGCATTTACTTATCTAATTGTTTCAGAGAACCTTCATAGCTATAACTTTAGATGTTCAGCGTTTTATTTCCTTCTATGGTTATAGTTATTTATGCAACTTAAATGTTTTCTTCTCTTGATGATGAAATCTATGAAAGTTAAATAAGTTTCTTTCCTTTCTATATTTCATTTGGATGTTTTTCTTGGTTGATTATCTGCTTTTAGTCTGAAATCAAATGGATTAGGTTTTGCTTATACCTTTGATTCTCTTGCTATGCTTATAAATCTTCTAACTCCCTCAGTTTTAAAGTATATAAAGGATTCTGTTTTTCCCTTTATTAGCTTTTTGTTCTCAAGCTTAATGTCCATCCCATGATCTTTCACAACCTTAAAGATCCACCAACCAAGTTAAAATTTCCCTGCAAATACTCTTTAAACCATTGACGAAACTTATCATGACCTTGTTAGACTCCATTTCCCAATGGCTTGAAGTCTTCCTTGTTTTCTATCTAATCTACATAAGCATCATACCCAACCAAAAACAATCAAAATACCCTGCCCTTAACATCTAGCCTAAAATCAACCCTAATCAGCGAACAAGTTCACATCTTTTGCACCTACTAGAGAGATCCCTCTCCGAATCTAGGCAGGCTAGGTCCTTGGATTCCAAAGCTTGGTTTGATGTTACCCCTGTCCATTTGTATCTCAATCAATCTAGAAAATTACGGGGAGCTAACAGTTACTGTGCCCCCTTACTGAACACTAACGGGTAATTCCAAGTGGCGTGATTTTTCTTGAATACCAGTGATGAGTTAGTATGCATTCGTGGATAACAACTAGTAATAGTTGTCACCATTGTTGGTTTGATAGCTAAGTTACGATAGGTTTTATCACTGTCTAAAAAATACAAAAAAAAATGTAAGTATTTTTATTATTAATTATTTTATTATTATTTTTTTAAGTTCTATTATAATGTAAAAAAATACAATCAAATTTCAAGACAGGGGTTGTTGGATTAGCCAACCCGTGTTGGATGAAGACAGTTCAAAAAATCAAAATATGGGCTTCCCTTCAGGGGGGAAACCAGCCCTTAATGAGTTCAGCAATTCAAAAAAAGGGTTTCCCTTCAAGGTGAAACCAGCCATAAGCTTAAAAGTGAGTGATAGATTTTGCAGGAAGAGATAGAGATAGACATAAAACTATAGAGGAGCATATATAAACGGAAAAAAGAGGAGAGACAAGGAGTTGCAGCTACTGGTTTTGGGCGTTATGGTTCTCCTCAATTATGAAACAGTCGTA
The DNA here is from genome assembly GCA_034641835.2 of Pinus albicaulis. Lineage (NCBI taxonomy): Eukaryota > Viridiplantae > Streptophyta > Pinopsida > Pinales > Pinaceae > Pinus > Pinus albicaulis. The sequence goes on from CM076580.1 coordinate 360,797,428, forward strand.
GTCATACATGGTCTCGATCTCCTTCTTTGAGATCTGGGGTGTCAGCTCTGCAGTCGAAGTGGAGCGAGCCGCATTGTCTGCTTCTGCATCTTTTTGTCGAGTATCCTCTTCAGGGCTTCTCCCACCACTGTCTGAGTCTTCTGCCAAGTGTTTGATGGGGAGGCCGACAGATTTTCTTGGCAGAGGGGAGGAGGAGCGTGATAATGTCGATTTGGACGGGCATTTCTTGCTTACGGAGCCGAAGAGGTGATGCTACTCCTCCGGGAGGTGAATTGAGATATGAGCTGAGAGCAGTTGGGACTCGAGAACCTCAGGTTCTTCCCCAGCAACCGAAATAGTCAGAGATCGCACGGCCATTGAAGAAACTAGAGGTGTGAGGGAAAGCCTCTTTTGCCTCCTCTACGACACCGCATCCGATGTCTTCTTGGCATTGAATCAATAGGCTGGAGGGTTTGCAGGGCTAGAGAAGAAAGCTCAGAGGGAAGCAGGTGAGGAGCAGAGCAATGGGTTGACGCGTGATGGAGGTCTGCAGAGAATGACAAATGGAAGTGCAAATGAGTTTAAAAACTGGAGCCATTGGCCATAAGTGGCCAATTTGCAAGTTCAGGAGTAGAGGTCGAGGGGCAGGAGTGAATGCCTCAAGTGCCCACGTCCTTCCCTGAGCTTAAAATTTAAGGCTTTCACACGGGAGGTGCGGCTTTTTGGAGAGGCCAAGTGCCCCTACGTTGAGAGACCAGGTGGCAACCTATTTTTAACATTTCAATCACTCGCATCTGGGGGTATTACTTTTATTAAAATGGTTATTATTGAGTATTAATATAATTATTATTATTACTTTTATATTATTTAAATATTGATGATATTTTTCTTTCCCATAAATATATGCTTTATATTCAATATCTCAAGTATGAAATTAGAATATACATTGGATCATATTTTAAGACTAAAAAAATAACATTCTTCTAGATTAAAACTAAGAAAATATTACAAAATTAAATAAAGTAAGGAGACCAACCTCCTTTGGTAAATAGGTTTTGACTTAAGAAGGTCAAAGATGAATTTGGCTAATAGATGCTCCCGCATCACTTGAAAATTACATAACTACTCTATATGTCTTTGAAACAACCAGAGGATGAAGAACCCTACACCCAAAAATTATAGCTTGAATTCATCAACCTGTGCATTAAAAGACAAGGGATTTAACGCTTTATTCAATTAGGATAGAACCAAAGGGTCTATTTGTTAAAATATTCATGTGCCATGATCCAATTAAAATTCATGTTATCTTTATTTATGTTATGTTTAAAACCATATTTTTGAATTTACAGGTATCTTGCCACTCCATTATATGTGTGTGTGTGTGTGCTCATGGAGCAACATAACAGTAGTCAAGTTCATGTAACCAATCATTCTATGAAATTTAGTTAACTCAACATATACATCGATTATGCAATTTATGTATGGATTTGTGGAGTAGTATTGATATAGTGATCTTTTAGAGTGTCCATAGGCCACACCTTGAGGGGGGCCATTAGAGGTAGAGAAATACGCTAATTTTTGCATGTATATAATGTTTTATTGCTATCTCTATTGATCAATTAGTTATTTTTTGCTACTATACAGTAATAGTTTCATGTACTATTAATTTTTCTTGCAAATTAGATTTGGTATAGAATTATAGTGTTGCGGAATTATTATGTTTTCCACCAAAAATCAATTTACAATGTTGAATGTTAAATTATGGGTATGGTTTCCAATAGCTCTAATATAAAGGTTGCCATAAACCTAACTGAGATTGAGAACTTCTAGTTTCATGTGTTGTTTATTTAGTTTCCTATAGGTTGTGTGTCTTACAAAATCGATGTGCTACATAATCTCCCTATTCTTAGCCCACGCTTAATTGATAGAGTTAAATGTTAAGTTATGGGCATGGTTCCTAGTGCCTCTAGCATGTGAAGTTCCACCAACTAGGTTGTGATTGAGAATATCATTGATTCCTTATGTTATCATAGATTTATGCCTTAATTTATATTTAATTTTAAATTGTTTTTTATTTACATGGTGTGCATAATAGACTATATCACATGGTAGTTGGTTTTGATTATGGATTTGTGTATATTGCATCAAGTGTCACGCAAGTTCAAATATTCTATGAGATGATAAATTAAATGATTGTGTAGCACGAGTTCACCATGATAATAAAACACATATACACATTGTCAAATACCATATTGATAAATTAGTAAACCTATTCACAAATAGCTATATCAATAAATTAAATGAATATGGCCTACAAAACACGAACTAAGTAAAACAATGTCATGATAAATATAGGGAGACATATATAAGTTCTTTAAATACAAGAGAGAAAAAAATTCCTCCTAATATATTTCCTATAGCCCAAGGGAGTTTAATCTATTGGTGAGGCATGGAGAGTTTTTCACCATCAATATCTGAAATGAAAACCAATTGATTCATCTCATTGAGAACCCTAAATTGTTTCGTGAATTGATTCAACTAGTCCAAACTTTTAGTTATTATTGAAAACTTTAATTATTTTATATTTTTTATTTAATCGGCCATAAATTGTGTTGTTGGTTAATTTTGACTTGAGTATGATCTAATCCTTGGTCAATACTAATCCTAGTCCAATTTGTCCCTCAAACAATTCCAAGTTTGATTTTGACTTTTAAAACATCAGTTGATTGATTACTAATGTTCAACTTTCATGAGGTTTCCTAGCCCTTAAGGTTGCATGGGGGTACCATAAGTAGTGGTTGAACATTTATTCGTTTTTTAAAAATAATTTATTTGGATGTAGTCGCATGGGGGTACTACATGTAACTACATCCAAATAGATTATTTTAAAAAACCGACTAGATGATATGTGCACTCATAAGTGGATCAAAGCCCATGCTTGTCATCATGAAGACAAGACAGTCACTTTTACGACCTTGTTATGGCCACAATATCTAATGATGTTGTAATCAATTTTAACAAAAGGTGAAATGTTCGTTATCTCTACTTGTGGTAAGAGTTTCTGACATAGCAAACACATGAAGTTATTTCATTAAAGACAAAGAACAACATTTGCATGAAAAGTTGTCATCAATTGTGGATCACTTATACATGCTTTACATAAATATACCTTGACATGGTTTGGAAATCTTCGAGCAAAATGACTATCCCATTAAGTATTGATAATCTTAGATTTGGGGGAAATCAAGTGTAGTGGATTCAATTGATGATGGTAATAACTCAATATTTTGAACAAAAGAGCGAGGCTTTAAATTGTGGGAGATTCAATTCATCATGGGATACATCAATATCTCAAAAAAAAAGTAATATTTTAAGGAGAATGGAAACCCAATCCATGAGGTAAATCCAAATACTCCCCTAATTCCCTCATCAAAAAATGAAAAATCCCTAAATTAAGCATCACAGGCTACTTTGAAGACAAATGTAATTATGTTTGCAAACCACATCATGATTGGAAAGTTATAGTTATGGCCCAACCTCAAATCCCTAGACTCTTAGATTCAAAATTAATGGGTACATGCATAAAAGGATACATGTGGATCTATTTTTGTAACAAAGGACATTTTTTTTTGCTTTCTAGCATAAAGAGGATCGATACTCCTATAGCCTTATCAAGGAAAGAATGTTTGTTTGGAATAGTTACCACCCACCTTGAAATTGGAATTTATAAATCCTATCGGATCTTGTATCTCAACCATATGGTTAAAGTTTCATTAGTTTATATATATATGCCCATGGGACATAGAATAGATGGTGATGGGGTGCACTCTTAAGTCACTCTTTGATGTGAAGGTCATCAGTTTGAAACTCTGTAGGCAAAAATCCATTCATGTTAAGAGTTGGTGTGGCCCAGGGTGGGTGCGACCCTTGGGTGATTTTGACGGCTTAGATGTCTTTGGGCTGTAGTTTCTCAAGTCAAAAGTTAAACATGTAGTCATCTCTGGAAGACACAAACAAATTTACAAATTAAAAAAACATATACATAAAATCATTTTAAAATATATAATAAAAAAAAAACAAATTATAGACATTGAATTTGAAACAAAAATGAATTCATAGAACATTATAATTTACATCATCACTTAAAAGAGTACAATAGAAAGAGTACGGTAGAAAGAATATAATATATATAGTACCGTAGAAAGAGTACATTAATAATATATATTTCTTATATAATATTAACCATTGGCATGGCATCAATGACTTTTCATCTATTTTTTATTAAGTCAAAATTTGGCTATGAACAAATTTTGTGTCCTTAAAATATAGAATAATTTTTTCATAATTAAACTGTAGTTTTTAATTATGGTTTTTATCATTATCTCAGAAGTTTTATACCCAAATCAAAATAATAGACATACTTACAATTGAGGCAATCACATACGGATAAAGATACCAAAAATTTAGATTCGGGGAGGAAGGTAATTGGAGAATTTTCCAAACCAATGAAAAAGGTCACCACCTAACTCACCAATTTCAAATTCACGGAGGAAGGTCATTGGATTTTTTTCCAAACCAATGAAAATGATCACCACCCAACTCACCAATTTCATTACAGGGTCATAATGGCAAAGGTTGTGGATGGATGCAAACTTAATCAAGAGATCTAATGGCATATGCATTCCAAGAAAGAGAAATGAAAGTCATTGCATCATAAAAGGAGAAGCAATGATGCTATTCCTTACCAAATTTATTTTTCCTGAAGCAAATTTGTTGAAATGTCATAGAGAAGCAAGGCAAAACATAAAGTGATAGGAAGGAAGTTATAGAATTAATGGATGGAGAAAAGTCACTCAGTCAAGCAAAGGGGGTGCCCCATCCTTGTATGAGGATCCCATGGAAGAAAGGGCAAGGTCAATTTACCAAGTGTATGAGGCCATGGAAGCATGGTGAAGGTCAAGCTACCAAGATGCCAACCATATCAAGCCATGGAAGCAAGGGAAAAGTCATGTTTCCAAGCCCTCAAACAATGGCAGAGAAAAAGGCTCACAGAATTAAAGGTGAGCCTAAAAACATACCCCACCAAGGATACATAGTTCAAAAGGATAAAAGAGCTAGGATGCATTATAGGAGGACATAGTGAGAGGATTATCTTGTAACCCATTTACTCTAGCCTAAGGATGAATACTTTTATTATTGCAACTAAATTGAAAAAGAAGGTCCACAAAATAGTAGCATAACATGGGGTGAGAATGCTAGAGAAGGATTAGTAGATGGAATGTGCATAGAAAATTTTGTTTAAGGGATTAGACAATGTTAACTCATAGAGTTGGGAAAATGGATGAGGTTGCTAACTAGGAGAAAAGTTGAGGTTGATGGAGGTCATGGCATACATAGCTTAGGAAGCAAAGAGAAACAAGCAACTAAATTGAAAAAGGAAGTGAACAAAATAGTAAAATAGCATGCGGTGATAACCCTAGAGAGGGATCAATACATGGAATATATGCATAAGAATATACGTTTAAGGAATCAGAAGTGTTAACTTAGAGGGTTGGGTAATTGGATGAAGTTGCTACAAAGGAGACACTATATGAGTTGAGGTTGATGGAAGCCATCAAGGACATGGCTTAGGAAGCAAAGGGAAAAACTTAGACTTAGGAATTCCTCAAAGCAAGTAAGCACATAATCACTAAGAAGTTGAACATTCTTATTAGTGAATGCCATGCAAGGAATATATATATATAACACACAAAATAACTAGCCATGTAGTCACAATAAATAATTTCAGTCCAACTCTCTTGCTCAATTTTATGTTCCTATCCTTTTGGTGGAATCTCAGTTTGTTTGGTTTACAATCATTGCAGTTTTGTTTTCAAACAATATAGCAAATATGTCTCACAATGCTAACAACAATTATAGGATTTCTACTCTTATTCTTGGTTTAGATTGTCGTAAAGGCATTTGGCCAATTTTTTGATCCCACTGTATGAACCACTGCTTTCTAGACACAATGCCGACTTCTTGCATAAAAGTTGAAGTTATAATAGGAAAAAATCAAAATTAATTTTACTTTATGCTTTGAATATAGTTTTATGCGTTGTGCATTTTTCCTACTGTAATATAAAAATCTCTTTCATTTTTTACCAAGTAATTTTGTACATAAAGGGCAGGGTATTTGTAAAACAAAGGGAAAATGATAATAACATTATACTTGTAACGAACAAGGTTCATATACGCAACAGAGAGATTCAAAGTCTATGAAATATGATTTTTTTTTAATCATAGGATAATAAACATATATAAATATTTGAATACACAAAAGAAATGAGATAATGGAATTGTTGCAAATGAAGGCCCGCTTATATAGTTAGGCAGATGCCTTTTCATGAATAGTCATGTCCCTTTTTAGTAAATAATTATTGTTTAATTAATTATTATTATCATCATTGTTTATTTATATTATTTATATACATTTTATTCATAACATTGCCTTCCTCTTCAAAAAACTTTGTCCTCGAAGCCATATTTCACAAATTCTTCAAGTTGTCATCCATGTTGATACAAGATGTTAGGATCCTCTAAGTGATAGACAAAATTGTCGAACTGAGAAGAGATCTGACCATCCTAAAACAATCTTCTATGGAATCTTGCAGTTGCTAGAAACTTGTGATGAATTGTTATAACATGACTTGATTGAGAAAACTTCAATGTTCTTTGGGACATAAATTTGTTGTTTATGTTTTGAGTGATACATATTGGTAGACTGATGAAGATGTATGCTATTGTGATTAAGCTGTTGACAAGGAATTCTTGTGATTTGATTTCCCTTAAACATGTTTGTGACAATTTCTTGACTTACTTGAGGTATCTTATTTCATTCAGGTAAAGTAGTTATGATCCGGATTTATGCAGGAACGCAACAAAATAAACATATAACCATAAATACAGAGATGCAGCAGAAATAACACTTCATTTCATTAATATCAAAGAACTAAAATTTGCTTACAGATAGAATGGAAATAAAACTAGCTAGGGCGCTGGTAGTTATCTCTGAGAAGAGATGTGGCGGCTACAGGCCTCTGAACTGAGTTACAATGAGGCTTGAGGGCCTATTTATTATTTAGGAACAATGGGAAATCCTAAACAGCCAAAACCCTAACCCTAGGAGATGAAGCGCCAAAACTATGGGCCCCGTTTGGGTAAATTGGTGTTTCAACTTCCCAGGGGCGTAACTTTGGCATACGATCTCTGTTTGATGCGTACCATACCTCGTTAGAAAGATCTATCCGAGGACTACAAATTTGGAATGAGCAACATCGGTCCATGGACCCATGTTGCTCTCCGTTTTCCCAAAAAACGTCGTTTAGGGCCTCAAAACGGCTCCGGAAGTTTAGGACCCGAAAAACTGCTAAAAATAGTAAACCATGCCGAAACTGAAAAACTGAAATAGACAATGGTGGAGCCCCAAGTGGAATAGGCGGGTGACCACCAATATCCACCTGGATCATTCCTCCCCCCTTAGGAAGCAATGGTCCCCATTGCGTTAATTTCCTCCATGAGATGAGGAAATTTCTGCTGAACTTGGTCCCTGGTGAACCACTTTCCTTGGTGCAGGAGTTGGCCAGCTTTGACAACCCGATATAGTTGGATCTTCTGCTGGCGAGTGTTCTTGATCTGCATGTCCATGATGCAATCTGTGGTGGCCTGTTCCATGCAGTCTGGATTTAACTCAGTTGGTGTGAGTTGTTCTGCAATGTCCGAGGTGTCCAGTAGAGGTGGGAAGTAAGGACGAAGGCGATCCACATTGAAGACTGGGTGCAGACCAAGGAATGGTGGAATACCGAGCTCGAATGCATTGTTCCCTACAGCCTTGGTGATGGTGTACGACCCGTATCGGAGCGGGCGAAGCTTGCGGTGGGGTCCAGTGAGGCGCTCCTTCTGCAAATGTAGCCATACTTTGTCACCCACCTGGAAGTTGTGTGGCACCCGGTGTTGATCATGGCGTTGTTTGTACTTGGCATTGGCTCTGTCCAATATATCATGAACCTATTGGCGGATGTGTTGAATGCGCTCGATGAAGCTACTGGCTTTGTCAACTTCAGACTGGACATGAGCTGAATTGGCCTGAGCAGCTGCAAATGGCATGGCTACGTCAATGGGACATAGTGGCTGGAATCCCAAGCCCACCTGAAAGGGGCTATGGCCGATTGAACTATGGAGAGCCCGATTATAACTATGTTGTACATAAGGGAGGCTCTCGTCCCATGTGCGTGGGTGCTTTGAATTGTACATGCGCAGAATGTGTACAATCATTCTATTGACGACCTCTGTCTGGCCATCTGTTTGGGGATGGAAAGCTGTGGACTTGGTGAGCTTGGTATCCAACATCGACCAGAGGCTGGACCAAAATGTGCTGAGGAACCTGCTATCCCCATCTGATATGATAGACTGTGGGATCCCAAAGTGCACCCACACTCGTTCAAAGAAGAGTTTAGCAGTGGCTTCTGCTGTGATATTCTTCTTGCAGGCCGCCATAATGGCCATCTTCGAGAATCTGTCGACGACCACAAAAACACAGTCATTTCCCTGCTTAGTAGAAGGCAAGCCCAACATGTAATCCATGGAGATGGATTCCCAAGGTCGACTAGGGGTAGGTAGAGGAGTATATAGGCCTTGCTTCTTGATGGTCAGTTTGGCAATGGCACAAGCAGTGCAGGATCTGATGTGCTTCTCGACATCCTTTTGAAGGTTCGGCCAATAGAAATACTTCTGCAGGATTGCTACTGTTTTCTCGACCCCGAAATGCCCAGCGACTCGACTGTAGTGTGCTTCCCATATCATCTTTGCACGCTCGCTTGAAGGAACACAAAGGTGTCCCATGTGACATAAAAGTGCATCTTGGAGGTGAAAATTTGGAACTTGCGTACCCCCCAAGAGTGCCTTGTAAGTTTGGCCGAATTCTGGGTCACTCTCATAGAGAAGCGGCCAATCAGAAGTCTCGTGCCCACAAGAGTTGAGCACCGTGGTGAGCGCCACGATCGGTGGTCGGCTGAGGCAGTCTGCAACATGATTGGTGCTACCCTTCTTATACTTGATGTTCAAATGAAACTGTTGCAGATATGTAGACCACTTCTGATGGCGATCATTCTGCAACTTCCCTTGTGTCTGTATGAACTGCAGGGGCCTGTGGTCTGTATGGATGATTGTTTCCTTCCCCAAAATGTACTGCTTCCATTGTCGACAAGCTTGCACAATGGAGTACATTTCTTTGTCATATGTGGGGTACTTGCGAACTGTGTCAGACAATGTCTCACTGTGAAATGCCACTGGATGTCCCTACTGAGTAAGAACTGCCCCAATAGCATAGTCAGAGGCATCTGTCTCGATCTCAAATGGCTGTTGCAAGTCTGGTAAAGTGAGCACTGGGGCAGAACAGAGGCAATTTTTCAATTCTGTGAATGCCTTCTGTTGAGGTTCCGACCAAAAGAATTTTTCTCTCGCTCCTCCCTTGGTGACTTGACTCAAGGGCCAAGTGATATGAGAGAATCCCAACACGAACCTTCGGTAGAAATTAGCAAGACCGAGAAAGATACGAAGCTCTGTTATAGTGGTTGGGGCTGGCCAATCCCGAATGACTTGGATCTTGGCTGGATCCACATGCACCCCCCTTTCATCAATAATGTATCCCAGATATTGAACCCGGGTCATGCCAAAAGTGCACTTCTCCAGATTGGCACACAACTTGTGTTGCCGCAGTGTTTGGAGGACTTGTCGGATGTGGTGAAGGTGCTCTTCCCAAGTCTGGCTGAAGATCAGAATGTCATCCAAGTACACCACTATAAATGAGTTGGTGAATGGCCGCAAGATGTCATCCATCATCCTCATGAAGGTGGCGGGAGCATTCGTCAACCCGAAAGGCATGACCAGCCATTCGAAAAGGCCTTCCTTGGCTTTGAAGGCAGTCTTCCACACATCGGAGGGTTCAATTGGTACTTGGTGATACCCAGACTTCAGGTCGATCTTGCTGAAATATTTTGCACCTTTGAGTTGGTCTAGAAGGTCATCAATCCGTGGGATTGGGTACCTATTCCGAACAGTGATCTTGTTCAGCGCCCGATAGTCAATACAGAGTCTCCACGTCCCATCCTTCTTCTGTACCAACACGATCGGGCTCCCACAGGGCGATGAACTTGGTCCGATGTGACCTTTCTGCAACAGCTCCTGAATCTGCCTCTTGATTTCATCATTTTCCAGAACAGAGCGTCGATAGATCGGTCCATTGGGTAGTGGCGCACCTGGGGTCAGATCAATCAGGTGCTTGACCTGGCAGTGCAGAGGAACACCTGTGGCTGAGGTGAAGATGTCCCCGTACTCCTCCACGACCTTATCCATTTGTTGTTGTCGTGCAAAGGGGCCCTGTCTGGAGGTCGTGGCCACAGTCTTCTTCTTGCCCTGGGGGAGGATCATCAGGAAAACGAATTTCCTAGTTTGGGAAATGAGCTTACTGCATTGTTTTGCAGTAACCAAAGAGATAGTCGTAGGAGGTGGTACCTCTGGTATCCTGTACAACTTATTTCCCAAAGTAATAATAACAGCACGAGGTCGAGACTCATACACAGCATGACGCTTCCACAAGCATGGTTGTCCTAATAATACATCAGAAACATCAATAGGAGCAACGTCACATAATACCTCATCCGTGAAGGGCTTGATGCTATAGGGAAGGCGGCACTGCTGGCTGACGCGGAGATCTCGTCCCTGGTGAAGCCACCCGATGGTGTATGGATGTGGGTGAGCTGTGGTCGGCAAGCCCAACCGCTTCACGGCGTCTGCTGAAATGAGGTTCTTTTGGCTCCCATTGTCGACAATGAACTGTACCGGGGAGCCCTTTACCCACATCTGGGAGTGGAAGAGACGTTCCTCCTCCTCCGGATCTTCTGGTTCCTCCTTCTGGATCTTTGTAGTGGCAACAGTGGCATTGGGCTCCGCATCAATAATCTGTTTCCCTTTGTCATTCCCCTTGTCAGGTTCTGATTCAGAGTCGGAGCATGCATCTGACTCAGAAGCCCTCATCTCGGCCACTAGCGACTACTTGGCCCGACACTCACTTGTGTTGTGAGTGGAGCTCTTATGGAAATCACACCACTTTCCCGTGTCCTTCTTTGGCTTTGCGGTGTTGTTCTTTTCTTGTGGCTTCGATGATTTTTCTTTAGCCACCATGCCTTGGCTCTGTCCTTTGTTCTGCGGTTTGGAAGCACCTTTTCCTTGCTTTTGATTCGCAAATCCAAAGTCTCGCTTCTTCTACTTGAATTTATGCTCAATCTTGGCAGCATACCGGTATGCCGTACCAAGCGAGGAGATGTCGAGGAACTCCATTTCCTCCTGAATGTACCTGTGCAAACAACTGCGATACTTTAGCACCAGATGTTTCTCTGAATCTTTGATACCCAACTTTGTGCGCAGGGTATGGAACATATTCGTCAGCTCATGCACATCTTGATCCCTTTGTTGTCGCAGCGTGGTCCATTGTATGTACTTGCCCTCATAGCTCCCCACCAGATAGTATTGCCCTGACTGCCCCTGGAAAAGAATTCCAAGTTGGAGCTCTGCTTCTGAGAACATAGAGGGTTCTGTCTCATCCTTTTTCTCACAGTAGGTTTCCCACCAGTCCTTGACATGGGGGGTAGCTTTGAGGAGTGCAAAAATAATCTTCTCCCGGTCAGAAAAGTCATGAACCGAGAAATATCCTTCTAATAGATTCAACCATCTATCTATGGTATCTACATCTATTTGACCTCAATATGGAATGTCAATTCTACTGTCTTTAAAAGGAGTCGCGCCTCCGCAGTGGTCATGATGTGTGCGCTGTATTCTTGTGGTGAGTCAGAAGGATCTAAGCAAAGTTGTCCATCATCGCGTTCCTCTATTTTTCGAGGGCCTCCTCGAGAAATATTTTGATAGGATCTCCTGCTCCCTCATCTTTATTTTCGTCCCCCATGGGCGTCCGTCAAGGTTTGCGAGGCTGATCTTGTAAAGGTTCCACCAGATCGAGCCCTAGCTCCTTATACCCCAACCTCGTTGGGGACATGCAAAGAAGGATCGAGAAAAAGCATCGCTTCCGATAATTAACGCATCTCTGATTTACAGAACGCAGTCAGATCTAGGCCTAACCATAAATAAAGAGATGCAGCAGAAATAACACTTCATTTCATTAATATCAAAGAACTGAAATTTGCTTACAGACAGAATGGAAATAAAACTAGCTAGGGCGCTGGTAGTTATCTCTGAGAAGAGATGTGGCGGCTACAGGCCTCTGAACTGAGTTACAATGAGGCTTGAGGGCCTATTTATTATTTAGGAACAATGGGAAATCCTAAACAGCCAAAACCCTAACCCTAGGAGATGAAGCGCCAAAACTATGGGCCCTGTTTGGGTAAATTGGTGTTTCAACTTCCCAGGGGCGTAACTTTGGCATACGATCTCCGTTTGACGCGTACCATACCTCGTTAGAAATATCTATCTGAGGACTACAAATTTGGAACGAGCAACATTGGTCCATGGACCAATGTTGCTCTCCGTTTTTCCAAAAAACGTCATTTAGGGCCTCAAAATGGCTCCGGAAGTTCAGGACTCGAAAAAGTGCTAAAAATAGTAAACTGTGCCAAAACTGAAAAACTGAAAGAGACAATGGTGGAGCCCCAAGTGGAATAGGTGGGTGACCACCAATATCCACCTGGATCAAGTTAGGTAGTTAATTGTTGGATATTTACTAGAAATATTTGTCATTTGAATTGTAATATCTGAAAATGTTTTCACTTCTACCGGTTTGTCATCTTCTTGAGTTGTAATATTGACTAGATCGATGTTCATTTTTTTTTCTTCAAACTGGATTGTTATCTTTGAAGACTTTGATGCTTCTTTTTTAATAAGTTGTTCTAATTTGTCTTTTAGTAGCTTCTTGTCACTCTTAAGCTTATTTATTTGTGTAAAAAGGTTTTGGTTATGATTCCTTAGACATGAAAGTTCTTTGTTTTATGAATTGTTGACTCTATCCTTAGTATCCTTCTCCTCATCTTTTAAAATTCCGAGTTGTTCTAATAATCTTTGATTAAGGTCTTTTAAGCACAAACTTTCTTCTTCTTTTTTATAGATTCTCGTTGAATTTCTTCTTGACACATTCATTCTCTTCTTTAATTTTTTTCTTTCTTTCGTTGGACTCCTAGACCTTCGCAATTAATTTTTGTATGTGGTCCCTTAGACGCAAAATTTCCTCGTCATTTTATGTTAATTTTGTTCTAGTTTTGCAAGTTTTCCTTCTAATTCTATCATTTGTATGACTTCAATATCATGACACATAAAATTTCCTCGCCATTTTCTGTTAATTTTGTTCTAGTTTTTCAAGCTTTTCTTTGAGTTCTATCATCTGCATGAGTTCATTATCTTGACATTCTTCTGCATTAAATAATTTTCCACATGTTGGATAACATAATTCGCATTTTAACATAAATCTTTTGGTAAAAATCGCATGAGATAGAACATTACCGATGCTTTTCAAATCAACCAGTGTGGTTCATCTTCAAGACGAGATGAACCACACTGGTTGGTTCGAAACTCGTCGGCAATGTTCTATCCCATGTGATTTTTACCAAAAGATTTTTGTTAAATTACTATGAATCACAAAAGCTTCAATTCAATAATTCACATTTTTTATGAATCAGTGGATATTGAATGTATGTTTTACAAAACAAACATTTAGTCTAAAATGATGATTGTTATGTGGAACTCATTTTGACTTATAATATTAATTAAAAAAGTAAAAAATAATTAATTAATTAATTAATTTAAAAAAAATAATAATAATAAAATAAAAAATAAAATAAAATCCTTCTATAATGATACATTTCTTTGTAACTTTATACTTCTAGTCAAAATAAATTTATTATTATATCACTTTACCCCATTTACCCATTTATATATCACTTTACCCCATTTTCTTACAATTTTGATTGACTTATTCAAATTGTCCTCCTCTCCTTTCTTCTGTTTTTTTTTTTTCTATTGATTTCCTTCTAATTAAAAAATCAACATTTCCCTTTCTAATATTGATTAGTGGTTTTTCTAATATTAAGAAGCAATTGCCTAGTAATGAATGAGAAGGCGATAAGAAGTAATTACCTGGAAATGGATACACAGAGAGGATGAATGTCGGCGGAAGCTGCAAAAACATAATCAGGTTCGGAGAACAGTCGCGCGATGGCAATCGAGTAGGGAACTTTTAGTAACTGGCTAGGGTTTTGGCTGAGTTTAGAAACTGCTGCTACGCAATCATATTCGTGTACAACATGGTCATATGGATAGACCTCAAATATCTGTGGGAAAATTCAAGCCCAGCTTAATACAACTTTTAAAACAATCAATGCTAGATATATAAATTTTTTGGGTTTTTTTTTTTTTTTTTTTGTAGTTTTAATGAAAGAATAGTGGAAAGGTTGAATTTAGTTGAATGTCATTTTCATATAAATTACTTTTTATTTTCAATTGTTTTCCAAAGATTTAAAATGAAAACCAACTTTTCCACAAATTACTTAATATTGTAATTTTTTTTATAAATTGTAAAAATATAAATATTATTAATTATTTTTATTATAAATATAAAAAATAATAATGTTATAGATTTTAAGGTTATTTTGATTGGTAGAGTTCTCGTTGTTAAAGTACTTTTACTATTTAGAAGTCACGGGTTCATATCTCTTGACACCATTGAGGACATAGCGATCAGTAAACCACATAAATAATAATAACAATAATCTTATAATTAGTATTTATATAAATAATTAATTTATAATAAATAAAAATATTCCAACTTTTATTAGTAGGCAAAGTAGATAAACATAATTTTGATCTTTGGTTGATATTAAAATCATTTTCCTATAATGATTTTATTCTTATAAAATATTAAGTAAAGTGGGAATTACTAGCTTATGGTAATGTTTTACTTTCAACACCTTCCTTTTGCAAAATCTAAACTAGCAATTGCACCGAGAGCTGCAAAGGAACGTCGATAGGAGTGGGGGAATGTGGAAGGAAATAATCAAGCGAAATATATGGGCAATAAAATATAATCAAAAATTGAGTTTCTATATACGTTCTAAAGATGTAGCAGGAGGTCCCCAATCGGGGTTTGAGTTGGCTAGATGGTAAGTTCTATGTTTGCAATCTTGCTCGAATTCGCTTTGGTCTAAGCAGCACTACGGCTTGGGAGAGGAATCCTTTGTGGTCCTTCATTGGGTGTCAGTTCACTCATAGTCGGTTCAGGCCACCTTTCTCGGGTGTGTTTTTGGTCTTAAACCCCATTTCCCTGCTCCCAGGCTAGTTATTTAGTTTTGCTGGTCTCAAGGAAGAATGCCTATGTCTTGAATTGGATGGTATGGAAGGAGCACTAATGTGAATCTAATACAACAACTACAAAATTGTATGAAATCTCCTTTTTTATATGTATTCATGTGTCTGTATACTTTAGAATTTTTGTCGTGTATGGGAATTTGTTGGGCAGGGCCTATGTCTTGTTCCAGGTCTTCTTCTTGTATCTGTCCTTGACGAAATGGATTTGGTTCTCTTTTGAATTCTTGCAGTGTAGGCCTTGAGCTTTTAGGGTTTCAGTATGTGTGTGACTTGGCTCATACTTATGGCCTCAGCCACTCTAGGTGAGTTGGACCTGTGTTTCTTGGCTCGGGGAATATTTTTATTTTTGGGTTGTAGTCTGTAGCAGGAGAAAGCAATGGTTTATGTACAGTTCATGGATCTCACATGTGGTTAATTTGGCAGGTTCCCTGGTCCGGTGCGACCCTTGAAAACATATTTCTCTTGGCTATAGGCTCTCCTCGGGTCGTCTAACAAGGTTCAAGTCAATTTTTATCAGTCCTCTTAGACTCCCTCGAACCATGGCCCGTGTTGCTTCTGGGAAGGGAAAGCCAACCCAGGGTTCTTGCAGTCATGGTAAGCAGCCTAGAGACTTGTCTGAGTTTCTTCAACCCAATGCTCTAGCTGGTAAGCCCCGTGGTCGTAAATTAGGCTCTCACATCATTAATGAAGCTCGCTCTAATTATCATGTTGGAAGCTTTGCTCGGGTCTGCCAGTTTATTGTAGAGTGGAGAGTTGAGCTTAACCAGAAATTTGGTATCATGGATATTGAATTGGATGTATAACAACTATGGTTAAAAATCCCTGTAAAAAATATAAGACCAAGGTCATGGGACACATATTCCAAGATGAATGGTGTTGGACATTGGATAAACCAATGCTCCCCATGTGTTTCGCGACATGGACTAACCGCCTCTCGTGGATCCTTATCTCTGGCGATACGATTGTTGACTAACACTTGCGGGTTTTGGTCTAATGGCAATCGTGATTCCCAACAAGTGGTATCAGAGCGTAGGTCACGAGTTCGATCCACACTCGGCTCGCGTTTGGGGGGAGATTGTTGGACATTGGATAAACCAACGCTCCCCGTGTGTTTCACGACATGGACTAACCGCCTCTTGTGGATCCTTATCTCTGGCGATACGATCGTTGACTAACACCTGCGGGTTTTGGTCTAACGGCAATCGTGATTCGCAACAAATGGTGGGAAAAAAATTGTAGTGGGTGTTCATTCGATTTATTATGGCTAAAGGAATTTGGCAAAGACAATGGCTAAGGATTTGGAAAGGCGTGAGGTATTAATTTTCATTTTATTTATGAAAATAAAGGAAAATAGGAGAAAAGGGAGGTGAAATGTCACAGGTTGTATGTGAGGAGGAAAATTAAGGAAAAATAATGGAAAATGAAGAAAATAGAGGCCTCATTGATAAAATGGCTTCCTAGGATCATTTGGCAAGCTTTTGTTTAGTGCAATTTTGGAGCTCTCATTATACTCTCTCTCTCTCTCTCTCATACTCTTGGATACTTAGAGTTTTCTTGGAGAACTCTTGGAATGTGTGGCATACTTGGTGATTTGGAGCAAGAATGAAAAGGAATAGCAAGAAAGTGCAAGAGGGCATCAGGTTCAATAGCTACAGCGGATTTTTGATTGCAGGTACCAAGTTGCATGTATGTTTTCCTCACTAGTTTTGGCATGCATGGCACATGCATGTTGTCTCTTGGTTATGATTTTTCATTGCAATGAAGGATTTCCGAGATTAACAGTGGATTTGCCTAACCTTTCCATTTCTTGGATAGCCATGGTGTTATGGGTTCATTTCATTGCTTGTTTTTCTATTTGGTTCTCATGTGCTTTTGGTTGTGGGTTGAGTTATTAGTTCCTGGAAGCCTTGGTTGGACAAATGATCTAGACGCCCAACAGACAGTTGTGGGTTGATTTACTAGTACTAGAAGCCTTGGTTGGACAAATGATTTGTAAGCCCTAGGTGGGTTGAGTTACTAGTCTTGGAAGCCCTCATTGGAACAAACACTCTGGAGCCCTAGAACAACTTGGGTAGAGACCAATTTGTGATGGTTGTGATGTTTGACCGTGAGGAGGAATCATTGGTTGAGGGTTGAGGCGGTTTGGCCTCTGGAAGCCCTGATTTGGTTTTGATGGATTTGGTTTATGAGATCCCACATTCATGCTCGGAATATGCCACGGGGGTGACTGGCTGAAGAGATATTTGGCTCAGTCATGTCTATGGTTGGGTGGAACATGGAAGTCCCATACTTGGTTGCATTTTTCTTATGGCAATAAGAGCTCTTTTTCCCTTGTATTGATGGGTAAATATGCTTGTTATTTTGTGGCCTGTATGGTTGTTATGTTCTTGTCATTTATGTTTCTTATATGATGGTTATGAATGAGTTTTATGATGGTGATGAAGTATGGATCTCATCATGTTTTTATTCGTAATTGAATGAACAATATATCTATGCCTAAATAGACCATAAAGCAGTTAATGTGATGTAGCGACAATGCTTCTTAATGATTCTCAAATAAGTATGAGACCCATATGCTTAGCTCTGTTATTTAAACTAGTAGATTTCATTCATGCCAAGGGTTTGACAGAATGTCAGTCTTGGTTGGGGATGGTAAGGCCTAGTCCTAGAGTTAGTTTTTTGTTTATTAGTCTTGTCATCATGTGTTTAATGGATTCCAGAAGTTACATCAAGTTTTGGCAAGTGGTATGAATTATGGGCTTGAAAAGTGCCTTAAATCCTATGGAATCTGGCACAGGTCTGTTGGATATAGTCCCTAAACACAAGCATGCATGCTTGTTGGTGTATCCAGAGCCTCCCAGATGTAGGCATGCAAGCTTGTGGGAGTGTACGAAGGGTTTTCTTCATAAAATTTCAGTGGGACCCAGGGAAAAGTCAGGTGGATGATTGGGATAGCCTCTAGGGGTCTTGTAGTAGGTGGTATAGGTTTGTGTTATGGTTTTCCACTTCGATTCCACTTCCTTAAAATCACCAAGGAGGTTGAGTCTATTTTAACTACCCCTCATCTCACGTTTACCCTGGTTGGCCAGTTACTTGGGTAGGTGTGAGGGGAGGTGTTACGTTACAGGTGGTATCATAGTGTGGTTGCCTTCTCCTTGGGCGGTGTGTTGATTGTGGATACATGTCGATTGCATATGTATTCCTCATGCTTATGTTCTATTTGCTTGCCACATATGCATGGCATTGGTCATAGTTGCAGTTGAGTCAACATGTGGAAGTTGATGGTGTTGTTGTTGGATGTGATCATCATGAGTGCATGGTTATGAATTTTTTATGCATGCCAGTGTCTATATGTTGTTAGGTTGCATTGTCATGGTTTATGTTATTGTCTATGAGGTCATTGTATGCATTTTAGGTCATCCTGATATTGTTGATAATATATGATGTTGATATGTTGGCTAAGATATAACATGAGATTCGGATCATCATACAGAGGTTGCAACATTGGACCTCGGGGTAAGAGAAAATCGTCATCCAGATTGTATGTTTGACATGCAAGTTTGTGGTTAATAGCTTTATAATAATTAAGGTTACTTGTATACATGTTTTTGATTTTATTTTTGTTGTGGTTACATGTATGATAGATGTTAGAAAATTAGTGTGGTCATATGCACATGTTTCAAATGGCCATGAATGATAGTAGTATGTTGTTATTACTTTTTGATATAACGCTTCATTTTATGGACACTACAACATCTCTCCCATATTAAACAACATTTAAATATTTACACTAATTTTCAACTACTACAACATCTCCCCCATATTGAGCCAGTATTGAAATGTATACATTCATTTGTGAACACTATAACATATCCCCCATACTGGGTTGTAGAGCGCCTTTCAGTGCAATTATTCTTTATTATTGTTAATTTTTTATTTAATGATTCATTTTATGGAAACTGCAACATCTGTCCCATTTTAAGCCGACATTTAAATATTTACACTAATTTACAACAACTCCCCCATATTGAGTCGACTTTTAAATCTTTACAATCACTTACAAACACCACAACATCTCCCCCATACTGGGTTGTAGAGCACCTCTCGACGTAATTATTTTAGTGATATTCACTTCTTTCATAACAATTTTAAGGAAGTTAAATTTACATTTCATATTTACAAAAGGAATAATTTGGGTTACAAAAATATTGTCTTTTAAATTAGATATATGCATTTAAATCAAAATCATTTAATAATTTCACAAGTTTCCCCAAAAAGGAAATTTTATTAAAATATCTAAAAATTGACCTTTTTGATAAATTGTATTTTTTCATGAAAAAAAGTGTCCCAGGACTCCAAATTGGTGGAGTTATGGATAGAGCTAGTTTTTCGGTGCAAAAATAAGGATTTGTTAAGTTTTTGAGGTAAACAGAAGGAAGGAAATTGCAAATAATAAATCATGATGGCATGATAATATGAACTAGTTCGTGATCAATAATTTTCATATCTTCAATGGAGTAGGTATCATATATGTGCAATGAAATGGAAATGAAGAAAACACTAATATGGAGATAAATAGTTATTTTGTGAACGATGGAAGATTCAATGATGTGGATGTAAACCACCAACTCGATAAAATATAATGTGATTAACTATAACCAATTTAGATACATCTAAACTCCGGATCTATTAAATATAACCACACTCAAAATGGCTTCTTGGTTCCTTGATCCAGGTGGATCGAACAGGTCCAAGTACAAGTGGCTTAAGTACAAAGGCTCAAAAATCAAAGTGTCAGAAATGTGGAAAACTTATTGTCAAGTTGAATATCGCGTCTTTCTGATTCCAACATCATAGATGACACTCAATTCCGAGTATGTATGGAGGAGTTAGGAGCAGTCAAAGTTTGAGAGTTGACTTAGTGATGTGGCAGCTTGAGGAGGCAAAAAATTTGTAGAAACCCGACCACCAGATTCCGGTCGGATTCCAGGCGAAATTATGGGACGGTTAAATTGAATCCTTCGATCAGTTTCCAGAATCTTCAAAAAGATCAGTTTGTTTTTAAAATTTAAAAAAAAACATTAAAAAATGGGCAGGGTGGGCCATGACCCCCGCCCTACCCAACGATCATAACAAATATATATTAATATAAGGGGTTTCGACGACCATGACCCCACTGTCCCCACATCCCACGGCTGCACCATATTAAATATGGGTGGGTAGGGGCTGTCAAACCCACCGCCCAAACCAACCACCATTACTCCTCGTAATATAATGATAAAGTCGACGAAGATATGGGGTGGGCCGCCCAATGCGGGCCAAACCTCCCATGTACCACACTTTGTACTAAATATATGATGGCGGGTTTAAAAAAAAGAGTTCCACGGGTTTTAAAAATGAAATTTCGACTTAATACGGAGGGGGCAAGGTTTGACCACCCGATCCCCTCCCTCCAACGCTAGATCTCAAACCAATTCACCAATGGAAGACTTGGTAAAGTCTGCCCACACTCCAATATTTAACCCTGTGTTTCATAAGTGCGCCTAGGCAGGCTAGGAGTGACATGAAGTATGAGACAGGGTGGAACCATGAGCGCTTTGCAGGAGGGGGGTAGAACCATGATTTGAGCCATTTCCGGGGCTAGATTTTCACTTTATCAAATTCAGGCAAATTTTACACAGATTATGCACCTCTCGGTGCAACAAATCCAATGATGCTGTCCATTTCTTCATCAGAGGTCTCCAATTTTTGGGCACTTTCAGTTGTGGAGGTATAAGGGTGTAATTTTTCATATAATGCTTGTACTTTCATTTTTATTGCCATTTAATGAAAGAGTACCTCCCCACTGATTGAGCAGGGCCCGAAGATGTAGTCCCTCCTGGACGAAGTCTGATATCAATTATGTGTCTTCTTGTATGATTTTATGTGCTTCTCTCTTCTTATGTTTATGCCTTTAAAGTTTCATGGTTAAGCTACAATTTTACTTGTTAATTCTTTAACACATCTCAAAGAAAAATATTTTGGATCAAGTGGTATCAGAGCAAGTGTTTGTAGATGTGAATTGCATGTTTGTATGCTAACTATAAATAGGCTACGAGAGGTGAAGGGACACAAAAGTCTTTTGATCCTAAAGCGGGACGTGCACATCGAAGAAGAAACATGGATGATGATGTCCGAAATGAGGAGAAGCTAAACTTCCGCAAGAGCTTCTACACCATGGCAGATCAAGTTGAGAAGTTGTTCTCTAGACTTGAGAAACTAGAGAAAGTAGGGGAGAATGCTTCAGAAGGGCAAGTTTCAGGGCATGGATGTAATGGAGGAGATCCACCTCCTTCTCCTCCAGCAAGTGAAATTTCTTCCTCCTCTTCTCACCATCATCATATTCAGGAAATGCATCTAATAAACCTTTCTTTAAGTTAGATGTAAAATTTGATCTACCCATGTATAATGGTGAAAGTAATACAGAGAAACTTAACAACTAGATTAGGAAGCTTGAACTCTACAACAGGATTTAGCAGATTGTGGAGGATAAGGCAAAGATCTAGTTGGCTTCTCTTCGACTGAATGGCACAACTCTCATCTGGTGGAGAGAAAAATTCAAGGCAACAGTAATTTGGGTAACCTTCTTTCCTCATGGTCAAATTCTATTGCTTCACTTAAATATCAATTCTATCCCTTGGGTTATAAGAAAAAAGCCTTAATGGAGTGGCAGTACCTAAGGCAAGGCAAAGGACAACACGTGCAAATCTTTACCGAGGAATTTAGAAAACAAGCACTAAGTTTGGGCATTTCATTAGATTCACCTGAAGTGGTAACTAAGTATATTGGGTCATTACATAGTTACATTAGACATTCATTTTTAATGTTTGAACCTACTACTATTGACTTGGCCAGTGTAAAGGCCATTTATCTTGAAAACAGGGGCATAAATGATAAGGATGATCATTCAAAGAAACCACCTTTCAAACCTTCAAATGGAAAATTCAAAGGGAAAGGAAAAGAAGATGACATCAATAACGAAGAAAGATGAAGGAGAAAAGCCTTATTGCACTCACTGCAAAAAGGAAGGTCATGGCGAAGATCATTTTTGGAAGTTGTACCCGGAAAAGAAGGCAAAGAGATATGGTGGAAAGGGTAAGAAAAAGACGGTAGAAACCATGAAACAAGACCTTGGATCCGACTCTGGCGATGAGGCATTGGTCATAGCAGCAGGCACAAAAGGTACTCTTTCTCTTCATGTTAATTTTGAATCGCATGGAAGCACTAGTTCAACAAATGAGCCTCTTCTAAATGAATGAAAGAGAATTGAGTTGTTTCATATTAGAGTTGTCATAAATCATACAAAAGTAGAAACTCTATTTGATTCAGGCTCTCAAGCAAACTTAATCTCGGAATCCTTGGTTAAAAAGTTAGGCTTAGAAGTTAAGCCTCATCTGAAACCTTATCCGCTTGGATGGATACATGACAAAGTAAAACTAAATGTAACCGAGCAATGTAAGGTTAAATTTGTAATTGCTTCTAAACTAGTGGATGAAGTAGAACTGGATGTCATACGAATGGATATCTGTGGTATTGTGTTAGGGAGTCCCTATCTTTACGACAGGAAAGCAGTTTTCTTTCGACGTGAAAATAAATACCTAATCACAAAATATGGGGTAGAGTATATTGTAAGAGCTCATCAAACCAAGATCGGTGTGAGTCTTGTAAGTGCAGGACAGATGAATAGATTGGTGAATTCCAGCAAGGGGTGTTTGCTCATGGTTGTGAGAGCAAAAGATGCAGAAACATATGATGCTTTCCGTGGATGTGATTCGGCCCATAAAGAGGAATTATGTGAATTTATTTCTAACTATGATGAGTTGTTTGAGGAACCCAAAGGATTGCCTCTGAAACGATAAATCCAACATGAGATCCATTTGCAGCATGGAGATCTATTGCCAAACATTGGTATGTACAGGATGTCATCTATCGAGATGGAGGAGATCAAAAAGAAGGTACAGGAATTTTTGAACCAAGGGGTCATCCAACTAAGTACTTCTCCATGCGGATCGTCGATCATGTTAGTACCCAAGAAAGATGGCACATGGATGATGTGTGTGGATTATTGGGAACTAAAAAAAATCACAGTGAAAAATCGATACCCTCTCCCTCGCATTGATGATTTGTTAGATCAATTAAAGAATTTTATGTATTTCACCAAATTGGATTTGCATAGTGGTTATCACCAGGTCAGAATTGCAGAGTAGTACGTGTGGAAAACCGCCTTCAAGACCAAGCAGGGGTTGTTCGAATGGATGGTGATGCCATTTGGACTGTGCAAAGTGCCAACCACATTCATGAGAGTCATGAATGATCTTTTTAGGCCTTTCATTGATGAATTTTTCCTTGTGTATTTAGATGATATTCTTATCTTTAGTAGGACTTGGGATGAACATGTATGCCATGTAAAGAAAGTTCTTTATGTATTAAAGAGGGAAGAATTGTATATAAAATTATCATAGTGTGAGTTTTGGAAAACCTCTTTGGTTTACCTAGGTCATATTGTCGGTAATGGTCTATTAAAAATAGACCCCTCCAAAGTTGCGGTGATTGTAAAATGGCCTAAGCCTACCAATGTAACAAAGGTCTATAGTTTTCTAGGTGCCGTACATTACTGGAGGAGATTCATTTCCAACTTCTTCGTTATTGCATCACCCTTACATGCACTGACAAGTGTAAAACATGCCTTTCGATAGGGAGGAAAGTAGCAGAAGTCCTTCGAAGCACTGAAAGAGAAAATCAACATCGCACCAGTCCTTGCTTTACCTGATCTCCAACAGCCTTTTGAGATCGAAACTGATGCCAATGGGTACGCCATGGGAGTTTTATTGTTGCAACAAAAGAAGTCGATATGTTACCATTCAGAGAAGTTCTCCTAGGCTGTCATCAATTACCCCACTTACGACAAGGAACTATATGCCTTGGTCCAATGTGTAAAAATGTGGAAACACTACCTGATCGACAAGGAAACCATTATCCATACGGGTCACCAGCCCTTGCAATACCTTCAATCACATACCAAGCTACAACAGTCTCCTCATTTTAGGTGGATGGGTTTTCTACATTAGTTTCATCTGGTAATAAAGTATAAGAAGAGCACTAGTAACAAAGTAGCAGATATGCTCTCTCATACTCCTATTGTTGCTTCTATTATTTTTCATAATGCTTCGTTGTATTTTGAAAGTTATGCTGAACAATACGCTAACGATGATGACTTTAAAGAAATATATGCAAAACTAACTCATGGATCACAGGTGGACAACTACCATTTGCAGGGGAAGTTGTTGTATCACCTTGAAAAACTGTACATTACCCACAACAGAAAGGGTGCATATAATTTGAGAGGCACATACCCACATCGATTGTGTTTGATTGAAACTCTCACTTCCTTGGAGAGTTTTGGACCAGCTTGTGGTGAATGATGGACACCAATTTGAAGAGAAGTACGACATTCCTTCCACAAATCAACGGATAGACAGAGGTCATCAACCGTACCAGAAAACAGAGCTAAGAGAGTGTTAAAACTGTATATCTGGTCACAAAATAGGTTCATATTGGCTTTTTAACGAGAGAAAAGTCAATCTAGCTTAAATAAATATTTGAGGTAACCTGCTCCTCTAGCTCGTTGATCACTTGGAAGACCAAAAATTCGAAGCACTTTACAGGTTTTTCCCTTTATCTTCTCAAAACCCTAATTTCAAACTAGGAGCAGTAGCACACATGCAAATTCTTGGCTATGTATAGCTGGAGAGGTGAGAAATAGGGGATAGTAAAAGACGTATGTGATAGGTATTGAATGAGATAGGGGAGGCGGGAATTACATTGATAGGTTGTGTTATTACGTTGCCATCTAGACGAACCTGAAGAAATGGATAGGCTGAACTGCCACAACACTTTAGCAAGCAAAGGCGGATACATAAGGAATTTGCAGCAGTTGAATAGTACTAATGTTGTTGGTACTGTGTAAATGAACGAGACATGTTGAATAAAAAAAAAGGTAGATCAAAAATATTTAGGCAACACAATATTTAATTCACTTATTTATTAGATAACAATATGCAATATAATATATTTTTGCTTGCATATCACTATACACTCATAGTTTCCACTATTCTTGAATCTAAACGACCGTGTAAATTCAGAAACATCCTGTTACTAAGAATACTTTGCTTGCCTCGTGTTCCTCAAAATCAAATTCAAGTTTATACATACCAATGGCAGTTTATATCGGCAAAGTGCCTCTGCCCCCTTATTTTCCCTGTTTCTAAGAACGTGTGCTAAATTGTACCTCACCATGCCTTTTCCTAAATGAATAATAACCTTCTCTGTGCATTTTCATATATATATATATATTGTTTTAGATTAGTGGCATAACTATACTTGTTGAGTACTTATCATATAAGTGACAGGTGGTGAGTGTTCATATTCATGACACCTACATTATTTGCATATTTTTAATTTTCTCTACAATGATGCGAAGGTCTTAGATTCACACCAACTGTGTCATAACTAGACTCAGACTAAAGACTTTTTTGCTTTCACTCATGAAGCTGGTTGTTGGCCTACATGGCTACATATTACAGAAAACTCAAGATATCCACCAAAGTTTCCACTGTGGCGTATATTTTCCCTATCTTCTACAACTGATTACAAATTTCTTCTTGTATTTGTTTGGAAATGGCTTCTTCCTATAGTTCTTTGGCAAGGATAAATTTATTTTTCTGGTTCTGTGCAAGTTTGTGTCTCCAATTTTGTCATTTTTCTCTTCGCTTTCAAGGGCAAGCATAAATGAGATTTGGAAAGGTCAATTGTTCCCAGGCTTTTCACTGTCATGATTCAAACATAATTGAATTTGATTGCCTTATTCTTCCTACATCCTTTACATATTCTATTTTCTCCCAAAAAGTGCAACCTTTTCTTCTAAACATGTATATACCAAATGATTTTAGTTCATTAGAGGGGTTTTTACTCATTTTATCTTAGTGAATGATGCAAAGGTGTTGTGTTTTTCCACGTTGGGTCATGATTGACTTGGAAACTGAATTAAATTTTTGAATATTGGTTAGCTAATGGCGAGAGTCCCTCTTTTCCACATTTTATATTCTTCATCCTTTTCTCTGTGAATCTTCTTCCATTGAAGTTTTTTCCATTTATTTACCATTTGGTTTGGATTTTATTGACTTTCAAGCGATCTCCCAAGATCTCTAAAACATATGTCAGTTCTTTTTGTTCCTATGGACATCCTTTGAATCCACATCTTCAAATTTTGTTGAGAGGTCATCGTTTTCGTCCATTATGATCTACCCCCTTTTGACCAAGAGTGGAGGAAATAAAAATTTCATATTTGCAATGCCTATAGTGGAGGAAATGAAAATTTTATTAATACTTAGAACTTCGATAATTAACCTTAGAACTTGCGCAAAGATATGATATGGTAACTAGGATGGTTGACAATGTCCAATCATAAGGTGCATCGAGTATCTATTATTCCAAATTCATTAAGGCGTTGCACTGGGATTCATATCCAATTGGATTACATTCTCTTTCATTTTTTTATTCCACCAATATTACTGTGAAATTGCTCTAGCAACATCTCTCATGTTGTTGGCATACTTCCTCTATTGTCTGTTTATTCCACTAATATTGATTAGAGCTTGCAAGTACCCTTATACCTCATACCATTGACATAGTTTCTCTTAAAGTGACTCCTCGATTATCTCATTGTATGCATGTCCACTTAAACTTGGGTCTTCTATTTTTACTTTAGAAATAATATATCAACATTCCTAGTGTGATAAACTAAGAACTTAGTGTCAAAAGTTCCTAAGCCATATATTGGGGCCAGGAGAGTCCCCATACCAAAAGAAACTTCTAGCACCAAATTTTTAACCGTATAACAAAGAGTTAAATTTAATCTTATCAAATGAAAAGTTGGGTTCTCTAAAGGTTTAATATTGCGTATGTCTGATCTTTTCTGATTTAATAATTTATTAAGGATACGATGATTGGTGCAGGTGTAACCACCATTGCTAGAGGGAGGTCGAATAAATTAGGGCATATTGATGGTCCCAATCAAGATGCCAAGTTCTCAAATGATTTTGATCTTGTGTATGTTAGCAGTACATGTTCCTTGCTGGTTGTTGATCGGCGAAATCAGGTTATTCGTGAGATTCAACATAACTATCATGATTGTGCATATCAGTATGGCAACAATTTTTCTTTAGGTCTGCTTTGTAGCTTTTAAAAAAACATAAGACTTTTAAATTTGTTATTTTTGCCCATTTTATAAAGAAACACAAAATATTCGATTCTTGCAACAACTCTCTCCATTTCTCTCTATACATTGTCTGGAAAAATGTTACAACTCAAAGATCTTGGAGAAATTTTAAAATAATAGAAGGCATTTCACGTTCATCCATTTCAAAGTAATGAGTTTCAAACTATTTATATTGCATCGCTAATATGCAAGAATTATTTTAATTGTAGGTGTTGCCTTTTGTGGCTATGTCTTTTCTCTAATTCAACAAGGGGTTGCAACTGTTGTATTTTCACGAAGGGTAATTTCAATTTCTTTTGTCACATTGTTCTTTGATTTTTTGGAGATCATGACCATCTAATTTTATTTAGCAAGTCATATGTCATAGTCCTTGTATAACACAAACAAAATTGTCAGCTTCTTTGATGTAAAAGAGGACATAAATCTTAATCATAAAAATTATTTCCTTACGGATACAATTTTCACTGTAGAACTTGTGTCTTTAGACAGTTTCTTGCATAGGTTTTTAAAATCTCACAATTATTGCATATCGATGGCAAGGAATTCGGGATAAATCAGGAAGGTCAAAAAAATTACCTGGACCTACCAAAGGATCAGAGCGACCCTCATTGATCCCCATCGATGGAGAACAAGAAATTGTAGATGGTGGATGGGTTTCCTTTGGAAAGTTCTTTGTAGAAATTTTGAAGTCTATTGTGGAGATCATTAGAGGTCGTTTTTCTTATCTTACTGGTGGATTTAGAAGAAAAACTCCTTACAAGAAAGGAAATTTATGGCCACTTCGGGATAGCCTTATTCTAGATGATGATGATGTTGTTGAACCTAGCTAACACCAATAAAAAAAAGGAAACAATGATATTCAGAAAGCCAGAAATTAATACACCCATCTCTCCTCCTCCTCCATCTGGTTCGCACAATGGTGATTTTGGGCCCACAAGGGAATATATCAATGCATTTATTTCTAATAGTTATTTCAATCAAAATCATGGGTATTATCGGAATGAAGACAATGTTCAACCATTGAGACATCATTTTTCTACTCCTAAAACATATTTTCAAATGTATTATGTTACAACTAATGTGGTTGTCTTCGAAGTTGTACAAGAACCTGAAAGCATTTATAAACTAGTGGAAATTAATCTTGTCGACTATAGCGATCCAATGCATAATTTATCATAATATATAACCCTGAATGGGGCTGGAATAGTTCTATGATTACTTATTACATTGGATAAGGCCTCGTCATAAACATGGACCTTCAACTCTCAAATTCGTTCCTTC
Source organism: Pinus albicaulis (assembly GCA_034641835.2). Taxonomy (NCBI): domain Eukaryota; kingdom Viridiplantae; phylum Streptophyta; class Pinopsida; order Pinales; family Pinaceae; genus Pinus; species Pinus albicaulis. The sequence goes on from CM076580.1 coordinate 360,826,406, forward strand.
AAACAATGCAATGTAGCCTTGGCCAGTAACAAGATTTTCTCAAGCCATTCACTATTGAAATTCCAAACCTTTGAATGGTTACAATAGCAGTCACTTTAAGGGTTCAAGTAGTTTGGTGGTCAGGCCATTATTGCTTAAACCTTCATACATTTACAGCCCTTTCAATACACACAAGCCACATAATGGCTTTCACCACCTATTGACAAAACAGACCAGTTCAGTTTTAGTTCACACGTGAAACAAATGTGTTACAATATTATTTGAAGGTGGAAACTCAAAATTTAGCCAAAATAAATAAAACCTATTGCTATTTTAGTTAAAACTAAAATGAACTTTTCTTCTTCATTTCTAAGAGGCAAAAGTGTGCATTTTAAATCACGTGGAATACTACTTTTCAGAGAGCCAGGTTTTCATTTCAGGTTGTGATAGTTGGGCGACCCATCGAAGTTTGTAGTATTTCCAAAGCAATACGAATTTTCTAAAACCATTTGTACAATAAAATAAATCAATTCTAGTGGATTTCATGTCATTTTTGGGCAAAGTTTTGTGGCTCTTATTTGATGGCAGCCAATTAAATTATCGGTTCTAGAAGTCCAGCTGCCATCTTTTGGTTTAGGTTTTGGTTCGTACACACTTAACCATGGTTACATCTAGTTCTTATTGTAAAATATTGGATAGCGTGTTGGGTTAAGGTACACAATCAACAACAATGTCGCAGTTGAACCAAATTTCTTTTTTTCCTTGAAAATCATGGAATTCTGGTAAGATTTTAATAAAATTCGGCAAGGATTTTTGTAAATACAAGCTATCGCTATCAAACTTTAAGATTTTGGGTGCATTTGTAGTTTTTGATGGTGTTGAATCCATTTCCACTATCCAAAACATAATTCTTACATTACTACTGCAAGATTTCTTAAAAAAAAAATTGCCCATATTCTGACCACTTTTGGCTATCCAAACAATTCCTCTGCTTCCATAGGCAACTCCATTCGTCAATTACCTTGGTGAAATGACGGGTGAGAAACAAATTCCAGTGCACTTTGTTTTATATTGTACGCATGTTGGTGGCGCGATTTCACGATCTACCAAAATTTATGAGATAAGCAACGTTGTACACATAGTTTTCGTTTTCTTGAATATCCATCATAAGATAATAAATATTTGAATAAAAAAAATTTAAGACAATGGAATTGTTACAAATGAAAGTCGGGTTATATAGCTAGACAAATGCCCAACAGTCATGTCCTTAGAAACATACCTCTTTAGTAAATAATAATTATTTAATTATCTATTATATATATATATATATATATATATATCTTACAACAATAATCCCTTAACATTGATCAACTACTTTATTTTTAGAATTCATTGAATGATACCAGATCTACACTATCTACTAATGTGGAAACATCCTTCTACAAACCCTTTGTGCCCAAGTCTCCTTCGATGAGTGGGGATATATATATATATATATATATATATATATATATATATATATATATCCCCACTCATCGAAGGAGACTTGGGCACAAAGGGTTTGTAGAACATAAACCCTTACAAGTACGCAAGGTACTCAGATCAAATCAAGAATACACGAACAACGTTAAAAATATTTTATTATTCGAACTACATGCTTTGGGTTTGAAGGTTTGAAACCTGCAAATAGAGATTCCAAATTTGTCTATAAAATGTTGTCTTAAAAACAACAACAAAAAACAATGCAATGCAAAACCTAAGCCTTAACAAGTATGCAAGGCACTAATAACCCAAGAATATGCGAATAGTCTTGAAAACATTTTATCATTTCAAATAATGGCTTGGGTGTGAGACATTCAAATGGAGATTTCAAATGTCTATAAACGATGTTTTATTTTTAAAAAAATGAATGAGTTTACAACAGAAAACAAATAGTCTTATATCGATAACAAATCAATATATGTTATGTGTCTTTCCTGTATCCAATTCTGATAATACATTTAAAGGCAAGAGAGGAAAGCTATACATCTAAAGGCAATGGAGGACATGAAGGAAGGAAGGAGGGTGAGTTGTACCTTGAATGGAAAATAATGAAGAAATGTTGTTGAATCCCTCCCCTGTATAAATCCACTTCTTAAAAAGCATAACTAGTAGCCATAAATAGAAAAGCTATTTTTAAACTCTTCTTGTGCAAAATATGGAATAGAACTATTATAAACTGGAGCATATTCATGTACATCCCTTCAATCTAAAAATCATTTAAGAGTCAGGATTCTTATCAACATATATCTCCAAGAAGCATTTTTTTGTTAGGAAAAAAATACCAGGATAAATCTTGTCTGTCTTCAACCCTTGACTGGACTTCAATGCCTCCATTACTCTATACCAAGGAATCAACTTCTTCTCCAAACTATATCCAAACAAAGCCAAATAATTGAGAAGAATATCCAATAGAATTCCCACGGAATTGACTAGAAAATCCACATGATACTTCACATTTTCCTCTGAAAACCCAAGAATCAACGGCCATCGCCTCAATAATTTTGAAACTTGTTGTTCTGAAAAACAATTGTTCAAACACTGCAATCTTTGTTCTAAGTTTTCTTTCCCTACTCCAAAAATTTATGCAAAATATAAGAAAAAATTTTGGATCCCTTGTGACAACCGATATTCTCATCCAATTTAAATGACTCCAAAACCTTTTCCTCTGAAACCGTGAGTAAACGAGGCTGAGTGGTGATTAACTTTGATAACGCTTGACCCTCACCATACAAATTTTTCAAAAGTGAGATTCTAGATTTAAGCGTATCCTCTCTGAAAGAAAATACACCTGCACTAATAAATACTTTGGTGATGTCCTCTTCCTTCACGAAAGCCTTGGGGAGAGCGACCTTAGATTGTGTGTTTATTTTGGCCTTACACTACAAAATTTGGCGGAAATTCCGACGGCCAATTTGTCGCTATTCCGACACATAGTCATCGCAAGAGCGACAGTTTGAGGGCGGCCAAAACGTGGTTTCTCATGCCGTCGCAGTTCCGACACAATTAAAAAGTGTTGCACTATCGACACTTCTTCCATCGCTTCCGAACAGGCGTTGCCCTTCCGACGTCTCCCAAACCGTCGCGGTTCCGACGTTTGTAAGTTGTCGCACTTCCGACGAAATGTGGTCTGACATTTTTAACGTCGCTCTTCCAACGTTTCTAAACGGTCGCAATTCCGACGCAATGTGGTCCGACGTTTTTAGCGTCGCTCTTCCGACGTTTGTAATCTGTCGCAATTCCGACGAAATGTGGTCCGACGTTTTTAACGTCGCGCTTCCGACGTTTGTAATCTGTCGCAATTCCGACGAAATGTGTTTCGACGTTTTTATACTATCGCTCTTTCGACGTTTTAAAGTTGTTGCAATTCCGACGCTTACAAGGTGTCGGTATTCCGACGACGGGTTCAATTTAAAAAATAAAAAATAAAAAATGAAATTTTAAAAGAGGAAACACGTTGTTTTGAATATATTATATGAAGTAAAATAGTCCATGAAGTCATTACATTTTCATATCTGAAGATTGGAACCCAAATATCCATCCAGAAAAGTGGAAGTCCCACCCCAGACAATGATAGAAAAATACCCCATGTCACATACAGGGACATGATATAAAACCCAGTAACGGTCCACATGGAGATTATCGACAATCTGAGAAAGCATCCAAATATGCCCAGGCATCTATAAGAAAGTGAAATAGCAGTATGTAGAATAGTAAAGCAACAGATAGAGTACGTACCGACGTCCATTGTTCCAAATACAAATTAAAGTACCCAAAATCCTTGAACAGAAAAAACGCTAATCATGTGAGGAGTGTGATATGTCCAAAATATAAAAAGACCATCAGACCATATCAATAAACCAGCAACATAGACCAGCATCGCTAGTTTTGAAGGCAGAGTGATAAACATTAATCATTTTTTTTTCACAAGAGAAAAAACGTTGTTTTGAATATATTATATGAAGTAAAACAGCCCATGAAGTTATTACATTTTCACATCTGAAGATTGGAACCCAAATATCCATCCAGAAAAGTGGAAGTCCCACCCCAGACAGTGATAGAAAAATACCCCATGTCACATACAACGACTTGATATAAAACCCAGTAACGGTCCACATGGAGATTATCGACAAATCTGAGAAAGCATCCAAATATGCCCGAGGCATCTATAAGAAAGTGAAATAGCAGTATGTAGAATAGTAAAGCAACAGATAGAGTACCGACGTCCATTGTTCCAAATACAAATTAAAGTACCCAAAATCCTTGAACAGAGAAAAATGTTAATCATGTGAGGAGTGTGATATGTCCAAAATATAAAAATACCATGAGACCATATCAATAAACCAGCAACATAGACCAGCATAGCTAGTTTTGAAGGCAGAGTGATAAACATTAATCATTTTTTTTTCACAAGAGAAAAAACGTTGTTTTGAATATATTATATGAAGTAAAACAGTCCATGAAGTCATTACATTTTCACATCTGAAGATTGGAACCCAAATATCCATCCAGAAAAGTGGAAGTCCCACCCCAGACAATGATAGAAAAATACCCCATGTCACATACAGGGACATGATATAAAATCTAGTAACGGTCCACATGGAGATTATCGACAATCTAAGAAAGCATCCAAATATGCCCGAGGCATCTATAAGAAAGTGAAATAGCAGTATGTAGAATAGTAAAGCAACAGATAGAGTACCGACGTCCATTGTTCCAAATACAAATCAAAGTACCCAAAATCCTTGAACAGATCAAGAAAAACGTTAATCATGTGAGAATTCTAAGTAAAGTTAATCTATTAACATTGGAAATAAAATTACACCAAAGTCAAAAACATTGCCTGGCCAGACTCATGGAAAATTTGTCATCAAAAAATCAAAAAATTAAGAAGACTGCCCTCATACGAGGAAACCAGTCTTGAACGTTTAATTTACAGAATTCAAAAATATTACAAAGGTCTAGCACAGTAAAATAATCTAAAAGCAACCCAATTAAGTGGGCCTGCTAAGCAAGAAAAACAAATTAACCAAACTACTCCTCCGGTGGTTCCTCCATGATTCGGCACCATGGGTGCAATCTCAGGCGCAGTGGGCACAAGAGGAGATGGAGAAGCAGAATTCCAAGAAAGAGAGGAAGACAGACAGAGACAGAACCGAGAGAAATGCAGATATGCAGCAAGGTCTAGGCAATAGTTCAGCTGGCCACTTCTCCTTATCGTCACAGTTAGCAGGCAGTGTAATCCAGCAACCGGCTCGTCTGAAAAACCATAGCAAAACACCATTTTGTCGACCCGACTGCAATGCAATCAAAGGATGCCTGTCATAATAAATCTTTGATCATTAATAATGAGAACCGAAGGCCGGATCATATTGGAGCATGTGGAATCTCTCACAAGAGTGGAGGTCCGATCTTGAACAGTGTTAAAACTTAATTAATGCGAATTTGATGTGAAAACTTAATTGAACAGCGTTAAATGTTAATGCGATTGATATGAAATCGCCACATCATGTCCCATCGCCTTAAACGCCATCGGGTGCCCACGCGTAACCACCAGCGGAGCAGGATTTTGATTAAGGGGACCGTGGTAGAAATTAATTATAGACGGCTCTTTGTTGGGCGCTGTGTGCGATCTCTCGGACTGCGAAATATTAGGGCGAATTTGATAAGAAATTAGCGTCACAACTCTCCCTCCGTACGCCAGCCCAACTTCGGACCCGAAAAAGATTAGGGCGGAATTCATTTGGTTTTTGCGTCACAAAATTGGACGACGTCAGCAAGCTATTTTGGAACGCGAATTTGGTTTGAATTATGGTTTATCGTCGTTTGAAGTCCGGCGGGCTCGACTTAAGAACAATTTTGTTTGATCCCATCTTATAAAATTTGTGTTGGTTTTCTTTGGTAATACACATATTTATAATAAATCATGGGAATACCACACTAAACATGTGGAAAAGTTATATAAATTATTGAGAACAATCATTTTTATGTAAAAATATCCAAATGTGCTTTTGGGAAATAAGAATTCGAGTATTTGGTTCATATTGTTTTAAGGGAAGGAGTGAAGTTGGAGCCTCAAAAGATGCAAGCTATTACAAAATGACCTATTCCTAAGAAAATCAAGGTTCTTAGAAGATTTTTAGACTTACATGATATTATTGATCATTTGTTAAGAATTATGCATGCATTTCAAGTCCACTCACATATCTCTTGAAGAAAATATCATTTATATGGAATGATGAGGCTACTTTGGAATTCTCTCTTTCAATGGATGCCATGTCTTCTACACCAACATCGGTTGCACCTAATTTTAGTAAAACATTCATAGTAGAGTGTGAGGCACTAGGACAAGGAATTTACGTAACATTAACACAATAAGGGATATCATTGGCTTTTAAAAGCAAGGAATTCAAAGAAAATATTTGGTGAAATCTATGTATGAAAAATAAATGGAAGAAATATTACATGCAATAAAAAATGGGGATAGTATATCATTGGGAGGCACTTTAAAGTCAAGATATACCATGATAGCATAAAGTATTTTTTGAAGGTATGGATTTCATTAGAAGATTAACAAAAATGAGGAGAAAAAATGCAAAGTTTTAATTTTGAGATAATCTGCAAAAAGGGTAAGGAAAATTTAGTACATGATGCTCTTTCTAAAATAGAAGAGGCCTCAAATTTATATCCAATTGCATTTTCTATTCCAAGGTGGCTAGAAGAAGCTTGCCATAATGGAAAAATGACAATAGTACTAAACAAAAACTAAAATTTATAAAGGATGGGATGAACTCTATGGAGCATTGGGAGTGAAAGAGAGATATACTTTGGTGCAAATGTAGAATATTTTTATGCAAGCAAGCATATTTGAATAAACAAATATTAAGGGAGTCCCATGTCTCTTTGATGGTAGGACGCAGGGTTCCTTAAAACATCTCAAAGGATCAAAAAATATATTTTTGTAAGGAATGAAGAAAGATATTCAAAATTTTGTAAGAGAAGGTCAAGTTTGCATAATAAATAAAAGAGAGATAGTAAAATCTCTAGGGTTACTTCAACCATTCCACATACATATTCAAAGACTAGAAGATATATCAATAGACTTTATTACAGGGTTACTGAAATATAAAGGTAAGTATTACATTTTGTGGTCATTTATATAGACAAATTTTGTAGATTTTTTTTGTAGAGCTCAAAGTACATAAACAACAATCCAAGTGGCAGAAGTGTCCGTGAAAGAAATTCATAGTCTTCATGGTTTTCCTAAAGTAATAGTAACAAGAAACTTTTGGAAATAATTATTTAATATGAGTGGAGAAACACTAGCTGCCATGAGTTCTACATATCAAACAAAATCAAATGGTCAAACAAAAATAGTTAAAAAATGTTTTTAAGGTTATCTACAATGTTACTCTTTAGAAAAGAAATCTTAATGGATGAAGTGGGTTCCTCAAGGAAGAATGGTAATATGATACTATCATACTACCTATCACACATCTACTAAAATTTCCCCATTTAAGGCCCTTTATGGATATCCAACTCCTAGTATCTCATACTTTTTGCAAGACAAGTCCAAAGTATAGGAAACAGAGTCATATATGGAAAATACTAAAGAAAATTTGAAAATTATTATGGAAAACATTCAAATGACATGAAACATGATAAAACAACAAGGGGAACAACATTGAAGTGAAAGATAATTTGAGGAGGGTAATTGGGTATTTTTTAGATTATAGCATTATAAGCAATCTTCATTCAAGAAAAAGAAGAATAAAGAATTAGCTCAAAATTGAAAACTATTATGGCCCTAAATAATTATTCATAGGATTGCACAAGTGGTATAGAAGTTATATTTTCCTTCTTCTTGCATTCATAAGGAGTGTCATGTATGCACCTAAAATACCTTTGAAGAAAGAAGAAGTCAATTAAGACTCAGGCTGGAGGAAAAGAACGGGGTAAACCAAGGGAAAATGCTGACAGAGCGATTGTAGACACACCAGCTCTCCTTAGGGGTCAAATTTCAGTTTTGTTGCGTCACACGATGATCTCTCTTCTCTGGCATTTACTTGTATTGAAGATCACTATTCTAGGAATAAGGAGTTATTTTCTCCAAAAATAACCCTAGCCAAACATTGACAATACATCAAGGATATCTTTCTATGCTTCATAAGCACATTTGTTCTACTTCTAAATCATGTCTTGGAAGTGGTTGTTGTGCTGGAAATTATTCACCAGTTGGTTTCATACCAAAGTCTTTTTCACATTTTCAGCATCCAATACATGAAAAAGATAATGGTTTAAAACAACATAAATATTTGAAAATTTGCAAGAATTATCTGGCACACTTTGAATATGAATTTTGAAGTCAAGTGCATGATGTTGTATAGGATCAAGTGTCATTTTGAATACCAAATGTTTCACAAGAAACTTCTCACCATGCTACCCTGCAGTAAGGATTAAATGACAATATTGCATCAACTATTTCCATAATAAAAGTGCACCTCGGCCATAAGACTAAATAACTACAAATGTTGTAGATCTAACAAGACCACACAATCAAATGTATTCCACAAGGCCAATACTGTATGAAAAATGAAAAGGAGTTTGCAACCAAAAATACCTTACACAACTAATTCAATTAGATACACCAAACCATCAGAAAAAAGGAAAACTAGCCTACTTGGCCCCAATATTTTCAACTGGGTCCTCTAATTCAACCAATAAAAAGGCCAAAACCATAGCATTGAGATACATTTCATTACACTGTCAATAACAATAAAATTTGACTAAGCCATAACCCTTTCCTTTTATTGTTGTGAAAAGCTTTATGCATTACTCTAATGTGGCTAGTCCATAGGCCAAGTAGACCACTGGGTAACAAATATGTTTCCTTTCACCTTTGAGTTTCAAATTATGCCTACCAAATCTAAGACATTTAAGAGGGGGAACTAATACAACGTTAAAAAGAAAACTAGAGCACACATCTACAAATTACCTCCTTAGCTACTGTCACACCATCATTAACTATTTTAGGAGAACCATGCTTGCTCTCCAAGACAAAAATTTTCCCTTCGCCCCAAGGGTGACTCCAACAAGATCAACAAGTTTGTTCACACTGCCTAAAAGAAAAATTGACAATGCTTTCAGTAAGTGTGCAATTGAATGCCAGACCATATGCCAAAACAACCCTCCATGAAAAATTAAAATAACACATTAAAATCGAATATAAGTGGACAAGGAAAGATCCACCGCAGTGAAGTTTCACGTGCGGGTGACCTTCCTTTAAACATAATTTTTTCTCTGACCTGCAATTTTTTTGTCACTGAGCCATCCTTGTTGAAGTACAACTCCTTTTCCATAGCTCTTGTATTAACTACCTTCTCTCTGTCGCGTAATCTCAAAGTCCCTCTTCTGCTTGAGCGATTAAAGGAAATGAGTGAAAAAACTGAAAGAGAAGACAATTGTCTGCCATAATTATCAAACATTGCACCCAACTTCTTCCCCTTTCCATTGTTACCCAATGAGGTAGATGTGGCAATTGTTGTCATACTGCCCAAAGCAGAGGCCATATTCTCTTATGCTGAATATGTTGGAAATGTTGTCATTGATGGCAAAGGAAAGGAGATGGCAAAGGTAAAGATAGGAGCAACACCTAAACTATCCATAAGGCAAAAGAGACAAAGGAGGCAGCAAAGAGGAAATGAATACAAAGAATTCTATGTGAAAGAGCTGTGATATATAACCATGTATGCATTAATGACTCAATTGCATATTGTATCCCTGGTGTGTGTCGAATAAATAAACTCTGTGGTGAGGGTTTTTGCGGAGTTCTGCAGAAAAATGAAGAAAATTCATATCCTTGAGAATCTGCTTGTATGTTCAGTAATGAGAATGTGTTCCTGATGAAAGGCTTCACCTCTGTCTTTAGAAATATATATAGAAGTCTAACTGGATGCTCCGTGCTCTGGAACCATGGTGATAATATGGTGTAATTGAATTCTCTTAGTTATAAGCCTCTGTGTAATGACTCAATCTCTGAATTCTGGTAGCCATAAGCTTCAGTGTAAACTTGGTAGCCAATGATGCCTTGGTAGTGATTATCCTACGAGTTTCGAGGTTAACTGTTTGATAGAACCCTTGTACATAATATAGGCAATGGAACCGAGAAAAGGAGCGAACTCTGCATCAGAGTATGGCGGAACCATAATCGTAGCAAATATATATATATATATATATATATAATTGAAATTGTGGAGAACAGAACCATAGTCATAGTAACAAATATATATATATATATATATATATATATATATATATATATATAATTGAAATCGTTGGAGAACGGAACCCGGAGTAAAAGCGTTGGATCGGAACCTGGAGTGGAGAACGAAACCTTGCGAGAGGAATAGTGAAGTGATTTAGCGTGAACAGTAAAGGCCGTAAGTAGATTTCATCGCACCGCCTATCGACCATAAGTGGTATTGCCCGGAGGAGGAGCGATTCCATTGATTGATCAACACGTATCCTCGACTGACATTCCAAAACCGTTGTTTAATGTGCACCATCGCGCATTAACTATCGTACCAGGACACGGAGCGAAATGGACAGGAGCCGTCGATCTGGTGGGCCGACATCTGACGGTGATCGCTCACAGGACCCGCACGAAGTTAATGGAAGAGCCCGGGGGTTAACAAAGGTACAGTGCACACGTTTGATTGGTCTTTGATTGTACTGTGGGCCCGGGGCGGAGTCATATACAATGAATTTGGTTTATATTGTTTATTAAAGTCTGACGGGTTATTAATATACGATGGAAGACTAAGGTTTCTAATTAATAAAAGATTGCCGATTATCTAATAATATATGATTGGATATATTATATATAATGACTGTATATGTGAAGGGCATCGTAATATGTATATGGAATATGCATATATGGTTAAACGTGCTGAGGGTCAATTTGCATGGTTTTAATAACCAAAGTATTATGTTGATTATAATAGTTGTATATGGTTAATTGGCGCGATATGAAATATGAAATATGTGAACAGGGCCTAATACATGTACATGTAATGGACTGTCGGATTATAACTGAAGAATTGAGATATTAAAAATGACCAGACTTGTTTTTATTAAGTTTGCCAGTGTGGAATAAAGAGAACATGCGAGAGTGCCCGGATTGGGAAAATGATTGGACAATGAAATTTTGGGATGCATTTACACACAGTTAAGTGAAATATTGAAAAGTACCGGGAGTATGGTTGATTTATTAATTCTCCAGATTTAAGCATTGAAACTGCCAGCGTAGAACAAAGCAGAGATTGTGAGATTGCCCGAACTTGGGAAATGATTGGGCATGAAACTTGAATGCAATTATGAAAAAGAAAAAGAAGAGGAGAGCATGCAGAGATCCACAGAGATTACAGGTTTGACAGGAATATGTACAGGAATGAGTTGGACAGGTGAATAAGCACAGAAAATAGGGAATATGTAGATGATAGTGAACAAAGTGTATGCAGAACAGGTTCTTAACAGCAGCAGGAAAAGACAAATCCAGTAAAGCCAAAATCCAGAAAAGGAGCTGAGTGAAATTGAAATATGTAATTAAAAATGTGAATGTAAATGTTGTAATTAATTTTTTTATTGTTTGTGATGAAAAGGCAAGTATCCTAAGGAAAAGACAAAATCCCATTGTAGCATGGAAATTTGTACATATTGCTATAATTTTAAAATGAGTTGGTTAAAAGATATGAGAAGGTAGAAGGCAAAAAGTCAGGACTACTCACTTCAAATTCCCTGAGGAATGTAAAGAGTCATGTGATGAACTCTATATATAATATCACATTGATATGCACAAGAGAGGTCAGAGAAGGAGAGAGAGAAAATATTGAGAATGCAGAATATAGAAGAATAAGGCAGAGAAGATTAAGAGAATAAGCGCAAAAAGAGAAGCTACAGAACAGAGTTGATATCTGAAGTAAGTCAGCAAACATTCAGTTTGATAAATTGAGGAAGTTGGAGCTTCCCTATCAAGTTGCAGCTTGATAGCTGTCAGTTGTAGCTGACTGAGGTTGAAGCCTCCTGTAGGCTGGTGCCTGCAGAAAACTGAAGGGAGTTGGTGCTTCCTTGCAGAATTGAGGTTGGAGCCTCCTGTAGGTTGGTGCCTACAGAAAAACAGTGGTGAGAGGGAGTTGGAGCTTGCCTTTGCATCACAACAATAATAATATGTGGTTTTCTCCCTTTATGGGTTTCCACTTATATATGGTGTATCTGTGCATGATATTTATGTATTGATCTGATATGTATCATCTGCTTAATACCTACTGCTCTCATATTAAGTCTACTGCTATATTATACTAATACTTGCTGCTTACATTCTAAGACTACTCACACATTAAATTAAATTAAAAGATCAGGAATGTGTTAAACTGATTCACCCCTCCCCCCCCCCTCTCACTTTAACTAAAGGTTCAACAATTGGTATCAGAGCAGGTTCCTTAGTACCAGTCTAACAGCTGAAATGAGATCCTAGGTTCCCAAGATGGCTAGTAAAGAAGGATGCTCAACCAACAAAGCCCCTTTCTTCACTGGTGAAAATTATGCTTTCTGGAAAATCAGAATGAGGACATACATAATGTCTCTAGGAATATAAGTCTGGGCTGTAGTGGATTTAGGATATGCCCCAAAGGCAACTGACACAGAGAAAGAAACAAAACAAGATTTTGTGGCTAATGCAAAAGCCATGAATGCCATCTTGAATGGATTATGTGAAGCAGAGTTTATTAAAGTAATGCACAAAGACTCTGCCAAAGAATTATGGGATACTCTTGAGAACATACATGAGGGAGACAATAAAGTAAAGAATGCCAAACTTCAAGTCTATAGAGCCCAGTTTGAGAACTTAAGAATGAATGATGATGAAGAAATTGCCAGTTTCTTCCTAAAAGCTGCAGAAATTATTAACAATATGAAAGCTCTTGGAGAAAAAATGCCAGAAAGTATAATTGTACAAAAGATTCTAAGATCTCTTCCATCCAGATTTAATCCAAAGGTGTCTACAATAGAAGAAACGGCTAATTGGGAGACCTTGACCATGAACCAGCTACTTGGAAATCTAACAGCCTATGAAATGAGGCTCCCACAGAAGAAGCCAAGTACGAGGGAAGCAGCCTTTAAAACAGAAAAGAAGAAAGACGAAGAGGAAGAAATATGCTCTTGCTCAGATGAAGAAGAAGAAAAATTTGTCAAGAAACTGGATAGAGGCTCAGGTAAATACAAAGGTAAACTTCCTTTCAAGTGCTTTAACTGTGGAAGAGTTGGACACTATGTTGCTAAGTTTCCTCACAAGAAAGCAAGGAATTAGGCTCAAGGGTCAGAGAAAAATAAATCAAAGAACTGGCAGAAGGGAAAGAAGTTCAGCAGAAAATCCTTCTATGCTCAACAAGACAGAGATTGACATGTGCCAATAGGTGAAATAGGTGAAATGTGGCACCACTCAGAGATTGACATGTGCCAATTGGTACAAGTGGTAGACAATTGGCATGCTCAAACAACGAGGTGATGCAGGAATGACATGAGGGATAAAATATCATAAAAGCCCCAAATCTGGAGAACTAAAGCTCATCACCAACCTGAGATTGACAACTTTACATGATGTAACCTATGAAATCGTAAATGGAGAAATCATAGTAACAATAAAGTAACCTATGTAACAATAAAGTCAGATTCATCCTGGGAGTGGTAATGGGAGAAATCATAGTGAACAACAAGAAACATGCAGAGTTGCTTACAATTAAATAGATGAAAAAACACATACAAAAAACCTAGATAATAATCATGAACAAGCTTAATATTGAATTGTGAATTTTAAAGGAACTTGCAAAATGTGACATTACGAACCTGGTCAAGCGCACAAGCAAAAATATCTTGGACATGACCCTGGTTGACAAGTTGTATTGCTCATGATGCAAGAGGATTTGTACCTGCACTGCCAAGTCAATCAAAATCCATCATTATCTATACAATAAATACAAGTAATTGATGTAGTATTTTTTACTTTAAGATGCATTCTTATGATAATCTTAGAACATATGTTGAAAATGTCAAAACATACCTAAATAAGCTCCTATTCATTTCAAGAACAATTTATTGGAGTCGCATGAACTTGGAACAAGCCTCCCACGATCTGAAAGAGTAGCAACTAAGTCAACAGTGACTTTTTTGTTGCTACACTAGATCGAGGGTGGTTTGCTCCAAGATTAAATCGCTCCAATAAATTATTCTCTACTAAATAGGGCCAACCACGTGAAGGTGGAAGCTCTTATGGCCCCTCCCCCCCTCACATCACTCTCAATTCCCCAATACCCAATCTATATTTCATTTTTTACTTTCATGAGCATAAAAAAAAATATTCAATAACTAATAAAAAAACAATTCAACAAAAGTACGCAAGGAAACATTGCAATTAATGCTTGACATAAAAATAGTATGATAAATGAGTTTTTTATATAACGCAAAAAACATTCCAAGTATGGTAACGTTTGTCTTATAATAATACAATATTTTACATTATCGAATTTTCTTTTTCTTCTTCCTATTTTTAAAGCTCCTAATTACATCATCAATATCATCATGCTCTTCTCCTGTTTTGTGCCTTTCGACCCGCACTGCTAACCTAGTTGCGTAGTCACGATGTCTGGTCTCATCCAGTGACGGGGCATCGCCTACAAAAACAGATAATATTAAATTTTAATTGTCAGTTTTTAAATATCATTGAACTAGTTCGGTAATATTAATAAAAAAATTGCAATAAGATTATTTACCTGGTGCACCATTTGTCATCGTTGACCTAGTTGCGTAGTCACGATGTCTGGTCTCATCCAGTGATGGGGCATCGCCTACAAAAACAGATAATATTAAATTTTAATTGTCAGTTTTTAAATATCATTGAACTAGTTCGGTAATATTAATAAAAAAAATTGCAATGAGATTATTTACCTCGTGCACCAGTTGTCGCCGCTGACCTAGTTGCGTAGTCACGATGTCTGGTCTCATCCAGTGACGGGGCATCGCCTACAAAAACAGATAATATTAAATTTTAATTGTCAGTTTTTAAATATCATTGAACTAGTTCGGTAATATTAATAAAAAAAATTGCAATGAGATTATTTACCCGGTGCACCAGTTGTCGCCGTTGGGACTGTTGCCCTGTCTTCCTCTCTGGTGGTAAGATCCTCAAGGGAAACATTCTCTGTCATTTAAACAAAAAACGTTATAAGGAAAACCATCAAGGTATAATTAGAAAAAATTATAAGTGGAAATTAATTACCGTCATGGCCCTCACTAATAGTAGCATTGTCGGCCTGGTCCCCACTACCATGATCAGGTTGCACGTGAGGATCATCTACATCTGGCTCTAAAACTGGGTTATTTGCCTCGTCGGTAGTGTTGCTCCCCTGATTTAAACAAAGTCGTTAGACATTAAATTTATGGACAAAAACAAACATATTGAAAGGTTAATGTTTTACCTTATCAGGCATCATGGATCTTGGGACCTGCCCCAAGCCTCTGCGACGTTCAACTACAGCTTGATAGCCGAAATGGAAAGCGATATTTTTATCTTCCTCTGTAGTTTCTGTTCCGAAGTCATCACCCTACATTACATATGATTGTGTATTTTTAATCATATTTGATAGGATTACAAAAACGTTGGAAGGCGATACAATTAATTATAAGATGTTTAGCTACTTAATTACAATTTTTGCAGCTAATTTCAAGTAGCCGCCTTGGCCTAGCTTGTGATGGCCCTTTTTCTCAATCCTAACTTTGGTTTCCTTTGAGGTGTCAGGCAACCTAGCATCAACAAAATTGAATTCAGATATGACGCAGCCCACTTTTATTTTAGACATAGAGAAAATTAAAGCTATTGAATTAAAGTTGTAATTTACCTTGCGGGTCCAGTTGGCATTTTTCCTTCTTTCTTTGCCCTTTTCTCTTTTTCGTCATGGATGAGTGCTCTCCACTCACTCTCTGAAACTGCGAGAGGACGCTCATATCTAGGGTTAAATTGCAATTGCGTCCTATAGGTGTCCCTGGTATATTTCAAATATTTGCCTGCTACCTGAGCCACCGCTTTTCTGTCAAATGTGCCGACCCCAAAAAGGGCTTCTAGATAATCTAGAAGTTCTTTTTTCAGGTTGGAATTCTGGGAATTCCACCCTGTACGTATGGTTGGGCCAAAAATTACCAACGAATGGCTCTCCAGAATCCTGTAGAACTCATTGTTTCCTACACAGAATAAAACCAAAAGAAAAAGAAGATATTATCATTAATTTAAAAATAAAAATCATGATAAATATGTTTTAGATAAAGTACATGAAATAGTTAAAATATTAAAATTTACCCGGGAGTTGTACATGCTTTATAGGGACACCCTCATCGTTCACCAACAACGTGCCATTAATGGTCCCTGTGGAGCTGACACGTGTAGCTCCAGGAAACGCAATAATGTAGTTGGCCATATCGGCCTCATCATTGCCAACACGTTCAGCGGTTGGCTGGGTGTCTGCTTGGGCAGGGTGTGTTTCTTGGCTAGCACCTAAAGGAGTAGAAGGTGTACGAGAGGGTTGTTGGGCAATATCTTGCCCTTGTGTCCCACTACCACCAACACCGGGTTCAGAAAATGCCAGAAAACGCTACATACAAAAGAACTTTTTGTTAGTTTAGTCAATGTAAAAATTAAAAATCAAACTATCACAATTCATCTCATGCAGAACAAAAAAAATATCCTTTTGAATTTTTATTATTACCTGATATCTTGCTAGCTGGTTCATAAGATGTTTTATCCTCTCTTCTGTTTCAGGTGTTTGAGGCGCATCTATCAAAGTATTAAATTCCGACCTTGCATGTCGTGCCCTTTTTTGCAACAAGAACACTGGAGATAGGGATGAAGAAAGCTCTTCCTCAAAGAGGGAATCATCAGGCATACCATGGCTAGGTGTCTGCATATTTGAACAAAATTAATATTATTTCAATTATGTAAATAACTAAAATACCTGAAGATAGAGCAATGCTGGCACTTTACATGTTCTTCCGCTGGCCTCTTTCCGCGATCATCCCGTCTCAGGGTTGTTCCTGCACTGCTCTGATCAGTCTGCCACATTGAAATAAAATTATAAATGTAAAAACTTGAAAACAATATCTAACTTGAAAACACAAAATGAAAACTAAAATAATTTCTAATAAGACACCGGAAGACAGAGTTAGAGTTTCAAATATGCCTTGCATTGAATTCAGTCCTGGAAACATGTCATTGCACATTCAGGCACCCAAACAAGAGACGAGTTGACAATGAAGACCTTATTGAATATATTGTTGGAGCAACTTCTAGTAAACTTGTTGTGAAGACCTTGAGGACATTTTTTGAGCAACATTGTTGAAGCTGATGGTATAGCATTGTTGGAGACGATCTTGAAGGGCCTTGAAGTGAAGCTTTTTGAGCAACTATTGAAAAATCCTTAGAGCATTTAAGTAAGGCACTTTCTATCTTCCATCACCTTTTTCCTTTCAATATCCTTTAAACGATTTTGTTGATATTTAATGTTTGAAATCACGTTATAATTCCTTGATTATATGTGTTTGGGGACTTTCCATTTGAAATTACCCAAAAATACCCTGGCAATTTTATCTTCAGAATGCATGTCTGACCCTATTGTTCAATATTTTGATTGATAGTAGTAAACATAGAGAGTTAGGGGGCTCTTGACTTGGTTTGGTTGGGCCATTAGATCCCTAACATCTACTAGGGAGAACCCCCTTTGAGTTGGAGGAGAGCTAGCCCGAAGTGAAAAGAGGTTGGTGAGGTGACAATGGGGCTATTGAATTACACATGGTATCACACTTTAGCTTTAGGACTTTATCTTGAGAAGTGCGAGATTTTTCTATATCAATTATCAAATTGTTTACAACGCTATTGTTAAGAACTAATAAGAAGTGATTTTGAGGGGTTTTTGGGTATAAGAAACAATACCATTTAAAAACTAGGGTTCTCAGTCCTTGGAATTCCTTCACCTAGGCCTAGGGGCGCACTAGAATAATTTCACACTAAACCATGCAAACTTAAAAGTAACTTAATAGATCCATAAAGTAATAATAATCATAATTCCTAATTTCCTATTGTACGATATGATGCAAATTATTCAAACATGAAGCAATGAAGAGATGCAATGTCTGAATTTCAAGATTGATGAACCAATACAAGAAGTTAGAAACTACAACTTTGATTCAATACTTTGTGTCCTAACTCCAGGAAGGAATCTAGTTTGTAGGAATGAAGAGGTTGTTATCTTTACAATCCCATCCCAACATCAAATTCAATGATAAGTTTCTATGAGGTTCTGGGTCAAGGAAACATTCACTCCATGAATGATATATTTAAGTAGGCTTCTCCTATTCTGGGAAAACACCATACCTATAATGCATTCACTTGCATGTATAAAGGGAAAGGAAAACATGTTTTCATACAATGGTGACAAAGGCATCTTGGGGAAAGGTATCTTCACTTTTTATTTATGTTGTTCACCCACACCACTCTCGTGTTTTCACTAATCCTGTTTTGTCATTTTTAGATTCAAATTAAGTTAAGGCCTTAAGTATTTTTTGACCTTTCGGTGTAGTTTTCATAAGTGGCATGTATGGATTTTCCATTAATTCTGCACTTTTTCTCTTCATGCGCATGTTTCCCTGGAAATCAAATGCATGATTTAGTCCCATACATTTAACAAGTTGTTGGATCAACTCCATTGGCAATATCATGTTTCCTATTCAATCAAAATTTATCTCATTTAGGGTAGGTAGGAAGGTTTTCCCTTTGTATTAATAGGGCACTTCTAGCTTTCATTTTTATTATATCTTTCAAATTTAGTGTCGTTTCAATTAGGGCATGAATTTTTTCAACTTTCAAGGTGAGAATGAACAAAGAAATTTTTTTGTGATGGATGACTGTATATGACTCCATGGCCAGAGGAAAAGGCACTAATCTACTTCTTCAAATATCTATAGTTCTCATTCACCTCATACGGAGATGGTCCCTGATTTTGAGCCAAATGTTGCAGCAAAAAGTTCCCCTCCTCCATAATTTGATATTCAATGGAAATTTCTTAAATTGATGATGGAGCATGATTATGGAACATTGGCACATACATATGTAATGGAATTCCAAGATCATGATATATGTTTGCATATGTTTATGGAGGTGGTGGAGCAAAAAAGAGCTCAAATAGAGCTGAAATTTTTCACATAAAAAGGACTGTGGGCTTGACTAATGATTCCATTTAAAAAATGATATCTAGACAGAGAATAAGTGTAGCATGCAAACATGCATTGAAAATCCATCTGAGTTTGCATTGTATTACTTATGATGGATTCAAATTTGGGTTTCAAAATGCCAGGTTATGGCATGATTTTGTCGAGAACCCCTTAGTTGGATTCTCATGTTGGTTTAATTTATATTTTAAGTTTGTTTTGCAATCTTTGGGTGATAGTAACTCATGAACTAGGTTACCAATGTGTAACAATCATATTTCAAGAATAAAGTTGTGATTCTTTTATATTATTATTATTATCTATTAGCTACGAGTATTGACACCTAATGCCTGGAATTTTGACATCCTGATAGCATGGATAATTTCGAAAATGTTTCTAGTAATGTTAACATAATAACTATCATTACGTGTCTTCAATTTTGTCACCATAATAGACCTGTGATATGAACTCATCACACAACTTCATATGCTATGTCCCAACAAGTTCAAACTGGTTGAACCTACCTCATAGTGTGGTTATTAAGGACAAGTTGCTTGGTATATAACTCAATAGCATAGACCGCGTTGCAGTTCTAAAAAGAATCCTCAAGTGTCAAAAAAACTTCACAATATGTTCTACTATAAAGCCTTTTGGGATACCCGAAATAATATATGTATCATTGATGACTTTTAAAGTATGACAAGATCCAGAGGGAAAGGAAATCAATGGAAGAGTGATCCACCAATGAGAACCTAGAATTTAGCATTAGATGAGTTAGAGTCTAGGAAATTGAAACCCTATAATTTTAAGTAGTGATGAAGGACATCACATAGGTAATTATATTTTCATGTAGAATAATCTGTTAATTCAAATTTAAACTACATAATATGAAAGGCATACCATAAATTTTCCACGTAAGTCCAAACAACCTATAAAAAGGGAAAACCTTCTTTTTCCATGGGAAATAATTTACCTTTCCTTTTTCAAGATAATCTAAATCACAAAAAATATGAACTATACTGCACACATTCTTGGATAATGTGAAAGTGGAAAAGGAATACCCTACACAAGTGATGCACACATGTACATTTGAACACTAAAATATTTTTGTAGTTGAAATTCAATGCTTGTTTTCATTTAAATGTAGGGTTTTTAAAGCAGGGAGAAATAATGGCTGCCAAATTAATAAGTGTTTGTTTGGGAAAATTTTAAATCTTGTATTGGGTGATGAAGATAATAGAGGGTATTTAATCTTGATTCTTGACATCTAGAGAGAACCCTACATCCTAACACAATCCAATGGAATTGACCAAAAAAACCCAAATAGAGTCAACCCTACTATAGGAGGAAGGGCCTGGAGTAAGAACTTACCATTTTGCAAGAGATGAGGGCAAATGTTGTTCTGCAAGAGCTGAGGGCGAATGCAGGGCGAATGCTGTTCTGCAAGAGATCAGGGCAAATTCTATTCTGCAAGAGCTCAGGGCGAATGTTGTTCTGCAAGAGCTCAGGGTGAATGCTGAGGGTGAATGTTGTTCTGCAAGAGCTGAGGGCGAATGCTGAGGGTGAATGTTGTTCTGCAAGAGCGGAGGGCGAATGCGCGCGTGATATCAGACGTTAATGTAGCACACATGAACATTTGAACACTAATATATTTTTGTAGTTGAAATGCAATGCTTGTTTTCATTTAAATGTAGGGTTTTTAAAGCAGGGAGAAATAATGGCTGCCAAATTAATAAGTGTTTCTTTGGGAAAAATTTAAATCTTGTATTAGGTGATGAAGATAATAGAGGGTATTGAATCTTGATTCTTGACATCTAGAGAGAACCCTACAACCTAACACAATCCAATGGAATTGACCAAAAAAACCCAAATAGAGTCAACCCTACTATAGGAGGAAGGGCCTGCAGTAAGAACTTACCATTTTGCAAGAGCTGAGGGCGAATGCTGTTCTGCAAGAGCTGAGGGCAAACGCTGAGGGCAAATGCTGAGGGAAAATGCTGTTCTGCAAGAGCTGAGGGCGAATGCTGAGCACGAATGCTGTTCTGCAAGAGCAGAGGGCGAATGCTCGCGTGATATCAGACGTTAATGTAGCTATTGCGACGGATACGAAACAATAAAATCATTTTTATGTAGCGCGCATATAAGTTTTGTATTTTTATTTAGCGTGCATATAAGTGTTGTTATACCGACGGCGGAAAAAGTGTCGCTATTGCGACAAAGGCCTCCAGACGTCGCAGTTGCGACAATTATACATTGTGTCACACTTACGACGTTTGCATTATCGTCGCAATAGCGATGCTTTTGGCCATAGTGTCGCAATTGTGACGTATTCCTCCAAACGTCGCAGTTGCGACACTTTTCTAAGTGTTGGTATTGCGACACTTTTCTATAAACGTCAGTATAGCGACGGTTTCGGGCGGGATGGAAAAAATCTGGGGAAATTTCCGACATTTGGTCAAAAGCGTCGGAACCAAGTGTCGGAATTTCCGCCAAATGTAGTAGTGTTAAGAGAGAATAAAATAGGGTTGTTAAGAACCATCCTTTGAATATGGGCAAGGGTGGTCAAACCATAGCCTTTTAACAACTCCAAAACTTCTTCGAAATTCTTGCTCGAATTTTCATGGAGCACCCCCTTATAAAGTATAAAGGCTTTTGCAATTTCTTCAAGTGTTAAACTGCAATTGCTGATAAAAAACTCTGTGGCAAGCCCCTTATCTGGTGGGGTTGCAGATGGGGTTGATATTTGGGTACAAAATTTGGGGAATGCTATATGGTATTTAACAGTAAAATTAAATGCAAGAGAAGTCATTGCATTTGATAACGATGATTGGCTATTTATCACTCGTTTCCATAGCACCCTAGCCACTGCCAATTATTCAGTATGAAGGTCCCAAGGAGGTACTACACAACCCTCCACATCCACGAGGCACATGGAGTGGTGGCCTTACTCATGTATCCACTTAATGCTATTCAAGAAGGTGGAAACATCATAATAGACGTGAAATTTTTTGGTCTTTCCGTTGGTAAGTTTGGTAAGTTTTATTTTTGCAATTCTTGCTCGAATTCGATTTGGTCTAAGAAGCATTACGGCTTGGGGGAGGAATCCTTCGTGGTCCTTCACTGGGTGTCTCTTCACTCACAGTCAGTTTAGGCCACCTTTCTCATGTGTGTTTTCGATCTTAAACCTCGTTTCTCTGCTCCCATGGCTAGTTATTTAGTTTTGCTGGTCTCTGGGAAGAATGCCTATGTCTTGAATTGGATGGTATGGAAGGAGCACTACTGGAAATCTAATACGACAGTTACAAAATTGTATGAAATCTCCTTTTTTATCTTAAATTCATGTGTCTCTATACTTTGGAATTTTTTTGTCCTGTATGGCCATTTTCTAGGCAGGGCCTATGTCTTGTTCCTGGTCTTCTTCTTGTATCTCTCCCTGACGCAGTGGATTTGGTTCTCTTTTGAATCCTTGTAGTGTAGGCCTTGAGATTTTAGGGTTTCATTATGTGTGTGACTCAGCGCATACTTATGGCCTCAGCCACTCTAGCCAAAGTTGGACCCATGTTTCTTGGCGCGGGGAATATTTTTATTTTTGGTTTGCAGCCTGTAGCAGGGGAAAGCATTGGTTTATGCACAGGTCATGGCTCTCACATGTGGTTAATTTGGCAGGTTCCCTGGTTCGGTGTGACTCCTGAAAACATATTTCTCTTGGTTATAGGCTCTCCTTGGGTCGACCAACAAGGTTCAAGTCAATTGTTATCACTCCTCTCAGTCTCCCTCAAACCATGGCCCGTGTTTCTTCTGGGAAGGGCAAGCCCACCCGGGGTTCTTGCAGTCATAGTAAGCAGCCTAAAGACTTACCTGAGCTTTTTCAACCCAACGCTCTATTTGGTAAGCCCCATGGTAGTAAATCAACCTCTCGCATCATTAATGAAGCTCGCTCTACTTATCATTATGGAAGCTTTTCTCAAGTCCGCCAGTTTATTTTAGAGTGGAAATTTGAGCTTAACTAGAAAGTTGGTATCATGGATATTGAATTGGATGTGTAATAACCGTGGTTAAAAATCCTTATAAAATATATAATACCAAGGTCATAGGACACATATTCCAAGATGAATGGTGGGAAAAAAAACATAGTGGGTGTTCATTCGATTTATTATGGCTAAAGGAATTTGGTGAAGACAATGGCTAAGGATTTGGTAATGCATGAGGTATTAATTTGCATTTTATTTATGAAAATAAAGGAAAATAGGAGAAAAGGGAGGTGAAAGGTCACAGGTTTCATGTGAGGAGGAAAATGAAGAAAATAGAGGCCTCATTGATAAAATGGCTTCCGAGGATCAGTGGGCAAGCTTTTGTTTAGTGTAGTTTTGGAGCTCTCATTATTCTCTCTCTCTCTCTCATACTCTTGGATACTTAGAGTTTTCTTCGAGAACTCTTGCAGTGTGTGGCATACTTGGTGATTTGGAGCAAGAATGAAAAGGAAGAGAAAGAAACTGCAAGAGGGCATCGGGTTCAGTAGCTCCAACGAGTTTTTGATTGCAGGTACCGAGTTGCATGTATGTTTTCCTCACTAGTTTTGGCATGCATGGCACATGCATGTTGTCTCTTCATTATGATATGTCATTGGCATGGAGGGTTGCGAGCATTAACAATGGATTTGTCTATCCTTTCCATTTCCAAGATAGCCATGGTGTTGTGGGTTCATTTCATTGCTTGTTTTTCTGGTTGGTTCTCATGTGCTTTTGGTTGTGGGTTGAGTTATTATTTCCTGGAAGCCTTGGTTGGAAAAATGATCTAGAAGCCCGACAAACAATTGTGGGTTGAGTTACTAGTACTAGAAGCCTTGGTTGGAAAAATTCTCTGTAAGCCCTAGGTGGGTTGAGTTACTAGCCTTGAGACCTTTTAGGGTTTGATGACTAGCTAGGGTTTCATATGAGTTTACAAACTGCTGCTATGCAATCATTCACACACACATATTGGTCATATGGATAGGTCTCACTATGTTTTAGAATGCAAATATATGGGAAAATTCAAGCCCGACTTAATACAACTTTGGAAAAATAATCTATGCTATTTAGAAAAATAATCTATAGATATATATTTTTTTGGGGTTTTGTAGTTTTATTGAAAAAATATTGTAAAGGTTGAATTTGGTTGGTTGTCATTTTCATATAAATGACTTTTATTCTCAATTAATTTCCAAAGATTTAAACCTAGAATTTAATGAAAACAAACTTTTCCACAAATTACTTAATCTATACCTTGTAATTTTTTTAATTTATTCTTTATATTTATATAAATTTGTAAAAATATAAAATATTATTAATTATTTTTATTATAAATACAAAAACTAAAAATTTTATAGTATTTAAGGTTATTTTAATTGGTAGAGTTCTAGTCATTAAAGTATCTTAGCTATTTAGAGGTCATGGGTTCAATTCTCTCGACGCCACCATTAAGGTTAGGCTTTGTGGTTGGGCCACTGGAAAGTGATTACTTAGGGTGGAATTTCCTAATACAAATATTCCATGGACATAGCCGATCTTTGTGATCCCTAAACCACATAAATAATAATAATTTTATAATTTATATTTATATAAATTAAAAAAAAACTATTAATCGATAATAAATAATAAATTTCCAACTTTTCTTAGTAGGGAAAGTAGATAAACATAATTTTGATCTTTGGTTGAGATTAAAATCCTTTTCCTATAATGATTTTATTCTTATACAATATTTAGTAAAGTTGGAATTAATGGTTTATGATAATGTTTTACTTTCAAAACCTTTCTTTGCAATATCTAAACTAGCAATTGCACCGAGACTTGCAAAGGAGCGTCAATAGGAGTGGGGGGATGTGGAAGGAAATAATCAAGCGAAATATATGGACAATAAAAATATAATCGAAAATTGAGTTTATATATATGTTCTAAAGATGTAGAAGGAGGTCCCCAATCGGGATGTGAGTTGGCTAGATCAAGTCCCGCCAGTGCCATTTATTCAGTATGGAGGTCCCAAGGAGGTACTACACAACCCTCCACATGCACGAGGAAAATGGAGCAGTGGCCTCGCTCATGTCTCCACTTAATGCTATTCAGGAAGGTGGCAGCATCATAATAGAGGTGAAAGTTTTTGGTCTCTCCACTGGTAAGGTTGGTAAGTTTTATGTTTGCAATTATTGCTCGAATTCGCTTTGGTCTAAGCAGCACTGTGGCTTGGGGAAGGAATCCTTCGTGGTCCTTCACTGGGCATCGGTTCACTCACAGTTGGTTCAAGCCACCTTTCTTGAGTATGTTTTTGATCTTAAACCATGTTTCCCTGCTCCCATGGCTAGTTATTTAGTTTTGTTGGTCTCTGGGAAGAATGGCTATGTCTTTAATTGGATGGTATGGAAGGAGCACTATTGGGAATCTAATACAACAGATACAAAATTATATGAAAGCTCCTTTTTTATCTGTATTCATGTGTCTATATACTTTGGATTTTTTTTTTTCCCATATGGGCATTTGTTGGGCAAGGCCTATGTCTTGTTCCTGGTCTTCTTCCTATATCTGTCCTTGACACAGTGGATTTGGTTCTCTTTTGAATCCTTGTAGTGTAGGCCTTGATATTTTAGGGTTTCAGTATGTGTGTGACTCGACTCATACTTATGGCCTCAACCACTCTAGGTAGAGTTGGACCCATGTTTTTTGGCTCGGGGAATATTTTTATTTTTTGTTTGCAGTCCGTAGCAGAGGAAAGCATTGGTTTATGTACAAGTCGTGGCTCTCACATGTGGTTAATTTGGTAGGTTCCATGGTCCAGTGTGACCCTTGAAAGCATATTTCTCTTGGTTATAGGCTCTCCTCAGGTCGGCTAACAAGGTTTGAAAGTCAATTTTTATCAGTCCTCTCAGTCTCCCTCAAAACATGGCTCATTTTGCTTCTAGGAAGGGCAAGCCCACTCGGGGTTCTCGCAATCATGGTAAGCAACCTAGAGACTCGCCTGATTTTCATCAACCTAACGCTCTAGCTGGTAAGCCCTGTGGTCGTAAATCATCCTCTTGCATAATTAATGAAGCTCGCTCTACTTATCACGAGGGAAGATTTTCCCAGGTCCGCCAGTTTATTGTAGAGTGGAAAGTTGAGCTTAACTAGAAAGTTGGTATCATGGATATTGAATTGGATGTGTAACAACCTTGGTTAAAAATCCCTGTAAAAAAATATAAGACCAAGGTCATGGGACACATATTCCAAGATGAATGATAGGGAAAAAATCATAGTGGGTGTTCATTCGATTTATTATGGCTAAAGGAATTTGGCAAAGACAATGGCTAAGGATTTGGAAAGGCATGAGGTATTATTTTACATTTTATTTATGAAAATAAAGGAAAATAGGAGAAAAGGGAGGTGAAAGGTCACAAGTTGCAGGTGAGGAGGAAATTGAAGGAAAAATAATGGAAAATGAAGAAAATAGGGGCCTCATCTATAAAATGGCCTCGATGATCAGTTGGCAAGATTTTTTTCAGTGCAGTTTTGGAGCTCTCATTATTCTCTCTCTCTCTCTCTCATACTCTTGGATACTTAGAGTTTTCTTGGAGCACTCTTGGAGTGTGTGGCATACTTGGTGATTTGGAGTAAGAATGAAAAGGAAGAGCAAGAAAGCGCAAGAGGAAATCAGATTCAAAAGCCACAAAGGGTTTTTGATTGCAGGTACCGAATTGCATGTATCTTTTCCTCGCTAGTTTTGGCATGCATGGAATATGCATGTTGTCTCTTGGTTATGATATGTCATTGGCATGGAGGATTGCTTGGATTAACAATGGATTTTCCTAACCTTTCCATTTCTTGGTTAGCCATGGTGTTGTGGGTTCATTTCATTGTTTGTTTTTCTAGTTGGTTCTCATGTGCTTTTGGTTGTGGGTTGAGTTATTAGTTCCTGGAAGCCTTGGTTGGAAAAATGATCTAGAAGCCCAACAGACATTTGTGGGTTGAGTTACTAGTAGTATAAGCCTTTGTTGGACAAATTCTTTGTAATCCCTAAGTGGGTTGAGTTACTAGTCCTAGAAGCCCTAGTTGAACAAACGCTCTGGAAGCCTTATAACAATCGTGGTTGAGTTACTAGTCCTGGAAGCCCTGATTGGAACAAATTCTCTAGAGCCCTAGAACAACTTGGGTAGAGACCAATCTGTGATGGTTGTGATGTTTGTCCATGAGGAGTAATCATTGGTTGAGGGTTGAGGAATTTTGGCCTCTGGAAGCCCTAGTTTGGTTTTGATGGATTTGGTTTATGAGATCTCGCATTCATGCTTGGAATATGCCATGGGGGTGACTGGCTAAAGAGACATTTGGCTCAGCCATGTCTATGGTCGGGTGGAATGTGGAAGTCCCATACTTGGTTGCATTTTTCTTATGGAAATAATGTTGGGTATGTGTTATATTCTTTCCATGACTAAGCACGCACCCATGTTTTTGTGCATGGTTTTGCACATGGTTTTGGGGTATGATGGTTTTCGGCCCCTGGTATTTTTGTAGAGTCGGTCAAGGGAACTGCGGTTATGTTCTAATCTAGGGTTAAATGGATTGGGGTTTATGTATGCTTCGGCATGTATATATATGTGTTGTAACACTAAAAGGAATATAATGGAAAATCAAGCTGGTCATCCCGATTTGGGATCCAGGGGAAAATCTCTGTGTTTATCTGTTTTATGTTTTATGCTCTCGCTATTGTTTATTTTCTGTTATAAGATTCATGTGTAGATAATTTTTGTTCAAGGTTAAAACCTTCATTTGGTAACAGAGCCAAGTTTTAGCTTCAAGGGGATTCCTTTGCTCCTGAGTGTTTTTTGCTCGGGCCTGAGGTAGACCCTGTTAAGTGGAAGATTTGCGGGATCGATTCTTGCGGTGAAAGAAGATGGCGAGCGGCGGGAAGATAAAGATCGAGAAATTTAATGGTCAGAGTTTTGAGTTATGGAAGCTCAAGATGGAGGATCTGCTGGTGGATAAATATCACTGGATCGCGGTAGATCCAGGTACTAAACCAACGGCAATGTCAGATGAAGACTAGAAGAAACTGGATCGGAAGGCTAAGAGCACAATACGGTTGTGTGTCTCAGATTCAGTATTTTTGAATGTCTCTAGGGAAGCTATGGCAAAGAATTTGTGGGAAAAACT
Organism: Pinus albicaulis; assembly: GCA_034641835.2. Lineage (NCBI taxonomy): Eukaryota > Viridiplantae > Streptophyta > Pinopsida > Pinales > Pinaceae > Pinus > Pinus albicaulis. The sequence goes on from CM076580.1 coordinate 360,854,878, forward strand.
TGGGACTTTGTACCAATCTAAGTCTCTGGTGAATAATTTGTTCCTGCAGAAAAAGCTGTATAACCTGAGGATGAAGGATGGAGACTCGGTGACAGAGCATCTAAACGCCTTCAATACTGTGGTAAGTCAGTTGTCATCTGTTGATATTAAAATCTCAGATGAAGATAAGTGCATCAGCTTGTTGTGTTCTCTACCAGATTCATGGGACAGTCTGGTTATTGCAATAGGTAGCAATACAACTACCTTTAATTTTGATGACATTGTCTCAGCCTTGCTGTCGGAGGAAATGAGACGGAGAAATATGGAGGGTCAGAATGGAGATGCCTTATCTGTACGAGGAAGGTCCCAGAACAGAAACAAGAATAAGGTTTCGAGTGGGAGATCTAAATCTAGAGGGAGACCTAAATCTCTTGGAAAGTTTGTAAAGGTGTGCTGGAAATGCGGAAAGGAAGGGCACTACAAAAAGGAATGCAGATCTAAAGCTCCTGAGAAAGGAAAGGGATCTGATGAAGGTCCTTCTGCAGAGGCAAAAACCACCTCGGATGAAGGTGGGGATGTGTATTTGGTTTCTTCTTCAAATACACATGTAGATCATGAGTCATGGTTGATTGACTCAGGTGCATCCTTTCACTTCACTCCCCATAGGGAGTGGTTCTGCGAGTATGAGAAATATGATGGTGATGTATTCCTAGGGGATGATAGGAGTGGTTCGGACGTGGAAAGGTCAAGTTGAAGCTACAAGGTGGAAGGATTAGAACACTTCCTGGTGTTCTGCATATTCCTGCATTGGCCAGAAATCTGATTTCTGTAAGCAAGATGGATGATGCAGGTGTAAAAACAGTGTTCGAGAAAGATGCCTGCAAGATGGTTCGGGGAGCACCGGTATTAATGCGGGGAGTTCGGACTGGAACTCTATACAAGCTACAAGGTAGCACTGTTATTGATGGGTGTAACAGTTCTGTGGTTCCTGAAAGTGGGACGGAAAGTCTAGCTGTCTCTGGAGAAAAGACCATGCTATGGCATCAAAGGTTTGGACATATTGGAGAGAAGGGCCTTCAGATACTACATAGAGATGGTATGGTAGAAGGTATGTCTAATTGTTCTCTGGATTTTGATTTCTGTGAACATTGTGTATATGGGAAGCAGAATCAGGTGAGTTTTCCTTCTGGTGCTAAGAGGGCAAACAAGATATTAGAACTTGTGCACAATGATGTGTTTGGACCTGTGTCAGTTCCATCACTAGGAAAGTCTATGTACTATGTTTCATTCATAGATGACTTCTCAAGGAATACATGGATATATTTCTTGAGGAAGAAATCTGAAGTCTTTGACAGATTTAAAGAATTTAAGGCTCTGGTGGAAAACCAGACATAGAAGAAGATAAAGGCGCTGAGGATAGATAATGGTGGGGAGTTCTGCAAGAAGGAATTTGAAGAGTTCTGTAAGAAGTGTGGTATAGCACGACAGAAGAATAATCCATACACACCTCAGCAAAATGGAGTTGCAGAAAGAATTAACAGGATGCTGATGGAAAAGGCAAGAAGCATGCCCAGTGGTACCGGGTTAGGACAAGAATTTTGGGCAGAGGTAGTGGAGACTGCATGTTACTTAGTTAATAGATCACCTTCATCAGCGTTGGAGGATAAGACTCCACATGAGGTATGGACTGGTAAGAAACCCCCTCTTTCACATCTAAGGGTATTTGGATGTGATGCATATGTACATGTTCCAAAGGAGAAAAGGACCAAGTTGGATAATAAATCTGAAAGGTGCATCTTTATTGGGTATAAGGATGGTTTAAAGGGTTACAATCTTTGGAACCCAGAAACAAGGAAGGTTGTGTACAGCCGAGATGTGGTGTTTAGAGAAGTGAAAGATGTTGTTAAACATGAATTCCTACCAAAGGAACATGAGAAGATATATTTTGAGCTAAAGGAGGATGAATGAGACTCTACAATAGAAGAAGACTCAGAAGATGAAGAGCCACAAACTCCAGCTTTGAGAAGATCAGTTCGGGAAAGAAGGCAACCGGAAAGGTATAGTCCATCTGCTTTCTGTTCAGGTTTTGCCTTAACTATAACTGATGATGAACCCAGAACTGTCAGGGAGGCAGTAGATTCAGAGGATGGAAAAATATGGAAGGAGGCCATGGTTGATGAAATGGCATCCTTGCACAAAAATGATGCATGGGATTTGGTGGAGTTGCCGGCTGGAAGGAAGCCCATTGGGAGCAAATGGGTGTTTAAGAAGAAGATGAATGTAGAAGGCAAGGTGGAGAAATACAAAGCTCGGTTGGTAGCGAAAGGTTATTCCCAGGTGCCGGGAATTGATTTTCGTGATATTTTTTCTCCTGTTGCCAAAGTTACTTCTATTAGATTACTTTTATCTGTTGCTGCTGCATTTTATTTTGAGATAGAACAGATGGATGTGAAGACAACATTTCTTCACGGGGATCTAGAAGAGGAGATCTACATGAAGCAACCTGAAGGCTTTATGGTGAAGGGTAAGAAAGAACTGGTATGCAGGTTGAAGAAGTCTCTGTATGGGTTAAAATAGTCACCAAGGATGTGGTATCAGAAATTTGATACCTATATACGGGGACTTGGTTTCACCAGAAGCGAGGAGGATCACTGTGTTTATTTTAAATTAATTGGTGACTGTGTTATTATTTGGTATTGTATGTGGATGATATGTTGTTGATTGGAAATGATAAAGAAATTATCCAAGATTTGAAGACCCAACTGTTCTCCAAATTCGACATGAAGGATCTTGGTGCTACAAACTATATTTTGGGCATGGAAATTAAGAGAGATCGGGCAAAGAGGAAGCTCTGGTTAAACCATAGGAAGTATGTCGAGACTATATTGCAGAGGTTCAATATGCAGGATAGTAAACCGGTGAGTGTTCCTATTCCTGTAGGTGCAAAGCTGTCTGCTGAACAGTGTCTCAAGACACAAGAAGAAGAGGAGGATATGTCCCGTGTTCCATATGCAAGTGCAGTGGGTAGCCTGATGTATGCAATGGTCTGTACTAGACCAGACATTGCACATGCAGTGGGAGTATTGAGCAGGTTTATGTCAAACCCAGGGAAGGAGCATTGGATAGTAGTGAAGCGGGTTTTTAGATATTTACGTGGCACTAGTGATTATGGCTTGTGCTACCAGGGAAGACCAGGATTGGAAAGAATGTTGGACATTCATGGTTTTGTTGATGAAGACTGGGCTGGAGATCTGGACCAAAGAAGATCTACAAGTGGGTATGTGTTTAGCCTATTTGGAGGCACAGTCAGTTGGATGAGTAAAAGACAGTCTGTAGTGGCTCTTTCAACTACAGAGGCAGAATACATAGCAGCCACTCATGCAAGCAAGGAAGAAATTTGGTTGCAGAGATTGTGTTCAAGTATGGGGTTGGTACAGCAAGTTATAAGGATAGACTGTGATAGCCAAAGTGCAATTTTCTTGGCTAAGAACCCTGCTTATCATTCAAAGACAAAGCACATTGATGTTCAATATCACTTTGTTAGAGATATGGTTGAGGCTAAAAGGGTGTTGTTGGTAAAGGTGGACACTTTGAATAATGTTGCACATGCATTGACGAAGTCTGTGAGCACTCAAAATTTCTCTTGGTGTAGAGAAACAATGGGTCTTTAAGAATTGGGCCAATGACTAAGCTCTCCAGTGGCCCCCTGTGGAAAGAAAACAACAAGTGGGAGAATGTTGGTTTTTGCACATGGTTTTGGGGTACGATGGTTTTCGGCCCCTGGTATTTTTGTAGATCCGATCAAGGGAACTACGGTTATGTTCTAATACAGGGTTAAATGGATTGGGGTTTATGTATGCTTCGGCATGTATATATATGTGTTGTAACACTAAAAGGAATATAATGAAAAATCAAGCTGGTCGTCCTGATTTGGGATCCAGGGGAAAATCTCTGTGTTTATCTGTTTTATGTTTTATGCTCTCTCTATTGTTTATTTTCTGTTATAAGATTCATGTGTAGATAATTTCTGTTCAGGGTTAAAACCTTCAAATAAGACCTCATTTTCCCTTGTATTGATGGGTAAATATGCTTGTTATTTTGTGGCTTATATGGTTTTTAGTTTCTTATCATTTATGTTTCTTATATGATGGTTATGACTGAGTTTTATGATGGTGATGAAGTATGGATCTCATCATGTTTTGATTTGTAATTGAATGAACAATATATCTATGCCTAAATTGACTATAATGCAGTTAATGTGATGTAGTCACAATGCTTCTTAATTATTCTCAGATAAGTATGAGACCCCTATGCTTAGATCTGTTATTTAAACCTGTAGATTTCATTCATGCCAAGTGTTTGAAAGAATGTCAGTCCTGGTTGGGGATGGTAAGGACTAGTCCTAGAGTTATTTTTTTGTTTATTAGTCTTGTTATCATGTGTTTAATGGATTATGGGTTTGAAATGTAGAAATTTAATACAAATTATGTATTTCTTGGATTCTCCTGATATAAAAATTATATACCACTGTTAAATATAGAATTTCTTTTACTAAAATCTTTGCGGAATTTAAAACACAATCGCCAATTGCAATATCATGAAGAAAGATCAATCACACATAACACAGATGTTTTTACCCGAAAAGCATAAAGCTAAAAACCCCACTATCATATATTATGTATATATCATGGATCATGAAACAATCTCATACAAAGCTCCAATCCAAGAGCTCTCAGTACAATATACAATCGTCTCACACTGTCATACAAAAATTGGCAAATTCATGTGCCAATTTACTACCTCCGGACAGCTTGCCTCCATTGCAAAATCCTAGCTGATAGCAATCCCTGAATGAATGAAGTCTCGCTTGCCTTGACAACACAATCCTCATGGGCACATCCAATGTGTGTGTGGTTGCATATGTGCACCCACTAATGTCACAACTGATAGTCAAATTGTCCCTTTCACCTACATATCAACTGGGTTTCCACTGGATCTGACATGCATGTAGTTAACAGTAGTAAATCTTCAGTTGCATGTGAGATCACTAATTGTGAATTAATTAATAATTAATTCCCTGATCTATCACTAGTGTATCTTCAGTTACAACTAGCACAACTAGTTTAACTCACTTAACTAAGTTAAACTACTTTACAACTCACATAAATACACGTCCAACTCTCTTACAATTTTGAATCACTTAGTTATAACTAAGTCCAATTGCATGTCCCACCAACCAACCTTTGAACTCGAATTTCCTACAGCTAAATGATTTTCCACTTCAGTTAACTATTTCCAAGTGCTCATTAATAATATATTATTGTTTATTGTCCAACTATTATTAAGGGATAATGATAACCGACATGAATCTATAAATAGACATGAAATCTATAAATAGAACTTGCACATACATCTATAAATAGACCTCATCTATAAATAGATTTTTCTCATGCATCTATAAATAGACATCAACTATAAATATAATTTTCTCATGCATAGCCTGAGGCTCCATCCTAGTGTACATGCACAATTTTCACTAGGATCTTCTTGTTGAATTTCAACACTCCCTCTTAACAAGAAATGGATTATCCTTCACCCTGATCCTATCTCTATGGTATTTGAATTTTCTCCTGGTGAATGCCTTCATTAGAATATCTACATTGTGATATTTTGTAGGAATGTACTGAAACAACATGATCTTCCTCTCCACACAATCTCTGATATGATGATACCGAACATATATATGCTTAGATCTATCATGAAATACATGATTAATCGAGAGTTTAATGCAACTCTGATTATCACAATGAATCATTGTCGGATCTAAATGAGAACCAAACAAACCAACCAAGATATTTCTCATCTAGATAGCCTCACATGCAACTTGACTCACTGCCATGTATTCCACTTTCGTTGAACTGAGTGCCACGGATCTCTGCTTCCTGTTGTACCAAGAAACAATTGTAGATCTGATACTAAATATCCCCCCTGATGTTCTCTTTCTGTCCGTTGGGCTACCCGCCCATTCTGCATCCATGAAGCCATGCAACTTCACCTCATCGTCTGTCTGTACCATAAGCCTTACTCAGATGTTCCCCTCAGGTATCTCAGGAAATGTTTTCCCACCTTCCAAAAGATCTTGGTAGGATTAACCATCGCATGACTTAGCTGGTTAACCGCATAGCAAATGTCTGGTCTCGTGTTCACTAGATACATTAGCGAACCCACTAACTGTCAATATAAAGTAGCATCCACTACCTCTCCAGATGTAGCATCCTCTTTCCTCCACTTTCCAAGAAGAGGAGTATCCATGGGTTTGCAGCCCTCCATGTGAAACTTACCTAGTATCTCCCTTGCATACTTGCCTTGAGACACAAAAATTTCACCATCTCGCTGCCATATTTCCAATCCAAGGAAATAATGAAGGAGGCCTATATCCTTCATCTCGAACTCCTTTGCAAGGTCCTCCTTGAATGAGTGTATCAGCTACTCATCACCAGTCAATATTAAATCATCAACATAAAGAAAAATGATTAAAATCTTACCCTCCCCCACGATTTGGTATAGGTTTGCATCCACCTCAATTTTGGTAAAGCCCAGTCCAGTGAAATAGTTGTCTATTCGAGTGTACCAAGCACGGGTTGCTTGCCTCAGCCCATACAATGCTCTTTTGAGTCACCACACATGTGACATGTTGCTGAATATCTCAAATACTTCAGGCTGCTCTATGTACACCTATTCATTAATGATCACATTGAGAAACACAGTCTTCATATCCATCTGATGAATGTGCCATCCCATCTGCGCTAAGAGAGAAAGTATGGTCCTTATGGAAGAATAACTTGCGAAAGGTGCAAAGGTTTCTTCATAATCAATCCCCTCAAATTGTGAGAAGCCTAGAGCCACAAATATGGCCTTGTATTTCTCAACACTCCCATCAGAAGCTTGCTTTACCTTGTAGATCAATCTCGAACCTACCACTGATTTATCAACTAGCCTTGGAACAAATTCCCAAGCATTGTTTTTGACAATGGAGTCATAATCCTCCACCATTGCATCTACCCATGTGGGCTCCTGGACTGCCTTCGAAAAGGAAGATGGCTCAGTCACAATACATTTTATCATGAGATCCATATATCCAGTAAATTGGTTAGGAGACTGTCTTTGTTTGCACTGTGAAGTAGGGCCTCCTACATTCTTTGCATCATCAAGTCTCAGCCTATCAGCTTCTATGGTATTCCTTCTACCAATTCTGACATTTGGCTCTGCGTGAGTGGACTCCTCCAATCCATGAACTTCCTCCTATGGCTAATCCACATCTAGAGACCCATCTTTAGGAACCAATAGTTCCTCCTCCACATGCAAGTATAGCTCCCTCTCAAGCGATAGCCGCATGGTTTTCCCCTCATCGAATTTTACATCCTGTCGTATAACAGTCATCTTACTGTTAGGAAAATACACACGATAATTATGGGGTGTTTCTATGTACCCCACAAATATCCCAACTTCAACAGTCGGCTCCAGCTTCTTCCTAGTGTTCTTGGTCACATGCGCATAAACAGATGAGCCAAAAATACTAAAGTGTGAAACATTTGGTTTCTTACCAGTGAAAGCTTCTTCAAGTGTACTCATGCTAAGTACTCCATGAGGACAACGATTTTGCACATAAATCATAGTGTTGCATGCTTCCGCCCACAAATGCAATGGTATGCCCTGATCATGCAACATCGCTCATGTTGCACCCACTATCGTTTTGTTCTTCCTCTCTGCGACCCCATTTTTATGTGGGTTATGAGGCGATATGAGTTCTCTTTGAATTCATTCTTTTTTACAGAAGTATTTGAATTATTTAGATATGTATTCTCCAACATTATCACTCCTCAAAGCCTTCACTTGATTCCCCAACTCTTTCTCCACCAATGCCTTAAACTCACAGAACTTTGAGAATGTTTGATCCTTCTTCTGCATGAAGAAGATCCAGCATTTACGAGAAAATTCATCAACAAAAATAACATAATACTTATGTTTTGTTGTTGAAGCAACTAAGAATGGTCCACACACGTCTGTGTGAACTCTCTCTAGGATCACCGAAGTATGATTATCCTTTTCATGAAAGGTGGACTTTACATACTTCCCCATGGTGCAACCCTTTCACTGATCTAACTAAGCAAGTGTTCCCATTGGAAGTCCAGTAGATATTTGCTACATGAATTTCAAGGCTCCATGATGAAGATGGCCCAATCGCCTATGCCATAATTCGCCCTCATCTCGGCTCACCACTTTTTTTTCCTTGCCCATCATGGAAGCACAACCATCTACCTCCAGCTTGTAGAGATTCTTAACTCGAATCCCTATCCTCTTGGCTTGACCGGTTGTTTTATGTCACAGGAAATATTTTCCATCGCTGAAAACAATGTGATGACCTTTGTCCTCCAACATTGCGATTGAGACCAAGTTTTTCTTCAGACCTGGAACATGCATAACATCTTTCAATTGAAATGGTTTACCTGACTCACTCTAAAATTTAATGGTACCAATGCCAGTCGCACTGTATCGTCCATCATCTCCCATCTCTATATGCATCTAGAGATCTTTCTCCTCCAAGTCACTGAAAAGCTCCTTATCTCCCATCATGTGGAAGGAAGCACCACTATCTAAATACCACACTGATCAAAATGCACTTGAAACTATGCATGCGATCAAGGAGAAGTCAAGTTCAAATTGCGAGGCAAGGGCCTCACTAGCTGCAGCTCCACCAGACTTCTTGTTCTTCTTCTTCTGTGGACAGTTAGTAGTGAGATGCCCATGTTCGTGATAGTGAAAACACTTCACCTTGGCCATATCCATATTCTTGCCTTTAGACTCAGATTTAGAATGGAATTTTTTCCCCTTCCCCTTATTTTCCTTGGCAGCCAAAGCACAATCCTATTCATCATCATGCTTTAATGAAGAGCCATCTCTGGTGTTCCGCCCGAACTCCTCTTGCACCAAATCCGACCATAGTAGTTCCTAACCCGAAAATTTTTCCCGTCCATTAACAGAGTCTTCATAACTCTGCCAACTCTTAGGAAGTCACAAGAGAGAAAATCTCACCAAATCATCATCAGCAAGAGTTATTCCCACACTCCCCAGTTCATCCTGACATTGGACAAACTTCGTGAGATACTTTAGAATGTTATCGCCCTTTTCCATCTTGATCTTCCTGAGTTTATCTTTGACTTCCAATTTCCTACGGTCACTGCTGCTTTGGAAAAGATATGTCAAAGTCTTCCACGTAGTATATGGTGTGCCTTTCCCATGAAGGCTTGAGATAATGTGGTCTCTGACACCTTCCAACAAAATCCTCCTCGCCTTTGCCACTTTCTTTTGCCATGCAACAAGTAATGTATCATATGTCGAAGTGGGCTTAGGAATATCATTGTCAATGAATTCCTTCAAGCACCACCTCCATCCTATCCTTCCAAAAAAAGTAGTTTGAGTTGCCCTCGAGTGCATACTCTAGCCGCAAGCCACTGAAATCCATTTCGATTTTAACTCAACTGTAGCACCAAGAAATTCTTTCTGTAAATTCGAATTCTTTCCACCAACAAACTCAACTCCTGCTTCAAAATTGAAATCTTCTAGGCTCTGATACCATGTAGAAATTTAATACAAATTATGTATTGCCTAGATTCTCTAGATCTAACAATTATATGCCATTGTTTAATACATAATCGCTTCTACTAAAATCTTTGCGGAATTTTAAACACAATCACCAATTGCAATATCATGAAGAAAGATCAATCACACATAACACAGATGTTTTTACTAGGAAAGAATAAATCTAAAAACCCCACTATCATATATTATGTATATATCATGGATCATGAATCAATCTCATACAAAGCTCCAATCCAAGAGCTCTCAGTACAATATACAATCGTCTCACACTGTCATACAAAAATTGGCAAATTCATGTGCTGATTTACTACCTCCACTGCGCAATCCCAGCTGATAGTAATCCCTGAATGAATGGAATCATGCTTGCCTTGACTGTGCAATCCTCATGGGCACATCCAATGTGTGTGTGGTTGCATTTGTGCATCCACTAATGTCACAACTGATAGTAAAACTGTCCCTTTCATCTACATCTTAACTGGGTCTCCACTGGATCTGATATGCATGTAGTTAACAATAGTAAATCTTCAGTTGCATGTGAGATCACTGATTGTGAATTAATTATAATCAATTCATTGATCTCTCACTAGTGTATCTTCAGATACAACTAGCACAACTGATTTTAAATCACTTAACTGAGTTAAACTACTTTACAACTCACATAACTAAACATCCAACTCTGTTACAACTTCGAATCACTTAGTTACAACTAAGTCCACTTGCATGTCCCACCAACCAACCTTTGAACTCGAATTTCCTATAGCTAACAGATTTTCCACTTTAGTTAACTATTTCCAAGTGCTCATTGAGAATAGATTATTATTTGTTTTCCAACTACTATTAAGGGATAATAATAGCCGACACACATCTATAAATAAACATACAATCTATAAATAGAACTTGCACATACATCTATAAATAGACCTCATCTATAAATAGAGTTTTCTCATGCATCTATAAATAGACATCATCTATAAATAGAATTTTCTCATGCATCTATAAATATACATCCACCTAAAAATAGCCTAAGGCTCCATCCTATTGTAGGTGCATAATTTTCACTAGGATCTTTGTTTGGTCAATTTAGTGTGTCCTAAATTGCTAACATAAATTATCAACCAGGGATTCGTACACTGACGAAGTGTGGCGCACTATATGTGCAAGATAACCTATCTCTTACTTTTTGTCGTTTTTGGATTTTTATTGATCTTGGTTGGTTTCCTAATGTGAGATGGAAATTATAAAAGACAAGTATGGTTATGAATATTCAAGGCAATGATGTACTTTATAATGATTTACCAAACTTCAAACTTAAAAATGAATTTGAAACATACAATGACAAAACTTGAAAGGAAATGAAAATGCGCTGCTAGCCTAATAAATCAAATAGTGAACTATTGAGCATGAAAACCAAATTATCCTTGCTGCTGTCTAAACACAAAAGAAACTATGCTTAAAGAAATCCAAGAATTGCAACAAAGTAAATCTAAATCAAATTACATCAACTTATATTCCGATCCCTCACCATTAGTCCAGCTATGGCTTTCGGAGGTAACCATAAACAACTTGAGCAATCTGATATCTAATTTGCAGAAAAAGAAACTAATATCAAACTACACACTCATACTTCAATCTCTCACCATCAGTCCAGCTGTGGCTTTCGGAGGTAACTGAAAATGACATGAGCAATTTAATATATCTAACTTGCAGAAAGTAAACTAATATCAAACTACACACTCATACTTCAACCCCTCACCATCAGTCCAGCTGTGGCTTTCGGAGGTAACTGAAAATGACATGAGCAATTTAATATATCTAACTTGCAGAAAGTAAACTAATATCAAACTACACACTCATACTTCAATCCCTCACCATCAGTCCAGCTGTGGCTTTCGGAGGTAACTGAAAATGATATGACCAATTTAATATATCTAATTTGCAGAAAGTAAACTAATATCAAACTACACACTCATACTTCAATCCCTCACCATCAGTCCAGTTGTGGCTTTCGGAGGTAACTGAAAATGACATGAGAAATTTAATATATCTAAATCTAACTACTGAAACAAATGTGCAAGACTGAAATAAACAAAGCAATGCTGGAATTAAACAAAAAGTAAATTAGCAGCAGAACAATATTGATTCCATGTCATTAGTCAAAAGATATGCAAATGCCCGGGCTGCCATGAAAAATTATGCTAAAATCTATGATTTCAGAAAGCAATCTAAGTAAGGAAATATGACAAAACAGAATTGAAAGCAACTTATCTAGAAAACATGTAAAAGCCTCCTTGGATAGCAGGGGCCCTCTGCTACCAATTTGGTGTAGTCCTTAGCTCCTTGAAGATAAGATCACAATAGCATCAAAGAACTAAGCTTCTTTATTCAAAAACTCATAAATCTACATCCCATTCCATCTTGAACTTTGTTACAAATCTACTTCCTCATTACTTCCTCATTACCCATGATAGGAGAAAGATTCTCCTATTTATACAAAATATGAGGAGTCATCTCATTAATGGGAGTCCATGAATCTCTCCCTCCATCTCTAGAGTTACAATCAAAATAGGAAATGATAAGACACATGTCTTTCTAGAGTTTCAACACAACTAGGAAATGAGACACATATCCTCTTAGAGTTTCAATACAACAAGGAAGTGAGACACATATCCTCTTGATCCCATAATCTTCTCCAACCAAATTCGAATTTGGTCTTAGAGTGCCACATAAGGGTCTTCTAGAAGTCTCCTTTTGACCTACACATGTCACAAAACTCATAACACACATATAGATATATGAAACTATGTTAATTTTCTAGTTTCTAATCATAAATTCACTTAAAATACATAAAATAAATAACTTTGGAAAACAAGGATCATAACCCATATATTTATGAAAATGGTTACTTGATGTAGGGTTTTAGGTCAAATGGTTATGAAATAAGGGCTAAATGGTTATGACATAATGGAAATATGTATGAATATGGAGAACACTTTTGAGACTCAACATACCCCCCAACTGAAGTTGTTTCATGTCCTCATGCAACTATTGCAATGATTCATTTATCCATGAGTTGATCTTTTATGAGTTTTGACTCATATAGATTCATTCCAAACTTTGCTTTTTGATATTTTCCTTTTTTGCAAAGTATAATACATTTGATTGCAACATTTTTTTTTTTTTTTGAGCATTGGTTCTTGTGTAACAATGCTTTATTTTCTTTGTTGCATCAAAGTTCATGAAAACATTTAAAATCAATTACTTCATCAATGAATTGATCATTTGCAAGGCATATAATCTTTTGGATCATGTTGCAACAATAGTTGGTTGGGAAGTATATGTGGGTGGAAATGAAATGAAAATGTGTGATAATGTATGACATGTGAATATGAAATGATGTCCCTTACCCCCAACTAAAGATATGACAATGTGAAAAAAGGGAGTGAGGAATTTTTCCAAAGTTACAATTTTAGCATTCTAATGAATTACATGACTAAAAATTAGAAAACAACATACCTTCACTTACCTTAAATGTGGATGAGTTGTGTATGTGTGGTGGCTGCAAAATTCTGATCATATTCTTCTTCAAGTGGCTGAACAAGAGGATTCATGGATAAAGAGATGAGATGACTTTTTATTGCTTCTACTAAAACTTGCTGAATCTGCTCCAAAATGCTGAAAATAATAGTCTTCATGTCTTCAAAACTTATTGGCATAATTCCTACTATGTGAAAAGATGTTCTGATGTCGAACATAGTAGGAAATTGTTGACTTAGTAGCCATTAATGGATGCCACTAGTCAACACGAGAACTCTCACCATTGATGACAATGAGAGTCAAGATGCCCAAACACATCTTGCTAGGTACGAATGATTTTGCTGATGTCGAGTCACCTAGAAGATCTGACGAACAAGAGACATTAATGTATTCCCATTGTTTTTCAGCATGAGAACTTGCCATTAAGGCATGCAAGCCTCAAGGTGTTTTTACAAAGAACTTAGACTCAAAGGACTATGGACTCAATAATTTGCATTGAAGCAGGGCTTATTTGCGGAATGAAAATGACAAGAAATGGAAGATGAAAATGGAAAATGGCAATGGAAAGTAGAAATGGAAAATGGGCAATAAGCATGTGAATGAGCCTCTTGCTTTTATTTGTGGTTATGAATGGACAAAAAGAAATGGAAAGTGGATGTGAATGTAAATGGAAAATATGAAGTGAAATGAGGTGAATGGTTTATTATGAGGTATGGATGTGATGGAGACAATAGTATCTGAAAGTTTTTCAAGTGTTTGGATCTGATTTTGCATCAACATATTTCCTCCTCTTTGTTGTTGATCATCTTCTTATGAAACAAATTGGTCTCTTAAAGAGACACCATTCTCTTGTAGTCATTTGTCCTTCCTCCTGGAACCTGCAAAAAAAACTAATACTTCTTCTGCAATGGAATGTAAGATTATCAAAGGAAGAGAGGTGATCAATCTCTCTAGTTATGACATTTACACACAAAACTAAGAATTTGTATTAATGAAACAAGTTCTCAAAGGAAAAATCAAAAGAATTTATACATGTTTTGGAATTAGTGCCTCAAGTTGAATGTTGCTTCTTTTCAGCAATTTATTTCATTATTTACCATTTCAAACTCTAATGATGGATTTCTCATTGTATAGATCTTGTTGAGACCTTTCCAACGATACTTAAATCATCAAAATCTGATTTTGTATGAGAAAGTTAGGCTGATTTGAACAATGAGGTTTTTCAGCTGCGGAATTGGAGAACAGCTGCGGAATTGGAGAACAGCTGCGGAATTGGACTTTAGATGCGGAATTGGACTTTAGCTGCAGAATGTCGACGGTTTCTGTAGCTAAAAATCTTGAATAAAAAGTTAGCCATTCATCCTTCATCATCAGTCCAAAATTAATCAATACCTTCAGAAAAAGTGAGCAAATAACTTATTCATTTCATTGATTCAAAATTATTGATTTTTTTTTTTTTTTAACAAAAAAAGAGAAATGCAATTTTTTTTTTTAAGTTTCAACAAATGATGCTAAATAAAGCAAACTCAGATACATTGACCAATCGTGACCTTGCAATAACCATAGAATGGTAAGTGAAGATCACATAAGATGAAAAATAATATACTGGTAAGCATTGAAGAACATAAAAGGCATGATCGCTATTTCAAAATAAAATCTTTCATCTCTTCAAAATTTATTTTTGTATCTATTTGATCCTTGAGGATTATCACAATCAGTAACCGTTCAGGACCACCCCCCTCAGTTGGAATTCCAATTGCAGCAGTTTCCAATACTCTTCCATCCACGCCATTACGGACACGTTCAATCTCAATTGAGCTTACCTTTATGCTACCAAGGTTCATTGTGTCATCTACACGACCATGTGCTCGATAATATCCTCCTGTAGTTTGCTCAATTCATCCCCATGCCCTCTTAATGTCTTCCCATAGTGATGTGGCATCCCTTTGAAATAAACATCATAATGGTTGGCGTTTAATAATGTCGTTGAAGCACCAAAAATTGCTGGGCAGATGATAAAGGAGATGTGAAATCCAACATTCAGAAAACGAAATTGAATTGAATTCAAAAATGAGTGGAATGTGGATTGAATGCCACGATAAGAGTTTGATTTTGATTAGAATTCTTCCTCTTGGATTTAGAAAACTGGATTATCAATGCAGAGTGCCGTTTTCAAATTCTTCACTCAGAAAAAATCGTTTTTCCTCACGCGGCAGGCAAAAATGGCCTTCAAAGAACCGAGAAATTCTCCCAGACCGCCACGAATTTCGTAAAACGATTTATGGGTTATCTAATTGACCACGTTGGCGAAAAAACCCATGTTTTATTTTTTCCAAATTCATCTCCGTTTGGCCAAATCGTGCTTTCAAAGTTTGACGTTTTTCTCTGTTTTGCGTTTTCATGAATTGCTACATTCAGCTGTGAAATTGATTTTGAAATTTTTTTAAAAATTCGATCACAGCACAGACAGATGACTGAACAATACAATCATGGTATCCTCCTCTGATTTCAACTTGCCACTATTATCAACAGGGACAGGCATGAGAACAGCGAAATTGGGAATATCAGGATCAGTGGCTAAGGCTTCTACTGCCAGCAGATTCTTTGCATTTCAATCTAAGAATGTTGTTGATGATTTCGTTGATCTGCAAATGATTATCACGAGCTTCTTTTCTGAAACCTTCTCTCTCAAAAGGTTGAGGACAGGTTCTCCATATTGTGCCCAATATGATGCCACAAGTGCTTGAGCCTTTCACATGATTGCCTCAGCTATATGGAGAACCTGTTCTGTTTGTCGAATCTGAATCCAGCGTCCAGCAACATAGTTTTCCATCTTTTCATATTTAGATAATTGCTCATGTGCTTTCATTTTTGCTTTATTTGCCCTCAACTCCAATGAACTAACTTCTTTTCTTATAGTTTCGATATTTAGGCTTTAGCACTCTTTGAATATAGAATATATTTTGGAATACTAAAGATGCAAGCCTTACAAAACTCAGCAAGCACAAGATTCATTGCAATTCGAACCAGTGAAGTATCTAAATTTGTGTTTTCATCAATAATGCATTTCGAACTATGCTATCGGCCTTTTTCAAATGATGTATTTTTATTTGTTTTTTTTTTGTTTTTGTTTTTTTTTTTTTGCTCAAAGTTTTTCAAAAGGCCATGGTTTTTGTTTATTGATTTGTTTGTTTGTTTTTCATTTTTTTTTAAATTTTTTTTTGTTAATAAAACTATATGTTATATTTTTAAAAATTAAAAATACACATATATATTTTACTAAGCAAAATGATTTTTTATTTATTTATTTATTTGTTTTGTTAATAAAATTACACATGTTAAATTTTGAAAAATTAAAAATATACATATGTAATTTACTAAACAAAACAATTTATTGAATTTTTTTTTTTTTAAATGATTTGTTATTAAAATTATATATATATTTTCAAAAATAAAAATATACATATATATCTTAGTAACAAAACAATTTAATTTTTTTATTTTTTATTTTTTTATTTTCATTTTTTTTTAATTGATTTGTTTAATAAAATTATGTATGTGATATTTTCAAAAATTTAAAAATACACATATATATTCATTAAACAAAACAATTTATTGAAATCAAAGTTTTTCATGAAAACAAATTTTTTTTTTTAAATTGTTGAATCAATTGAAATGATGAAGTTTTATTTTGTCTCTTTTTTTTTTTTTTTCTTTTTCACATAACAATTCTTTTTCTGATCCTCCAGATCACACAAAGTGCAAGAGGAGAGCATACTCAAGAATTATTAATTTTTTTTTTTTTTACATAACAATCATTTTTCTGATCCTCCAGATCACACAAAGTGCAGGAGGAGAGCATACTCAAGAATTATTAATTTTTTTAGATGTAAGAAATAAGGCTACCTAGTTACACTTCCCCGGCAACGGCGCCAAAATGTTTGGTCAATTTAGTGTGTCCTAAATTGCTAACATAAATTATCAACCAGGGATTCGTACGCTGACGAAGTGTGGCGCACTATATGTGCAAGATAACCTATCTCTTACTTTTTGTCGTTTTTAGATTTTTATTGATCTTGGTTGGTTTCCTAATGTGAGATGGAAATTCTAAAAGACAAGTATGGTTATGAATATTCAAGGCAATGATTTCCTTTATAATGATTTACCAAACTTCAAACTTAAAAAGGAATTTGAAACATACAATGACAAAACTTGAAAGGAAATGAAAATGTGCTGCTAGCCTAATAAATCAAATAGTGAACTATTGAGCATGAAAACCAAATTATCCTTGCAGCTGTCTAAACACAAAAGAAACTATGGTTAAAGAAATCCAAGAATTGCAACAAAGTAAATCTAAATCAAATTACATCAACTTATATTCTGATCCCTCACCATTAGTCCAGCTATGGCTTTCGGAGGTAACCATAAACAACTTGAGCAATCTGATATCTAATTTGCAGAAAAAGAAACTAATATCAAACTACACACTCATACTTCAATCTTTCACCATCAGTCCAGCTGTGGCTTTCGGAGGTAACTGAAAATGACATGAGCAATTTAATATATCTAACTTGCAGAAAGTAAACTAATATCAAACTACACACTCATACTTCAACCCCTCACCATCAGTGTAGCTGTGGCTTTCGGAGGTAACTGAAAATGACATGAGCAATTTAATATATCTAACTTGCAGAAAGTAAACTAATATCAAACTACACACTCATACTTTAATCCCTCACCATCAGTCCAGCTGTGGCTTTCAGAGGTAACTGAAAATGACATGAGCAATTTAATATATCTAATTTGCATAAAGTAAACTAATATCAAACTACACACTCATACTTCAATCCCTCACCATCAGTCCAGCTGTGGCTTTCGGAGGTAACTGAAAATGACATGAGCAATTTAATATATCTAAATCTAACTACTGAAACAAATGTGCAAGACTGAAATAAACAAAGTAGTGCTGGAATTAAACAAAAAGTAAATTAGCAGCAGAACAATATTGATTCCATGTCATTAGTCAAAAGATATGCAAATGCCCGGGCTGCCATGAAAAATTATGCTAAAAACTATGATTTCAGAAAGCAATCTAAGTAAGGAAATATGGCAAAACAGAATTGAAAGCAACTTATCTAGAAAACATGTAAAAGCCTCCTTGGATAGCAGGGGCCCTCTGCTACCAATTTGGTATAGTCCTTAGCTCCTTGAAGATAAGATCACAATAGCATCAAAGAACTAAGCTTCTTTATTCAAAAACTCATAAATCTACATCCCATTCCATCTTGAACTTTGTTACAAATCTACTTCCTCATTATTTCCTCATTACCCATGATAGGAGAAAGATTCTCCTATTTATACAAAATATGAGGAGTCATCTCATTAATGGGAGTCCATGAATCTCTCCCTCCATCTCTAGAGTTACAATCAAAATAGATAATAATAAGACACATGTATTTCTAGAGTTTCAACACAACTAAGAGATGAGACACATATCCTCTTAGAGTTTCAATACAACAAGGAAGTGAGACACATATCCTCTTGATCCCATAATCTTCTCCAACCAAATTCGAATTTGGCTTTAGAGTGCCACATAAGGGTCTTCTAGAAGTCTTCTTTTGACCTACACATGTCACAAAACTCATAACACATATATAGATATATGAAACTATGTTAATTTTCTAGTTTCTAATCATAAATTCACTTAAAATACATAAAATAAATAACTTTGGAAAACAAGGATCCTAACCCATATATTTATGAAAATGGTTACTTGATGTAGGGTTTTAGGTCAAATGGTTATGAAATAAGGGCTAAATGGTTATGACATAATGGAAATATGTATGAATATGGAGAACACTTTTGAGACTCAACAATCTTCTTGTTGAATCTCAACATGAAAAGTGCCTTAAATCCCATGGAATCTGGCACAAGTCTATTGGAAATAGTCCCTAAACGCAAGCATGCAGGCTTGTGGGAGCGTCCGGAGGGTTTTCTTCATAAAATTTCAGTGGGACCTAGGGACAAGTCAGGTTGATGATTGGGATAGCCTCTAGGGGTCTTGTACCAGGTGGTATAGGTTTGTGTTATGGTTTTCCGCTTCAATTCCACTTCTTTAAAGTCACCAAGGAGGTTGAGTCTATCTTAACTGCCACTCATCTCACATTTACCCTGGTTGGCCAGTTACTTGGGTAGGTGTGAGGGGAGGTGTTACGTTATAGGTGGTATCATAATGTGGTTGTGATCTCCTTGGGCGGTGTGTTGATCATGCATACATTTCGATTGCATAAGTATTCCTCATGCTTATGTTCTATGTGCTTGTCACATATGCATGGTGTTGGTCATAGTTGTAGTTGAGTCAACGTGTGGAAGTTGATGGTGTTTTTTTGGATGTGATCGTCATGAGTGCATGCCAGTTATGCATTTTTTATGCATGTTAGTGTCTACATGTTGTTAGTTGCATTGTCATGGTTAAGGTTGTTGTCTATGAGGTCACTGTATGCATTTAGGTCATCATCTTGTTGCCGATAATATATGATGCTGATATGTTGGCTAAGATAGAACATGAGATGCAGATCATCATAGTGAGATTGCAGCATTAAACTTCGGGGTAAGAGAAAATCGTCATCCAGATTTTATGTTTGAAATGCACGTTTGTGGTTAATGGCTTTTATAATAATTAAGATTATTTGTTTTTAATTTTATTGTTGTTTTGGTTACATGTATGATAGATGTTAAAAAATTAGTGTGGTCATATGCACATGTTTCAAATGGTCATGAATGATAGTAGTGTGTTGTTGTTACTTTTTGATATATCTCTTCATTTTGTGGACACTACAAAATCTCTCCCATATTAAACAACATTTAAATATTTACACTAACTTTCAACTACTACAACATCTCCCCCATATAGAGCCAATATTGAAATGTATACACCCATTTATGAACACTACAACATATCCCCCATACTAGGTTGTAGAGTGCCTTTCAGTGCAATTATGCTTTATTATTGTTACTTCTTTGTTTAATGATTCATTTTATGAACACTACAACATCTCTCCCATATTAATCCAACATTTAAATATTTACACTAATTTAAAACCACTACAACAACTCCCCCATATTGAGTTGACATTTAAATGTTTACAACCATTTACAAACACCACAACATCTCCCCCATACTGCGTTGTAGAGCACCTCTCGACGTAATTAGTTTAGTGATATTAAATTCTTTCATAAGAATTTTAAGGAAGTTAAATTTATATTTCATATTTACAAAAGGAAAAATTTGGGTTACAAAAATATTGTCTTTTAAAATTAGATATATGTATTTAAATCAAAACCATTTAACAATTTCACAAGTTTCCCCAAAAAGGAAATTTTATTAAAATATCTAAAAAAAATCACCTTTTTGATAAATTATATTTTTTAATGAAAAAATGTGTCCCCGCGCTCCAAATTGGCGGAGTTGTGGATAGAGCTAGTTTGTCGGTGCAAAAATAAGGAATTGTTATGTAAGGTTTTGAGGTAAACATAAGAAAGGAAATTGCAAATAATAAATCATGATGGCATGATAATATGAACTAGTTCGTGATCAATAATTTTCATATCTTCAATGGATTAGGTATCATATATGTGCAATAAAATGGAAATGGATAAAACACTAAATATGGAGATAATTAGTTATTTTGTGAACGATGGAAGATTCAATGACATGGATGTAAACCACCAACTCGATAAAATATAATGTGATTAACTATAACCAATTTAGATACATCTCAACTCCGGATCTATTAATTATAACCACACTCAAAACTTCTTCTTGGTTCCTCAAGTGTCATCCAAGCAAGTTCCTCGACACCTAGTGTCAATCCCCTATGTTTCCTATCTCCTTCACTTCCATTGTGGAAATCATTCTCCTAATACGTTGTGGAAGGTCCTCGTCTAATTGTTCTTCTCTTGGACCATGCCATGGAGGAGGGGGTTGACGACCTCTTCCTCTCCCTCCTCTCTTGGGATGACCATTCTCATGGACCATTCTTTCCAGAAGAGGATTTCCCCTCGTGTGACCTCCAAACTCTTCTCCTTTATAAACAATACAAATGATCAATTGGATTACCACCTATAGAATGAAGCCAAACTCCACATCCCAATTTACCATTGAAATTGAATTCATTATTGTCCAACCACCTCGACTCATGTAATGAATGTGGTCTATAGTAATGATAAGTGGGATGCATCAACATTCCATTGCCTTAAATACACTAGAGAAGGTTGTCATGGAGGCCATCATTACCTCTAGTCCCCACTTGAGTAACGAGGTTCATGGTTAAATTTATTAAATTTTTATATGATTATCAATTATATGTTTTAAATTATCAATCATTATAAATTATTTTTATTTAAATTTATTTTAATGTAATGTGTATATTATGATTTGTTTTTGAAAAAAATGTTTATAATTTTATTAATAAAAACAAAATTATAATATAATAAATTGAATTTAATCGATTTATTATTTTTATTACTTCTTAATTTTTTGTTTTTCAATAATTAAGTTTACATTATACATTTGTTACTACTTTTTGATATAATGCTTCATTTTATGCACACTACAACATCTCTCCCATATTAAGTGACATTTAAATATTTACACTAATTTTCAACCACTACAACATCTCCCCTATATTGAGCCAATATTTAAATGTATACACTCATTATGAACACTATAACATCTCCCCCGTACTGGGTTGTAGAACGTCTTTTAGTGCAATTATGTTTTATTATTATTGCTTTTTGATTTAATGATTCATTTTATGGACATTACAACATCTTTCCCATATTAAGCCGACATTTATATATTTACACTAATTTACAACCACTACAACAACTCTCCCATATTGAGTCGACATTTAAATGTTTACAGTCATTTATAGACACCACAACATCTCCCCCATACTGGGTTATAGAGTACCTCTTGATGTAATTAGTTTAGTGATATTCATGTCTTTCATAAATTTTTTAAGGAAGTTAAATTTAGATTTCATATTTACAAAAGGAAAAACTTGGGTTATAAAATATTATCTTTTAAAAGTGGATATATGTATTTAAATCAAAATCATTTAACAATTTCACAAGTTTCCCCAAAAAAGGAAATTTCATTAAAATATCTAAAAAATGCCTTTTTGATATATTATATTTGTTAATGAAAAATTGTCTCCCAACACTCCAAATTTGTAGAGTTGTGGATAGAGCTAGTTTGTCCCTGCAAAAATAAGGAATTGTTATGTAAATTTTTGAGGTAAACAAAAGGAAGGAAATTTCAAATAATAAATCATGATTGCATGATAATAGGAACTAGTTCGTGATCAATAATTTTCATATCTTCAATCGAGTAGGTATCATATATGTGCAATGAAATGGAAATGGAGAAAACACTAAATATTGAGATAAATAGTTATTTTGTGAATGATGGAAGATTCAATGACATGGATGTAAACCATCAACTAGATAAAATATAATGTGATTAACCATAACATGTTTAGATACATCTCAACTTCAAATCTATTAAGAGCCGAAAGGGATCAAATCTCTCAAGGTGCAAACCTCTTTTTTGAGTGCAAAACTTGAGGAAATGTTTGCACCTTGAGATATTTGATCTTTCTCAGTGGTTGGTAGATCCAAAGTTAAGATGGATCTAGGTTGGTTTAATTATTGATAATTATTAATAATTAATTACAATTATATATATGTCAAAATGTTTTAATTAATTGTAATAATTATTAATTTTATTTTTTATTTAATTTTATTGTGATTTTAATATAAGCTGATAGATTCAAAATGTTTATCTAACATAACCTTACAACATATCTTTCATACCGAGTTGGAGAGCATATTTCGTCACAACAAAGAATAGAGTATATATAGTAACAAGGTAACTATAAAAGTTATGAGTTCAACGCTAAATTTTTTATTTTATATACTATGTTTATCTTTTTCATATTTTTTTGTAACTAGGATGAGCTTAGATAAGGGCCAACTTCCTTATTGGTTGGAAGAAAATCGATCCACCGACGATGGGATGTTTGTCACCGAGACTGTACGAGGCTTGGTCGATCTTGGACGCCCCTTGGGAAGTTTAATTCCACCAAAGTGGCTTCCACTCCCCAACCCCTCCCCATGAGATTTGAATCTGTGATCTTGCAAGGACTAAACCCCACACAAATCAACTAGTCTACACCTCATGGGTTGCTATGTTTTATCTTAATTACAAAAATATTATTATATTAATATTTGTATCATTTTATTTTTGTGTTTGATCTATTAAATAACGATATATGTTGAACTATATTTTTCTATTAGTGTTTTGGAATGGAATGCACATTGATTCTGTTACAAACTTGGTCTTTTCTCTCCCACTTCATTAATAAAATTCATTCTTAATGCATCAGCCCCATTTTAGCACTTCTATTTATTATTAGTCTTTTTATAAGGAGTTGTTGTGTCGATAATTGATTCTTCACTCCAATCCACCAAAATCCTTCGTGTTTTAA
This sequence comes from Pinus albicaulis, assembly GCA_034641835.2. Taxonomy (NCBI): domain Eukaryota; kingdom Viridiplantae; phylum Streptophyta; class Pinopsida; order Pinales; family Pinaceae; genus Pinus; species Pinus albicaulis. The sequence goes on from CM076580.1 coordinate 360,878,604, forward strand.
CCCCATTTTCCTTTTTCAAACCACTCATTATTCTATCATCCCACCTCAAGGAACATTATGGTTGTTTTGTGGTTTTAACTTGTAAGGGATTTCTCTATCACATTTTCCATATCTTCTCATTTTCGTTAATTCTACGGACATTGAGAAATGTGCCCATGGAAACAACATCAACTTCTAATAATGTGTTATTATTAAAAACCTCCACCTTATCCAAGAGATTTACATGACTAAGAAATTGGATCTCGCAAGAATAATGGTGCAAGAAAAGGGTAATGCAACAATCTTCAAGCTTGGGAACAAAGTATCAATGCCCTTCTTCAATTAGATTTACATGGTTGTCTATATAGATAATTGGTTGTCTAGATAGATAATTCCAATATATGTACATGATTTGAATTCATGCCTATGTTTAGCATTTACATAGTGTTAGAGAATTTCAATCCGATAACCATTTTAAGCATATTATGTAATAATTGTAATGCATATTAGCACCCTGATTTGGTCACCCATGTGGCAAGTGTTTTGCAGATTATAGCCACATAAGTACCTTTACATTGTAAATTATACCTAATATAATGCATAAGGGAAAATTTTAATTACCAAAATTATCATTTCTAAGGGTTAACCCTCAATTTTATATAGACCATTATGGATTGGGTGCTACTTTTGGGCTTATACCTATATAAAACATCTCGAAAACTCAAAAAAATAAAAATATGTAAAAGTGAGTTTTAAATATGGGTCATACAATTGTGGTGTGTGTCATCATCCTATATATTCATGCCAAGATTGCATCCGCCCTAAAAACTTAGTTTCTCCGTATAATTACGAGGTTTGAAGGTGGAAAAATATACATCCTGTATGAGTTAATTTCCATAGTCCCGTTGCTTATGGTTAATTAGGTATTTATAAAGCATCCTCAATTTGTTTGACCTTGAGGACTTGTTGCTCAGTATTGCATAAATTTTAGGGAAATCTCCCTAAAGTTTCAACCAATAATTTTAATCCTCATGATCATAATAAGCTAGAAATATGTCCATGCCTACAACAAAGATGAAAACTATCTTTTGAATGAGAAATAAAATGTTCACTAATATAGAATAAACATTGGATGGTACTTGCTCGGCTGCTTCAGCTCTCAGCTTAGGATTTTCATGGTTTCCTGTTGATTTCTCAGTGCCTCCCCTTCCTCTTATTGTTGCCCCCCTTATCTCTTTCTCCTGTTATGATTTTTTGTTCCCGCGACCTCTCGCTGGAAAACCCTGATGGCCACATTTGCCCTATCCTCTTTGGCCGAGGAAATAGTGGCCTTTAACTCCCTTGTTGAAGCTACGCCTAAATTCCAAAAGCAAGGTTCTTCTCACTTTGTGAATAAATTCTAGGAGATTCCAAAGATTCAGATCAAGGCCCCCTAAGCTCGTTCTCGTGCTTTGCATCTCGTTTATCATGGCCTTATTGGTCAGTTCATGGGCCTATGGCCCTCTCTACACTCGATCTGGTCTTGGATTGAGAAGAATTGGAATCTTCTCAATTAGGGATAATTCATTTCGCTGTTATGTGGTAAGGGTTTCTTCACTTTCTACTTTGAGAACAAAATGTATTGTGATTTGGTCTTTAGGAGTGGTCCTAATTTCATGGGAGCCCAAGGTATTTACTTGGATAGGTGGAGCCCCAAATTCAACCCAGACTATGATGTCCCTTCTTCGATTCTTGTCTGGGTGAAACTTCCCTACTCCCCCCTTCACTGCTGGAGTGATGCAACCTTATGTATAATTTGAAACTCTTTGGGGAAGTATATCGACTATGTGGAACCAAAGGATGGACTCTTTTCTTGTGCAAGGATTTGTGTGGAAGTTGACCTAGAAAAAGGCCTTCTTGATGTTGTCAATCTCTGTATGGATAGTTGGTCGCATGTGCAGGAAGTTGATTATGACTAGCTCCCCTTCAAATGAAAAATTTTCCATGATTGTGGGCAATCCGTCAAAATATTCCAAAAATCCCAAGACACCTTGAAGAACTAGCATGGAGAATCAAACGAGCAATGGCAGCAAGTTAAAAAAAAAAGGGAAACAACAACCAAAATAATATGTCGATAACAACCTCTAATACCCCCCCCCGACTCTGAGTTTGAGCCAAAGGATGCCTGACCCCCCCCCCCTGACTTTGAGTTTGAGCCAAAGCATGCCTAACCCCCCCTTGACTCTGAGTTTGAGCCAAAGCATGCCTGACCCCCCCCCCCCCTAGGGGCCCCCCTGTCCTACTGGGGGTGCTGGGGTGGAGGCCAATCATTTTGCGGCCCTCGCTAATGCCCATGTTGTTAGCGATTACTCTCTCCTTATAGCATATTATGGCCCCAAGAGTTGCGAGGTTGATAAAATTTATTTGGACCTGCATTAATAGCTTGAGTCTCCCCCAAATAATGAAATATACAAGAGCTCATAAGACACCATAGATGAAGAGGAGGAAGAAGATGATTTCTTGTCCTCTAAGGAACTGACTGGATAAATAATGTCTACAAGCTTAACTGAAGAGAAATCAAAGAGTGCGAGGGCTAAATATATGGACAAAAAGGTTATAAGATCATGCCGGAAAACTAACAAAGAAAATAGGTTTGAGAAAATGGAAAAGGATAAAGAGTTGGGTTTTCAGCACACCATTCATCAGCAATTAGTAGACCTTGGGGCCAAAGGAGGGAAGAAACAAAATTTTGTAGGCCTCGGGAAAGGGAGAGGAGACTAAGCTAGGAGAGGAATAATTTCCTTCATTCACTTCAAAATTTGGGGGAAACATAATATGGTAGCGGAAAGATCGTGAGGCGCTTCAGGAGGCCTCTTCACGATGTGGAACCCAACTCAAATGCAATTGGTAAGTTCTACAAAGACAACCCATTGGATTACAACTACCTTCAAAATTTTAGAATTACATTAAACATGTACTATAGTCAATGTATATATGCCATCATGTTTTCAAGAAAAAAATAGGAGTGCGAGAAGTCCCTGGCAGAGTTTCGAAACTCATATTATGGACACAATTATATTATGGGAGGAGACTTCAAGACCTCCCTTGGACAAAAGGAGAAATGAGGAGGCTCTATTGTCAGGGATGCCTCACAAGAAAACATGGAGGATTTAATGCTCAACCTTAGTCTTTTTTATGTCAAGCCTACAAAATTCCTTTACACATGTAATAATAAGCGCTCTGACCCTCGCCACATTGCTGCTAGGCTAGACCGTTTCTTGGTTTCTAACAACCTATTATATTTCAATTCATGTCTAAAATAATTTATCCTTCCTCGGTGTGGCTCGGAGCATCGCCTTATCAGCCTCCTCCTATGGCCCTCTCATAATCTTGGCCCTATTCCTTTTAGGTTCTCCCCCCTTTGGGTGGAGTCTCTCAGGTTCTCTGTTTTGGTTTCCCTTTCTTGGTCCCTTTGGGTGGAGGGTAGCCTAATTTCTATCTGGGAAACCAAAATCAAACAACTTAAAGGAGATATTCAGAAATGGCTAAGGAGAAAAAAACATAAAGGCAACAGGAAATAAAGGATACAAAACAAAAACTAGCATACATTCAAGGAAAAATTGAGGATGCCACGGTCTCTCAGATTGAGATCCAAAAAGAAATTGAGAAATTTAAGGCATCCCACACCCTCCTAAAATAAGAAAAATAATAGTTGTTGGGGATTGGAACACCAAATTCTTTCATAATGTTATCACTCATTATTTTTAACACTTTCATTGATAGGTTCATGCATTTCATTCACCAAAATTGATGCGGTCTCATAAGTCATTCTTATGAAATATCTAAATTTGTTTTGCATTTGATGATGTCTACCTTAAGTTTAAAGCTCACCTATATCCATGTCATTTTACTCAAATCAACCTCACATCATATAGTTGTCATTCTCATGCATTTTAATCACAAAAGTTTACACCTGTAAGTTTTTCATAATTTCATAGTGAATTACAAACAAAATCAGCAAATTTCGCTACGAAATTTCCTAATAGTTTCGTAGTGAATATGTCAGCAGCCAAACTATTTTCGCTACGAAATTGGTTTTTTTCAGAAAAAGGTGTCAGAGTGGTGTGAGGTGTTAGATTTTTATAAGACAAGGGTAGGTCATTTGAGTTCGTTATGATGATTTTCAAACATTCATAGCTGCATTTGTTGTAATTATTATCTTTTATGGTCGCATGTGCTATTACCAAAAAGAGAGTTGTCAAATAAGATTTTAAAATTTACCCCAAGCTGCTCTTTGTCATATTACTGTGTAATAATTGCATGTGAAGTATCCCACTGTCGATTCTTGAAGAGTTTCTTCATCACACCAAGCAAGTTGTTGTTCGAATTCAGTTCTGTAGGTGTCACCAACAAGCGAGGCAGTGAAGAATATAAAGCATCCATGGCTTTGAAAAAGAAAAAAAACAAGGGTGGTCATTGTCTCAGGTATGAACCCATGGATTTGAAACTACTAAATGAAGATCCCACTGCTATGGAAGTTTTCAGGAGGATGGGCTGCCTACAATTATGCCAGAAATTGCAGGGTTTCCATCCACATATTTCAAAAGAATTTGCCACAAATTTTGCAGGGACAACATCAAAGGTTGGGATTTTGAATCTCATAGTATCACTAGAGAGCATATCACAAGCTACATAAATCCCTAGAGGTGGTGAAGAATGGTTTAAAGGCACAAAGTTCAGAATGTAGGGCTATGAGGAGTTTCTCAAGTAGGAGCACAGAGGAGATGATATGACCAATGGCATCCCCAGGAATTATATGAAGGACAAGTATGCAAAGCTGTCGTTGGTGATCAAAAAATACTTCACCTGCAAGGGAAGATTCCACATGATTTACTCTTAACATATCATACTTCTTCTACATTTTGTTGGTAATAAATCACTTAACCTAGCCTTCTTTTTATACATGAGTTTGGGAAAGTTGTCAGATAGAGTTCAGTTCAAGTCAAAAGGTAATGAGACATCATTGTTTCACCATGGTTTAATAAAACTGTTAGTGCTAGAAGAGTTGAAAAGGTTAAAAAGAGATTGGACTTATTTTCTGTTTATGAGTGGGTCTGAAAGAGATGTAGTGACTCCAAAGAAAATATTAAAACCTAAAACTACTACATCTCCAGCTGCAATAGCAAAGGATGAAGAAAAAAGAAGACAGTCTCTTATAGAACCAATGGACATTGAAGAAGAACCTCTGCAAGAAATTGATATCCCTCAGCCAACCCTTACAAAACAGAAACATAAGATTAGCAAACAAAGCAGTAAGAGGATAACAAGGAGTCAGACATTGTCCAAAGGAAATCTGGAAGATATCCTTCATGAAATAGATATTGAGGAGTCCCCAATAGTGCAAGCAAAAGACATTGAAGTTGATGGAAGAAACTAAATAAAGGTAATAATGTCAAGAAATTGGATTTTACAGGAGAAGATGTTGGTTTCATATTTCAGCCAAGGAAGTCAATGGCCAGGTTTGCAAAGAAGGCCATGGAGAGAAAAAGGACAAAGAAAGTCAGTGAAGCTATGCAACCAGAAAACATCGTAGATTTATCTCCAACGACAGAAGAAGAAGTTTTCATTAGGCAGAGAAAGGGAAAGGAGAAGATAATTGAAAATTCACAAATAAAACTCCTCAAAGAACAGCTGAAGGAAGAAAGTGAAGAAATACTTGAGTTGAATTTGGAGGTAGAGAAGCATAGGTCTGAAAACGTGGAATTTGACCAGATGATGAAAAAATGAGACAGTCAACTCTCAAGTTTTTCAGAATCTATGGATAATGCCAAAAGATTGTTGAAAATGACTCAGCCTCTAAGACTTGGGGCCAAACATACCAGGAAGATGAACTTACACTTGCAAGTTGAAAGCAGATCATTAAAGAATCAAGTGGAAGATCTTCAGGAACAAATGGACATGATTCAAGATGAGTTGGAGAAGAAAGGGTTGAGAATGAAAGTGATTGAAGAACCAGTAGGTCAACCTATTGATAATGAAGATGAAACTCCCAAATATTGAAGAGTTGAGCTGAATTTTTTTTTATAAGGTTCATAGCTTGCAAAGGACTTAAATTTTGACTCGGAAGATCAATTTTTGAAGAAAATCAAAAAATCTGCAAATTCTGCCTTATTAGGCAGTTTCGTAGCGTTCTTCAGGCTTGAAGGCCAAAAAATGCTAAGAAATTTCTGAAGATTCATTTTTGCCTTTAAAATCAATTTTGTGAAGAATCAAGGAGGGAGCTTGACTATATTTAGATATTTTGTCATAAAAAATGTTTTTGACCAACAGAGGTAGCAAAAGGATGGGTGAAAAGACAAAAATTTAGTTCGCTACTAAACTACGCTACGAAACTGCCTAAACTGCTATGTTTTGTAGCAAGAGGATTTTTAAGGATTTTTTGAGGTTTAAACAACACATGGAAGATCAGTCAGCCATCTGGAGACATCCAACCTGTCAGTGGGCCATCCTAGCATAGACGCACTACTTGATATGAGTGTCACTCATCCATCTCAGAATGATGACCAAGAGTAAAGTGGAGTTTATCTTTTCCTGAAAAGTAGGACTTTGTTTCCTAAATCTAGGAGGTACATTACATGTTTTAGTGATGGTGAATGCTTCTCGATCATTTGATCCTTATCATGTAACTTTCCCACTATTGAAAAAACTGAATGTAATAAATATGAAGTAGAATCCTATTAGGAATGAAATTTTTTAGAGACTATCTATGTTTTTTGTTCCTAGAATGTAGTTTTTAGTTATGTTAAGTGTCAAAGTTATAATTCGATGATCTAGCCAGCTGGTAAAATCATATGCAATGTAAAAGAGTCTATTTATAGACAAAACATCAAATATCTAAGGGTTGGAGAATATTGCACCAAATTGCTACTTTGTAAAAAAAAATTTCAGTTTCAGTAATATACAGTGATATTTTACTTCTAGACCTGGGATTCAAATGAGGTGTTCAATGTGTTGTATGCTCTATATCTTTCATGTTTAATCATCTCTAGTGAGTTTTATCTCTAATTACTCAGAACTCATGGTAACATGCTCTGACTTCCTTTAGAGGTTAAATTACTGTGTTCTTCCTGTGTTGTGTGTATGTACCATCTTTTATTGAAACCTCTATTTTCCTTAGTTTCCATAAGAATAATTGTTGTCGTTGAGTTTATTGATGTTGACCCCATAGCCCAATGGTAGAAAGTCTTTCATGTTTAAACTTGCAATCAATCAAAATCAAGTCATAGTTCATAGAGTTAGCCATCTAATAGAAATTCCATTGAAAATCATAAGTCCCCTTTGAGAGAGCCCTCTCAAACTGAAGAGTCTAATCTTCAGTTAAAAGTGGTTTGAAAGAGTTACATTAAGTTTTTTGATGAGAAACCTATCAAAATAAATCCGGTGATAACATTTTGGTGTCGTTTCCGGGCACTGAAGGTGTAAATTTTCCCTCGGAAGAACGACAAAGTTTCAGTTCTAAGGTATGAGAGCAGTAGACACTTAGGCACATATTGGTTGTATTTCTGCTCCGATGACTCCACACATCAAATAATCAATTGGAAGGTGACTCCACTGCTTGAATAACAGTAGCTTGATGAAGTTCCAAGATGAGTTCCATTGCAAGAATAAATGCCAGGTATGCCCCTATGAATCGGTCTCACATACCTGGTTTTCCCAATCCTATGCCAAAATTTGATTGGTTAACTGATCTTCCCATATTTAAAGATGAAATTAAAGAAAATATTTCTCTTCATTTGGTTAGATTCCATATGCATGTACACAGACTTAAGGTTCAGTTCCCTAAGGATTGTCTCATGAAGATGTTTATGGTCACTTTAGAGGGAAAAGCATGGTCTTGGTACGAAACCCTGCCAAATGGTTAAACATATTCTCTTGATGATTTCCATGTTGCATTTTATGAGATGTATAAAGAATTTCATTCTTCCTTATTTCTGGTCAAAGACTGTTGTAAACATTGTGTGAGTTTTATTGAATATTTGGAGAATTGTTATGAAGATGATGAGTTCATGAATGAGGAAATTTTAGAGGCCCTTCATGATAATCCATTTCATCACCAAGAAGTAAGGGTATCCTTTCTCTTGGATGAAAATTAAACCTAACCAGAGTTTATTTATGACAATCATGTTACATCCTCTGATTTTAATGAAAATTTGTAGCAGACTTGTCAGCCTTTTGATGGTCAGGAATATGAGAATCATTTCCAACAATAGGAGGAAATGGTGGTAGATAGTTGCTATAATGTTTAGGTGAAGGAAGAAATTTATTCTTCATGTCATTCCTTGCATCAGCTTACAACAAATGAAGAAATTTTTGAAAAGAAAATTTTAGACAATTAGATGAGTATGCTTGTTGAATCATATGAAGAATTACCTCTAGAAATTCCTATGGTAAATGTTGAGGCAGATCCTTTTGAAAGTGTCCAAGAATACTCCAAGTTTTTCTTTCTCCCAAATGAAAATAATGATCAACAAATTTTTTCTTTATTATTCGATAATGGTCACAAGAGTTATAAAGAAAAATCTGAAAAAGTAGCACCAGCAAAGGATCATATTTACTCACACTTTATTGGTTATCAACAAGAATTATTCGTGCATACTCTCAAATATCCTTTCGCAGCTCTACTGGTATTCTATAGGAATGAATTTCAATATGATTTTCAGTTATGTAGACAACTTCAGATGGTGGAACAAGTTGTCATTTCTCAGGAATGGTTTTATGATCAGAGAAGTGGACTATCTGTTCCAATCCAGTACTCAACTTCTGGATTGGTTTCATTGGAAGTGTGAGATCACTTGATTCAAATTTTATGCTGAGCAAGTAGAGTAGGATCATTTGTATATAAAAAAGCTTGAGGATCAAGAATTTTTTCAGTTTTAGTTTTAAACTTAAGCATGTCTACTTTCAGTTCCTTCCCAGCTATTGGTTTTTTCAATGCCAAGGTTACAGGTCAGAGCAGGTTGCAAGTTTTCATTTTGAAGATGGGAGCATCCCAATGGAGGTGGCACTAGAAATATTAGTTCTTTGATGTACCACAGGGGCACACCATCCCTAGTCGAGCCACTGTTATCACTCTCAATTTAAAAAAAAAAAATTTGATAGGGTCATCATAAGCTTCACCTTGTCTCATTAGGTTAGATCATTCATTTGATGAGAAATTCACTTAATCATGTTTATTCTAGGTCATAAACACTTCATTAGTCTTGTCATTAGGGTCATATCCACAATAATACACCTTGGGTTCACTTGCATAGCATAAAATTTAAAAAAAGAGCCACTTGTCTAGTTTTTTCACAGTTTTGTAGTGAATACAGTGCAAAATAGGCAGATTTCACTACAAAACTACCTGACAATTTCGTAGTAAATCTGAGGATTTCTCTGTTTTTTTTACTTTTTGAGCAGTCAACTTCAAGGGCATTTTCTGAGAAAAAAGAGAATCATTCTAGGAAATCGAGAGAGGTTATAGTCAAGAACATATCAAGTAACATTAACCTCTTTCAATTTTTTTAAAGGTGCTACAAAATTGGGATATTCAAAGATATCTTTTGACTCTATTTTTCAGAATGCATTTTTTTCCTGTTTGATTCATGTTTTTAAAATGCAGTTCCCGGACACCTAGAGATGTTTTTCAAAAACCAAAGAGAGGTTTTTATTCAGAACAAACTGACCTACAAAAACCTCCTTCAATTTTTCAACAACTAACAAGGATATGGAGATAGAAGCTCATATCTGAACCCTATTTGTTCAGAAAAAACAGAGTCATTTTATTGGTAAATAAACTTGCTAAAGGTGAAAAAAATGTTTTTTGAAGAGGGTAAGAGGAATTTTGAACCAATTTTCTTTATCATCCTTCATCATATCAATTTTCAGACCTACTGGTGAAATTTTGAAGAAAAAGAGAGAATTTTGAATTTTTTTGCACTTTAGGTAGTTTAGTAGCAACTTGCAGGCTTGAAGCCCAAAATCTGCTACCAAATTTTTGTCGGTGATTATATAAAAAAAAACATGGATAAACTCAAATTCAAGGCCTGGAAAAATTTTGTTTTAACTCTTTTAACCCAACAAACATTTCTACATCAGCAAAAATATCTAACAAGTGCCAGAGGTTGGTGAATTGAATTTTCTACTAAACTACGCTACGAAATTTTATGTACATGACTATTTTAGCAGTCAACTTCAAGTTTGATTTATGACCAAATGAAAATTGATTTTGGAAATATGAAAGAGATATTTCTTCAAAACAGACCCATCTACAAAAACCTCTCTTAGTTTCTGCAAATCCATCAGGGGTTGGAAATTATACACTCATCTTTGAAGCCTATTTTTAAAAATTTTCACTAACTAGATTTGTGAACAAATTATAAAATTCGACTTGGATGAGGTCCAACGCAGCATCCACGTGGCATAATGACACATAAGAACTCTAGTATACTCAGAAAATTAGTTGGTTTCAGTTGATAAGGGTTATTAAATTGATTTTTTGAACTATTAATGAAAGAAGAGTCCTTTTTGTATTCAAACTCTGAAAAAAAAAAGAAATATCCCTAGGAAGTCTCCAAGTGATGGAATCATGTTTGAAATAGGTCTCTGAGGTGAAAATTCGAGGTGAAAAAGGCGGAAAATCATTTTTATGAGTCCTCACTCTATAAATGAGAGAGTTTTAGAGTTAGAAGGGTTGGGAGATGTTTTGTAGGCACTACTCTTGTAATCTTTGTCTATCACAAATATACAATTGCAACAGCCTATTTCAGACCTGAGATTCTTCTCTGTATTCTTATGTATGTTTTTTATATCAGTATTTTACTTTCTCTCTAGTGTTCTAGTGGTATAATCACTTGGAATTCATGATTACATGCTCCAACTTCCTTTATACACCTATTCTTCTATTTTGTCATGTTTTATTAGTTTTCTTATGTATAATCACTTGGAATTCATGGTGACATGCTCCAAATTCTTGTATACATATAGCTTTTTGTTTTGTCATTCATGTGTGGTGTTGTAGACAATTTTGTCACTCCTAGAGACAGTCTAGAGTTGCCATAGACCAGTGCCTAGGACATCTTATCATAGCAAGGAGCTCATAAAAATATAACTTGGGTTGTCAGTCCAAAAGCTCTCTTGCTATCTCTTGTAAAACAAGGAAATTAATTGAAATGGAACCAAACTCTCCCAGAAGCTGATACCGAGATAAGAATAATGTAGGAAAATCATGCAAAAACTTCAATACAAAAGCATCAGAAAATTTACTGCAAGGAGGGCCAATTCAAATAATATGACACAAAAATCAAATATCAGAAGGTAAATGCAATGAAGAAAACATGAAGGAGATACTAGTTAACATGAAGTTGATACCCAGATACACAACAGAACCATATATGGGCTTATTAATCTAAGAATCCATACATGACAATGGCGTTTTAAAAGCACCTTCCTCAAGTAACTAATATAGCAGAAAATATGGATGAAAAGAACATGGAACAGTATATCATGCCTGGGCCTATTTAAAGTGCTTGACTAATCCAAGTAAGGGCATCAACTAGGATGAATCCTTACTTAAAATTAGTGAGCCACTCACATTCCAGAACAATGATACAAGAAGATAAATGTAATGAAATGAGATTTTATATTAACACATAAGAGAAAATTACATACTGTGGAATACCAAAGACCAGAATCCTCAATATAGTTATAACTCATCTTCACTGAGACCCTATGGGCTCTGGGCCTTTACACAGAAATTTTACAAGATGTATACAAGAACTTCTCACTGCACAGTTTTCTGATAGAAGTCTGGAACCCTTACAATATCTTTCTCCTTAGTATTTATAGAGGAAATAGAAAGTTGTAGAAGAAGAGGTAGGTGATGCACATTTAATGATTTGATTTGAACAAAATGGCGGAAAAACCCTCGCGCCCATATTACTTGACAACCTTGAAATGCTGAGTGTACTCTGCTGCTGCTCCATGGAGTAAATGCTGCCGGTGTAGATTCCTCTAGAGATGAGATGCGCGAGATAAAGTATGCAATACTTTGTACTTTCCTCGAGAGAGAAATCTACTGAGGATTAAACCTGGAGGATAATTGTACTTTCTGCCTCTCATCTTCTGAATCCACATCTAATATTTTAAATGCCCGAGGCTTAGTTTCTCGATCATTCCCTGGTATTTATATGCCGCCCAATTAACATTTCCTTGCTGTGTAATCTTTCCCCTGGATGCATTTGCAGGGTTCGGTGGATTTTATTTCTGCTCCCATTAATTTGATCATATCATAGCAACTACCGCCAGCTTCCTTCTTAAATTTCTGCTTTTAAGAACTGTCCTTAGAGAAGATCTTGGCCTCTGTAATGGAGGCGATATATTACGGTAGCTCCTTTTCAATATAAAATTGCAAAACCCGCAAATACATTAGAAAAATCAGACACAGGTGTGAGGAACATGGAGGGGTCGTCAATAACAACGGTGAGGACATGGCCAAATGGTAATGGCGTGTGGAGTTGGTGGAAGGATTACAGGGGGGTGGAGAAAACGTAATGGAATAGAGAAGAATGAACTGGCGCAGGTTTATAACATAAGAAAGTCAAAGTATAATGAATGGATCGGATTTAGACAAGTGGAAGTACGACAGACTGCATGGAGGGTATGATGTGGAGATGTGAGTCGATGGCATGGCGGGGAAGCATACCTAGTCAACGACTAGTCACGTGGATGATCCTAACCATTCATCCTTTAACCAAGGTCAACGACTGGAACAGGATTTGGAGCGACTGGTAGCGGGCTTGGAGTACGACTTCCCTTTATTATCGTTCGTGCAGATCTGGAGGATGATCACCGTTAGATGGAGGCTGGCAGATCTGACGGTGATGATGAATTCTACTGCCCATCTTTGATCTGACTTTTAATGCGCGAAATGGGTGGTTTGGAGATCGTACATGAGGACACTTGTCATGTGATCTATGGAATCGCTGGCCCCATGGAGAATACCACTTGCCCAGCAAAGGTGGTGCGGAATGGGAAAGCCGGTTTTTGAATAGTGGTAAAGCGCAACGGGGGACCACCATGGGTAATTTGATTACGGGCCGTTGATTTGATTGAGATCGGACGGCTGCGGTTAGGCCCAAAAACCTAGAGCAACGAGCCCCTTTCAGTTTGGCACATGATTTTGCGCCCGGGTCATATGGGAATCAAAATAAAGGGGGCCGAGACCTCAAGGGCTGGGCCCGATATAATTTTAATGGCGGGTTTAAGCTTTGAATATTGTATTTATGTGGGCAGGAGGGATAATGGTAGATAGAATATGAGGGTTTCTGGCCATGATAGCTGATTTGAAGGGTTTATGAGGAGCGTTAGGCCAAAAATTTAAATGAGGGAGAAACATGGATAACATCGGCTCCAGCTGGGGACGGCACGTTCCTTCGTGAATGCGTCGAGAACCTGCAGACCACTGATTATTTCTGTGCATACCTTAATACTCATCAAACCAAAACTGAAGCAAAATGTGTATACAGTATGGTACATCAGGCTTGTTTTGCCTGAATCAAAATTGAAAATATGGCTTGAGAAATTGTCCATTTACAGGGGAGTCAAGCAGATCACCCTGTAAGTTTTCCAATATGAACGTGTTGTTACCTTTGTGCTCCGCAATCTTAAATGGACCAAACCAGAGGGGATAAAATTTCCCGTGCTTTCCTTTTTCAGCCTTCCGGACATCCCATATGAGAACCAGGTCACCATTATGCAATTCTCGATCTTTTGCGTGCCGATCAAAAATGTTTTTCATCTTCTCCTGATATTCTGCTAACCTTTGATTCACCTGGTCTCGTGTTTCCTCTAATTCCACCAATTGATTTATCCTTTTGACCATATCATCCGGCTCTTCCTGATTTTCCTGCATGAAACGTGCCACTGGCGAAGCTAACTGCATAGGTAACACTACTGCTCGTCCATATACTAACTCATAAGGAGATTTCCCTGTTGCTCTCTTGCTGGTTATCCTATTTTACCATAGAGCAAACTTTAATTGGGAATCCCAATTCTTCTGATTCTCATTTATAGTTTTCTTCAAGGCCCTCACCAGGGTCTTATTAGAGGACTCTACCAAGCCATTCCCCTGTGGATAGTAAGTTGTGGAGTGATTCAATATATTGTTATACTGCTGGCAGAAATTTACGAATCTTGCGGACTTGAAGGCCTGTGCATTATCAGTTACAATTCTAGCAGGACAGCCAAACCTAGATATGATATTTTCTTCCACAAATTTGATTATCATAGTATCTGTAGCATTTCTTGCAGGTATGGCTTCCACCCATTTTGTAAAATAATCTGTGGTTGTTAGTATCCATTTATGTTGGCCACTTGATGGGGGATGTATCTCCCCTATAAAATCTAATCCCCATTTCTGAAATGGTTCATTTACATGGACAGGAATTAAGGGCAGAGCTGCTAACTTCTGTCTTTCTGCAAATCTTTGGCACTTATCACATGCTCTGACCCAAGCGAAAACATCTCCAAATAATTTTGGCTAGTAGAAACCAGCCTTTAGGATTTTGTGAGCTGTAGCCCTCCAGCTATAATGTCCTCCATAGATTCCTTCATGAAATTCTATCATTATATTTTCCACTTCATTTTCTGTAAGGCATAATAGTAGTATGCCTGAAGGATCTCTCCAATATAGCTGCCCATTTGCAACTATGAATTTCTGTGATTTCATTCTTACAGTTCTGTATTTTACCTTGTCACAACTTGGGGGACAGCTGAGTGTTTAAAGATACTCAACTATTTCTTTGTACCAAGGACTAGTGAGGTATTTCATATGTATTCTTTGAGTAGCCATCTCTAGTCCACGCTGCTCTTCTCCTTTCTCGGACCCTTCATTTGCTATCATGGAAAAATTCATGCCTAGAGCCTGATGATTTGATTCAGACAAGATTTTGGCTAGCCCCTGCGCTTTAACTAGCTTAGTGGGCCTTATGTCCAAATCATATTCCTGTATCTTTGCAATCCATCTTCCTCTTTTGCCTTCACTATCTCCTTGAACGAGGATGTATTTGACAGCTGCTGTAGGAACATATGCAGTAATGTGGGACTGCAAAACATATGTTCGGAAGCCTTTGAGGGACTTCACCAAGGCATATGCCTGCTTTTCTAATATGTCATATTTCAATTCTGCATCATGCAATACCTGACTGAAAAAGGCTATGGGCTGCTCATATCCATCTTCATTTTTCTGCAAAAAAACTCCAGCTACTGTATGAGGTGAAGCAAATGAAAAGATCATAAATGGCTTTGTATAATTAGGCCCAGCTAGTACATGGGCTTCAGCAAATGCCTGTTTTATCCTTGTGAATGCATCTCTAGATTCTTGGGACCATCTTACTTCGTTATTCTTTTTGAGCATATCAGTTATATGCCTAACTATCTCAGCATAGTTAGGAATGAACCTTCTCAGAAAATTGATTCGCCCTAAAAACACCTGCACTTCTTTTTTATTCCTGGGGAGAGGAATACCATTTATGACCTCAACTCTTTTAGGGTCTATTTTCACACCATCTTTAGTTACAACATGCCCTAAAAGCTTGTCTTACTCTAATGCAAATAAATACTTTTTTGGATTAAGAGAAAGACCATACCTCCTGCATTTCTCAAAAGTTCTTCGTAAATGCTCGATGTGCTCATCATCATTCTTGGAAAACACTGTAATATCATCAAGGTACACTACCAAAAATTTATCCTGTTCACCAACAAAAGCAATATCCATAGCCCTCTGAAAGGTGGCTCCTGCATTAATTAACCCAAAAGGCATCTTGGCATACATGAATGTTCCCCATGGTGTTGTGAATGCAGTTTTCTTCTGATCCTCTGGAAGTACAGCCACCTGGTTATAACCAGAAAACCCATCCATCATTGACATTCTAGCGGCTCCCACCACTTTCTGCAGAATGTGGTCCATCTTAGGCAATGGATAATTATTCTTTAAAGATGCTCTATTTAAATTTCTGAAATCCACACATAACCTTATTTCTCCATTATTTTTCCGGACAGGAACCAAGTTTGCTACCCATTCAGAGTATCTCAATGGCACAATTATTTTAGCCTTTAGTAGCTTCTTAATTTCTTTTTCAATGGAGGGAAGCAGCAGAGGGTTTATCTGTTTGAGCTTCTGCTTATATGGTTTTGCGTCTTCCCTCAGAGGAATTTTATGCTGCATTATATTAATATCAAAAGTTTTCAGGTCCTGATAGGACCATGCAAATACATCTTTATAATATTGAAACAACTTCAGATATTTCTCTTTATATTCTTCTGGGACCTTCTTAGATAATTTCACAATTTTGGGATCAGCATAAGTACCCATATTTAAATCTTCCATTTGATCTTCTTCTAACACTTTGTTTGGCTGCAATGGAATATCATTATTATTAAATAGTCTTTCTAGAGGCACCAGACCTCTAGGTATAGCATTTCCCTTTAGTTGTAGCACTTTGCTTCCTGCCATTTCATCTTCCCATTTGCTTTCTGCAATACTTTCAGTCTCCTTTTCTTCACAATCATCGATCTCCATATTAGAGAATTCTCCCACTGTTTCCAGGAATCTCTTCATTTGTTCATCATATTCAAATACTTTCCAATGCTTAATATTATCTGGTATTGATGGTCTATAACGTACCTCAACTTCATGCCTCAAAAGTGGGTTCTGAGGAGGACGGAATGTACTGGCAGCTACGGCAGGAGAGTCCACTATTCTGTTCTGCTCCCAGGGCATGAACTGCATATTAAATGCTGAGAAGAAATTCTCCACCATGTCCCATACTTCATTCCTGTAGGCTCTCAGCTGAGGATGTCTAGTTTGGCATTGATTTCTAACCTGTCTAACAACCAATTCAGAATCTCCCAGAACTTTCAAATTCTTTACATTCATATTCCTGGCTGTTTTCAGTCCTAATAGCAGTGCTTCATATTCAGCCACATTGTTAGTAGCCTCATACTCCAATTTGAAGGACAGTGGCACCCATTTTTCTGTAGGAGAGATTAATAACACTCCAGCTCCACTACCTTCCTTTGAATTTGCTCCATCAAAATGTAATGTCCAAATTTCTGCCTCCTGATCTTCTGAAGGCTGCTCAGTCTAGATTTGACAGAAGGAGGGCTCATGAGCATAATTTTTATTTTCTTCTAACATCAAACATGAGAAGTATCCTTCCTTGTTGTAAACTGGGGAATTCTCTTAGCAGTCAGCCTTAGTCACCATTTTAACAAATCTAGTATCCCTGTATAACCTCCTCTCCTGGCCTCCAAAGACTGGGATAGTAGCATATTTTAAGTCCATTTTAAGTGAACCACCAATTTTTGTACTCCAGGACCTTGACAGCAACATGCCAAAGCGGGCTAGGATATCAGCAACCACGATGTCCATTACTACACTTTTTGCTGGAATTTGGGCCAGATTGACCACTAAGTCTTTAATCATCCCCAAGCATTTAACTCTTTTGGAATCAAATGAGTAGAGGTCTTTGTATGGACGTGTGATCTGCAATCCTAATTGTTCCATGACTGACAAAGGCATAAGATTATGGGAAGCCCCAGAATCTAACATACAATTGTGTAACAACAGGTCATGAATAACTAAAGGCACGTAAAAAGGAGGAGTAGAAGGGTCTATCTCCTCGACGTGTGGGCCAAAGACTACCAGGGGTCTTTCTTCTTGGGGGTTAAGACTATCTGGAATTATTGGTGCTTCAGGAGGGAGTATGAAGGAAGTAACTTGAGATTGATATGCAGGTTGTTTCAATAGTTCAGTCAGGGGGACCGGAATCTTAATTTTCTCAAGCTCTTTTTGTAAACTAAAAGCAGAGGAAGGCTTTTCTATCACAACTTCTTTTGACTCTTTATTTTCGGCTGGGAACTTAACTTCTTTTGACAATGACTTAGTATTGGGAGGACTGACTAGTTTTGAAGAAGAGGGGACTTGGTCATTAGACTGTGAAGGCTTGTTCAGAGGACTCTTATCTTTTTCTGCAGCTTTTTGTATTGTTGGTTCTTTCTGAGCAGGTTCCCCCTTTTGAAGAGGCTCTTCTTCTTGATCTTAAGTCCGGGTCCTCTTCCTTGAAGATCTGAGATCATATTTTACATTGAATTGTGCTTGCATGAAATTAGCAAATTGTCTACAATAATGATCAATCTCTGCTTCTTCTTCTTCTTGCAAAGGGCACTCTATTTCATCATTATTTGAAAAAGCAAGATTTGAATCTTCTAATTCATAAGCAGCATCTTCAGTGGAGTCATCTGCTGGACCTTCTAGGTACAGTGGGTGTGGTATCTAATCCTGCTGCTCCTTTGTTTCCCTTGGCAATATTTGCAGGGGCGGTCTTTTATACTGAGGATTGTATCCCCTGTTTGGAGCATTATAAAAATTCTTGGGAGCTAAATTCTTGGCCTCTAATTCAATCTTACCCAGCTTATTAGACAGATTTTTGATCATTTTGCTCATTTCTTCAATTCTGTCTACGTCCTTGTCTTGATTGGAGGTAGAAACCTCTTCCTTGCCTCTTCTCCTGGTGTCATGTTCAGCCTTTCCTTTTAATTTCCCAGTGGAGGCAAAGTTTGCTTCCAACTCCAGAGCATCTAACTAAGCGTCATCTAAAGTGGCAGGTTTTCTTTCCCTCGGGGAAAAACCAAAATCTGAATCAAAGGCTGCCATGAAAACTACCGTAGCAGCAGTTTGGTGAGGCTTCATTTCAGGAGGCAAACTCAGATACAACTTGTTAAATCTTTTGATAAATTCTACCACACCCTCATTATGTCTCTTCTTCAAAGTATTAAATTCAGTAAGGCACATTCCATGATCTTTCTTTTCTCCCCATTTCCTGAGAAAAACTTCTTCCATTCTTTCCCAAGTGGTGACTGAGCGGTCCGCCAACATTTTAAACCATTTTCTAGCTTCACCATCCAGAGATTGAACAAAAAATCTCAAGACCACATCCAAATGTTCTACGTTTAAATTTTCTGCAAAAGCACAAAAGACTTCAAGATGCTTTTGAGCACCAATCTCATTTTCTCCATTAAATCTAGGCAGAATCTTCAGGTAATCTTGTGGCATATCATTTAGCACATGGGGTAAGGCCAGTGGAGCATATTTGTTCAATAGGAAAGCTGGAACATTAGCCATTGGAGGAGGTGGAGGCTGTGCAATAGTCTGATGTACAAATGGAGGCAGAGGAGGGAGAGGGAGTGGAGTATGTATAACAATCGGAATGTACTGTACAGAAGCCTGGGGTGTAGAGGGAAACAATTCACGATTAACAGGGACTACTTCTGTAACTTATTTAACTTCCTTAGCCTCAGGAGTAGGAAAAAAGTTCTCTTTAATTCTGGTACTTCCCCTAGGTGGAATTTCTGAGAAATATTCGGGATTTTCCTCGGTGAAGTCGGGATTTTCTGTTTTGATTTCTTGGGAAGAAGAGGATGGATAATCTTCTACAGAATATTCAGGAACTTCGGCACAAACTGATTTCTTTTCTTTCCAAACTCTTCTATGAATGATCTTCTCTGGGTCAGACACGTAAGGTGTCTTTGAATGAGATGTATCTGACCTCAAATGTGGCTTACGAGGAGCCAGGACTACCAATAGATTTATCGAATAAATAACAGTGGAGTCGCCAAGGTGAGAGATATGCAACTCTTCAAATCTCTGTGCTCACCTGATTAGAGAGTGAATAAGATTTGTCGAGGCCCAGGGAAACTGATATTCTTAGATTCGGTCCCCGGCAACGGTGCCAGAAAGATGTTGTAGATAATTTTGTCACTCCCAGAGACAGTCTAGAGTTGCCATAGACCAGTGCCTAGGACATCTTATCATAGCAAGGAGCTCATAATATAAATTGGGTTGTCATTCCAAAATCTCTCCTGCTATCTCTTGTAAAACAAGGAAATTAATTGAAATGGAACCAAACTCTCTCAGAAGCTGATACCGAGATAAGAATAATGTAGGAACATCATGCAAAAACTTCAATACAAAAGAATCAGACTGTTAAGAGACAGTTTACTGCAAGGAGGGCCAATTCAAATAATATGCCACAGAAATCAAATATCAGAAGGTAAATGCAGTGAAGAAAACATGAAGGAGATACTATTTAACATGAAGTTGATACCCAGATACACAACAGAACCACATATGGGCTTATTAATCTAAGAATCCATACATGAAAATGGCGTTTTAAAAGCACCTTCCTCAAGTAACTAATATAGTAGAAAATATGGATGAAAAGAACATGGAACAGTATATCATGCCTGGGCCTATTTAAAGTGCTTAACTAATCCAAGTAAGGGCATCGACTAGGATGAATCCTTACTTAAAATTAGTGAGCCACTCGCATTCCAGAACAATGATACAAGAAGATAAATGTAATGAAATGAGATTTTATATTAACACAGAAGAGAGAATTACATACTGTGGAATACCAAAGACCAGAATCCTCAATATAGTTATAACTCATCTTCACTGAGACCCTACGGGCTCTGGGCCTTTACACAGAAATTTTACAAGATGTATACAAGAACTTATCACTGCACAGTTTTCTGATAGAAGTCTGGAACCCTTACAATATCTTTCTCCTTAGTATTTATAGAGGAAATAGAAAGTTGTAGAAGAAGAGGTAGGTGATGCACATTTAATGATTTGATTTGAACAAAATGGTGGAAAAACCCTCGCGCCCATATTACTTGACAACCTTGAAATGCTGCGTGTACTCTGCTGCTGCTCCATGGAGTAAATGCTGCCGGTGTAGATTCCTCTAGAGATGAGATGCGCGAGATAAAGTATGCAATACTTTGTACTTTCCTCGAAAGAGAAATCTACTGAGGATTAAACCTGGAGTATAATTGTACTTTCCGCCTCTCATCTTCTGAATCCACATCTAAGATTTTAAATGCCCGAGGCTTAGTTTATCGATCATTCCCTGGTATTTATATGCCGCCCAATTAACATTTCCTTGCTGTGTAATCTTTCCCCTGGATGCATTTGCAGGGTTCGGTGGATTTTATTTCTGCTCCCATTAATTTGATCATATCATAGCAACTACCGCCAGCCTCCTTCTTAAATTTCTTCTTTTAAGAACTGTCCTTAGAGAAGATCTTGGCCTCTGTAACGGAGGCGATTTATTACGGTAGCTCCTTTTCAATATAAACCTGCAAAACCCGCAAATACATTAGAAAAATCAGACACAGGTGTGAGGAACATGGAGGGGTCGTCGATAACAACGGTGAGGACATGGCCAAATGGTAATGGCGTGTGGAGTTGGCGGAAGGATTATAGGAGGGTGGAGAAAACGTAATGGAATAGCGAAGAATGAACTGGCGCAGGTTTATAACGTAAGAACATCAAAGTACAATGAATGGATCGGATTTAGACAAGTGGAAGTACGACAGACTGCATGGAGGGTATGACATGGAGATGTGAGTTGATGGCGTGGCGAAGAAGCGAACCTAGTCAATGACTAGCCACGTGGATGATCCTAACCATTCATCCTTTAACCAAGATCAACGACTGGAACAACATTTGGAGCGACTGGTAGTGGGCTCGGAGTACGACTTCCCTTTATTATCGTTCGTGCAGATCCAGAGGATGATCGTCGTTAGATGGAGGCTGGCAGATCCGACGGCGATGATGAATTCTGCTGCCCATCTTTGATTTGACTTTTAATGCGCGAAATGGGCAGTTTGGAGATCGTACATGAGGACACTTGTCATGTGATCTATGGAATCGCTGGCCCCATGGAGAATACCACTTGCCCAGCAAAGGTGGTGCAGAATGGGAAAGCCGGTTTTTGAATAGTGGTAAAGCGTAACGGGGGACCACCATGGGTAATTTGATTGTGGTCTATTGATTTGATTGAGATCGAACGGCTGCGATTAGGCCCGAAAACCTAGAGCAATGAGCCCCTTTCAGTTTGGCACACGATTTTGCGCCCGGGTCATATGGGAATCAAAATAAAGGGGGCCGAGACCTCAAGGGTTGGGCCCGATATAATTTTAATGGCAGGTTTAAGCTTTGAATAATGTATTTCTGTGGGCAGGAGGGATAACGGTAGATAGAATATGAGGTTTTCTGGCTACGATAGCTGATTTGAAGGGTTTATGAGGAGCGTTAGGCCAAAAATTTAAATGAGGGAGAAACATGGATAACATGTGGTTTAATATGAATACAATTGCCTCAGCTTCCATGAGATAAGTTGACTTGAGACTTAGTTTTCATATTGACTCCATAAGCCCAATGGTAGTAAACCCTTTACATCTTTCACCTACACAAAAACAACACATTCAATCCAATTCAGAGTTAGTCATCTGTTTTCAAATTTACTCATTGAATATCCTTTATTATTTTTAGAGAGCCCTCTCAGACTGGAGAGACTAATTTCTAGTTAGAAGTGGTTTGAAAGAGTTACTCCAAGTTGACCTTTGAAGCACACCAATAGGAACTCAATTTGGTGATAACACATAAATAGAAAAAGTTCAGATAAATTCAATGCAACATCTCCTATATCCACCATAGGGGGAAAAAAATCACTGAGTTTGAGGAGATCAAGAAATTGTTGTTGATCATTTCCAGGAGCTTTACCTTGAGTATTTTCAGATCGATCAAGAGAGTGAGGAGTACCTATTAAATAAACTTCCCACCCTATTTACTGGGGAGATTAATGACCTCCTCATCACCCCTCCAACAATTGATGAGATTAAATTGGTTGTCTTATTCTTTCTTCTTGACAAATCCCCCGATCCAGATGGTTTCTCAACTAGCATTTATCAACTCTTCCCGGACTTGATTAACAAATACTTGTGCCAAATGATAGGTTATTCCTTCAAGAGCTTCATAATGGTGGGAGGCATAAACACATCCTTCTTAGCCCTAATTCCCAAAGAGCCTAACCCCTCCTCCTTTGCCATATTATTCCCCATTTATCTTTGTAATGTCCCCTACAAGGTTATTTTGAAGTTGCTTGCCTCGAGACTCAAAAAATACTACCACAACTGACTCTATGTCAATCAGTGTGGCTTTTTTCCAGGTAGGAAAATCTTTAACATCATCATTCTTCTTCAGGAGTCTAGAGATTCCAGTTGGAAAAGAGGGGATTGAGGCATCATTAATTAAGTTGGATATGGAAAATTCCTTTGACGGGCTAAGGCATAATTTTCTCTTGAAGGTCCTAAAGAAATTAGGGTTTGATGCAACATTTATAAAATGGATGCTTTGTGAATCTCTTCTCCTTGGATTTCCCCTTAGGTTAATGGGTGAGTGGCAGGATTTTTCAAAGCTTCCATGGGTATAAGGCAGGGCTTCCCCCTCTCCCCATTTCTCTATATATTAATGGTGGATTCATTGAGTGGAATATTGGAGAATGAAATAGAAACCCTCAAGTTTTCAGGTATTAGATATAAGGAGGGGATAAAAAGCATCAACCACTGGCAGTTTGTGGATGATAATATCCTGTTAGGAGGGGAATATGTGGTGATCGCAAAATGATTTAAATTTAGTATATATAAGTTTCTTAGTGCCTCATGAGGAGCCACAAATGATGGCAAAATTCATATATACACTTGGAACATCACGCATCAAAAAGCCAATAAGACTGAAGAAATAATGGGATTCAAAACAGTCCAAGATTAGAAAACTTAAATTACTTGGGAATTCCAATTTTCCTTAGGAGAACATATCCTTGTGCTTTGTAGCGATTCCTAGACAAAATCAAAACCAAAATTGTGAATTGGGGGGGATATTGGTTGAATAATGTGGGTAGGACAATTCTAGTGGGCAGGACAATTCTAGTGAAAACAGTCTTATCATCCATCCCTGTGTATCAATTCTTAGTTCTCTAGGCTCCTAAGTATGTCTTGCACCAACCTGGTATATATGTCGAGAAATTTCTTTGAGAGGGAGGGAAGCAGGATAACAAAAAACTCCACCTGGTGAAATGGAAGGCTATCAGAGCAGCAAAACATCATGGGGGACTAGGAATTCGTGACCCTCTTATGGTGAATCATGCCATGGGGGGGAAGATTTTATGGCTTCTTGAATCAAGGCCATAATATTGGTGGGTTCAAGTGATGAGAGATAAATATCTTCATCAACACAACAATAGAGAGAATCATATACCAACTCATGGTTCTCCCATATGGAAACTTTCCAGTCCTCCTCAAATCCCATATTGAGCAATCTATTCAAATTTCCAGGGAATGGAAGCACGATTAACATTTATATGGAAAAAATCATAGATCATCCTCTTTTGGGGTTAGATCCCACAATTCCCCCCCATAAAAGAGCATTTGTTGCAAAACTAGAGTTATCTACTTAGATCAAATTTCTAATTGGGATAGGTAGGGCCTCTCGACAAGATGGAACTTTGATGATACCTTGACTCCTTTGATCTATGTTTTGTACATTCTGATAAAGAAATTAATAGGTTGTGCCCCACTCGCACAATCCACAATTGATCTACGGGGGTGGAAGAGCTCCTCTTATTCGATCAAGGAAGGCTACTCTCATCTACTATTCAATGAACAAATCCCCCTAAAGTCTTCGATATGGTACACAATATGAGAGACAAATGTAGTTCCCAAAGTAAACTTATTTTCTTGGACTCTCTTACACAAAATAAGTAAACTTATTTTCTTGGACTCTCTTACACAAAATAATTCTCATTGAGGAGAACCTTCAAAAAGGGGGTATTTTTGGCCCCTCCAGATGCCCCCTTTGTGAGAAATTCGAGGAAAATATCACCCATCTCTTACTCCATTATTCATTTTCCCCTAGGCCCACTTCTCCACAGAACCAGTTGATTTGCTGACCTCTCTCCCTTCTTTTCCTCTTGGCCCAAATTCAATGTGGGATCCCTTCAGGCCAAAAGATCCTTTAAAGAACTCTGGATTGTGCTTCCTAAATATGTCTCCAAACACATTTGGTTAGCTCGAAACAAGACAATCTTCTGCTCCTCTCATCCCCTACTAGGACCACTACCCTCAAAGCTCTTTTGCCTTGTTTTGTATTCCTCCACCCATCCATTGGTCATTCTCTTGACCCAGACGAATTATATTGTCTCACTCCTTGGTATTTTCCCCCTCCCTCCTCCTCTCCTGTGAAAATATATTCCCCTCATCCTATTAGGATCCTTCTCCTGTCCCATGATGAGTTAGTTGAATGGAAGCATAGATCTAGTTCTTGGATTCTTCAATTTGATGGAGCTTCAAAAATAAATCCTGGGGTGGCATGAGGGGGAGGGATTCTCATTAATCTAAAAGAAATAATTATTGATCATTATGCCCAGGGCTTTGGAATGAAGACCAAAAACCAAGTTGAATCTTATGGAATATATCTTGGGCTCATCTTAGCGAACCAAAGGGGAATTAAGGAAGTGAAAATTTCGGGGGACTCCTTTATGGTCTTGAAGCACATGCACTTTAACTCTTCAGCCCAGAAAAACAAGCTCAATTATATTATTCAATGGGCCTATGGTATGTTCAATCTCTATGATAAATTAAATTTCTTCTACATTCTAAGAGGCCTAAATTCAGAAATGGATTCTCAAGTCAACAAGTCTTTCCAAATGAAGGAAGTTCATACTATGGTAAACAAAATTGAGAGTTTCCTACCCATCCCTTAAGTCTCGAATGTTTTTATACAAATAAATGTTAAATTACCCCTATATATCTATGTTTACGGGACTTGGTGTCATTACCCCACCCTCATATCATCCCCCCTCCCCTTGGTTTCGCTCATGCTCTCTCCCCGCCTCCACTAGACCTCCCCCTTTGCAATCTCCATCTGGAATCGCTCATAGCCTCTCTTCTCACCTTCCCTGACATGAGGTGGTAGCAATCCTGAGCATGTGAAGCCACCCGATGTGACATATTTTTCAAGTGTGGGAAATCATAAGTATATCCCTCGTATTTGGGTCCATTTTCATTTTGCACAAGGGAACATCATGTCAATTCTCTCTGTAAGTGAGCCGCATTTACTCCTCTTGGTTCAGACCATATGGATCACCCACTTGAAGGATAAAATATATGAGGCGAAGGATATTTCACATAATAGAGAAATTATGTTTGCATTGTGGGATCCTGGGGGCATGTAGGCCACTTATTTGTGTCACAGTATCGTGGGGTTACAACATGAGCTTTTGTATTGTGATGGTGTCTGAATCTGTCATGAGAAGTGTTAGTGGAAGGTTTCTAGGGAAAGGTTTTGCTGCCTCCTGAATGGTTGCAGTGAATCGGGGATGCTCCTATCCTCAGTCTTAGGTGTCTCTGTCATAGGAGAAGCTAGTTTGATCTGGTGGGCATAAATTTTCAGTGAATCCAGTGAAGAATTTGGTGAAATGGTCAGAAGGTCCCATCGGGTTAATTGCAATGGCTTCTGGTTCTTGGGGATGTCGAAGCCCTCGCTAGGGTAAGGTGGAAAGCCACGTCGTGTAAAATTAGGTCAAATTCCCTCCCCTAGCCAGCTTCTCTCCCCCTGCACGTGGAACATGTTCCGGTGAGCATGCAGAATTGAGAGCCAAGATCGCAGAGTTGCAATTTCTCCCGCATCAAAAGAGGATTGCGGCCAGTGAGATGTAGGAAATGAATGTGAAAAAACCAAGAAAATTGGTCAATTGGTAGATGAAATAGGAGCAGTCAGAAGCATGCTCGAGCACCTCCAAATTTAGTTCATCAAGTAGATTTCTCCGCCTACAAAGTAAACCTTGGGCCTTGACCTCAATCATCCTGTTGTACCTAAAGATTAGTTTGTGCTTCTATGTCGGGTTTTATATGTATCTTTCCAATTTCGCAATTATGTTGAGTATATACTAGTACAATAGTAGGTGTTCAATCTTGTTTTGAAATTTTTATGGATAATTGGGCCTGGTTATACAAACTACATTTGCGGATTTTGATGCCCAGTATTGTAAATGAATTGTAATATCTCATGTTTTTTCCACTGCGATTGGGCGTGGATTAATATAAATACTACTATTTCGTGTTAAAAAAAAATACCTCCCGTCTCCATTGGAATTATTGAGTTAGTTTTATTCCTCATTACGAAAGCTATAGTTTCTAGGGGTCGACCCTCAATTTTTATCATTAATTAACACCCTTGGCACATGACTATTTCTTATATACCCTAATGGCCATAAAATTTTCTTAGTTCATGAGAGATAATATTCATATAGTCATTCTTCACCAGGTAATGAGGTGAATATCTATTTTTGGTAGTGTACATGTTTAGTAAAATGTGCATTCCCATGCCTTATAAAAAAATCATTATGGGGAAATGTACAAAAATCATGTTCTACGAAATGCCTACTTTCACTCTAGGATACCAAGGAGCATCATCTTAAACAAAAACAAGGTTTCTCAATGCCTCTTGAATATATTTTTGGGGAATATGGGCATCAAGGTGAATATATAGGTAGCTTTTGATCCACAAATGGATGGATAAAAATAAGTGGTGAACAAGATGTTAGTTCAATGTTTGAGGGGATACTATTAGAAGCATCCAAGAACTTAGAATAAGAATTTGATATATAGTCATCACTCTTATAACAAAGCAATTCACACTTCAATCAATAAGAAAATTTCTACAGATATTACTTTAGAGTAATAAAAGATAGCACAAGAGAATAACTAGGGACCAAATATTCATTAACAATATCAAGTTGGTCCATATGTAGATACAACATACCTTGAAGAAGTCACGGGAAAAGTATGGGGCCTAACATAACTAAAACAAAATTGAAAATGTATTCAAAGTAGTAGAATAAGTCTAATTGCAATTGAAAAGACCACAAGCTCTTAGTAATAAGATCAAGTGTCTATTGTATGGTCCTTAATTCAAATTGTTGAGACACAAGGGTAGTAATCCTTATAAAATCATTCTTCTTCTATTAATCTACATTAACATAGTAGTGAATGTGGAAAAACCCAATCTCTATGAGCCTTCCATGTTATATCAAGAAAATTATGGAGAAATATTATCTACCATATATGGCTTAGTACTGAAATCCTGTGTAGAGTTAGTAGAGGATGTAATTCTACAAAAGAATTCTAGAATAATTACATGTGGATAACAATAATTATGACAAATTGGATTAAAAGGACAACTTATAGGAAAGACCAAATGGTAATCTAGGGAGAAGGTAAAAGAAAATGTATGTAATCTCCTTCAGTGTATTATTTTGGGAACCAAAAGCCTCCCCAAATGGGGATGTGTGATCTAGCATGGATCAATATATACTTTTATTTATATATTTGATACTTTATGAGTGAAAATAGTGAAGTCATGGATTTGTAGGGAATATTTTAGGGGAAGGTATTATTTTGGTGATTCAAGATCCTGAAACTTCCTTAGCTTATTTAGGGCATTAAATAGTCATTTTTAGGTCAAATATTAGTAAACAAAGTTTATATTCCGATGACATTGTTCTACACATCAAGAAATTTTGAGCAATACAAAAATATCCTCTATTGTAGCTTATATGAGGATGTTAAGCCTTCCACAATTTAACCTATGCATTGACCACCATAGTATCTAGTGGGCGCTACCCACAATGCACACATCGAGAGCTAATCACATGTGGATTTTTAGGAAGCCTCTAGAGGGTCCAAAATTCTAAACCTAGTAGAGAGTTGAGACACGGGAACAACATTAACCCAAAAACTATATATATATATATATATATATATATATATATATATATATATATATATATATATATATATATATATATATATATTAGGATATGTTAAATATTATGGCACTAGGAATGGAAGGGGTTTTGTTCTGACCGCATTGATTTGTTGTTCTATAATTGAGCAGAGAAAATATTTGAGATACTATGAGTAGAGCACATAAAGTATAAGACCCTATAACAACCATTTAGGGCACAACGTCTATTGCAATGTCATAGTGAGACCATATTTATTTGTCTTTGCAATTAATAATTGAGAAAAAAAGAGCAAGTCATAATCCTGAACTTCTTGTTGCGTTTTCCCATATCGAGTTCCTAAGGGTATATCATGTGTTCGTTATCGATGGCATGATAATTGTTATTATAGATGCATCTATTACATTATTAATCTAATTTTGTAATTTTAACATTACACTTGTAATATTAAATTATAATAATACAGAAACACTGCATAATAAATATTTCACTAGGGTTAATATAATAGAAAATGGTTAATATATGAAATAATGAGCTAACTAGGGATGTATATGATAACAAGAGGGTGTTGGTTGTGGCCATCGATGGTCTTGTCTCAATTATGAATGAACTTGGGCACAATAGAATACGCAACTATGGTTTCCAACCTTATAAGAAAATATAAAAAACCACGCAGAGTGGCAATCAAATTTGCATCATGTAAAAACACAAATTCAATAAAAATACAATACTCTATTTCAGCAACAAGCTACAAGAAATTTTCCACCACTACAGGGGAGTTGTTGTAACTTTAACAAGGAAACATGGGAGTTGAAACCACTATAGCAAGGAGTTGAAACCACTATGGCAAGGAGTTGTCACCATTATAACAAGGGAGTAACTTGTTACAACATAGTTTCAATAAAATACTCTATGAAATCGCATTACAATTGTCTTCAAGTTCTAGGAATTTAAATATTTGGTGGAAAATCACAATATTCATAGGATAAAATATTTCGAGACTAATTGTGGAGACAAATATTTTGGTGATGGCTTTCAATCAATTTTTACATCCCATGACATTTTTTGGAACCTCATTGCGAGTGAAGGATAAAAATAACCAAATAAAACATTTCAAAACATTAATGTCTAAAGAAACAACAAGAATTACTGAAAGAAACAAATTACAAAGTAAGATGCATACCTTTATTTTCACTAAATACAAGTTTTAAGTCATATGGTTGAAATAATTTGAATGTGTGTTTTTTAAGGTGCATATTTACACTTTACACCATTTAATTAAAAAAATTGCAAATTTTACAATTAATTCACTATATAAATGTAACCAACTATGTAATTCTCTCTAATGGAGTGTTGAGCTTGATAAAGAAATGTGCTTTTAGGGTTTTGACATTGTGTCAAATTGGTTGTTGTGCCCTCAAATCTTAGATTCTTATCATGGTTTCCAAACGAACAAATATTCGAGCTTTCAAAATATTTTGAATTCAAATAAAACAATAATAAATTTTACACTAGTAGAATTTGAATTTCGAGAATCAAGGAGACACTATATTTTCATATTTATAATATGATTAGCTACTGTACACATTAATTTGCATTATTATTAATCAAAGGAGTTACTGTTATTTTTATAGCTTGTTGAGCCTAGGTTACCTTAAAGCTTTAGCGTGTTTATATGCTTTTATACTTAACTCTTTTCATCTCTTTTAAGCAAACATTGAAGTATAAATTTCGATTTTAACTTCATTTGTTTAGTGATATTAGTTTTTTTTAGATGAAAGTTTTAAGAGGTTATATTTAGATTGGGTTATAAAAGATTATTTTTTAAAATTTGATATGGAGATTAAATTAAAAATGGAAATTTATTATTGAAGTGTTTAAAAATTTATTTTTTATAATTTATTTTTTTTTATAAATTATATTTGTTAACGAAGAATTGTGTGTAAACACTTTAAATTGGTGGAGTTGTGGATAGAGCTAGTTTGTTGGTGCAAAACTAAAAAATTATTATGGAGGGTTTTGAGGTAAATGGAAGGAAGGAAAATGTAAATAATTATTCATGATGTCATGATAATAGGAACTAGGCAATATTTTCAATTGAATAGGTAGCATCTCTAAGCAATGAAATAGAAATGGAGAAAATAGTAAATATGGAGATAAATAGTTATTTTGTGAACCAAGGAAGATTCAATGACGTGAATTTAAACCATCAACTAGATAAATAAGACGTCATTAACTATAATGAAGAATAGAGTAGGTGTAGTAACAATGTAACAACAAAATTTTTGAGTTCAATGCTAAAGCATTTTATCTTATATACTGTGTTTTATATTAATTACAAAACTATTATTACTCTAATAATTGTACTAGTTTGATTTTTTGTTTGATCCATTTTAATAGTGTTATAAGTTGCACTATATTTTTATGTTAGTTTTTTGGAAGGGAATGGACGTCGATTCAGTTCAAAACTTGGTTTTTTCACTCCCACTTCATTAATCAATTCCATTCTTAATGCATCATCCCCTTCTAGCAACACTATTTATTGTTAGTCTTTTTATAAGGAGTTGTTGTGTTGATAATTTATTCTTCACTCCAATCCACCTAAATATTTTTCAAATCTCTCTTTTGTCCATCATCTCACCTCAAGGAACATTGTATATGTTTTGTGGTTTTAACTCGTAAAATGTTTATTTATCACATTTTCCATATCTTGTAATTTTCATTAATTCTATCGACATTGAGAAATGAACCTGAGTAACAACATACACTTCTAATATTGTGTTATTAGTAAAAACCCCCCACTTAATCCAAGAGTTTTACATGACCAAGAAATTGGATCTCGCAAGAATATTGGTGCAAGAAAGTGGTAATGCAATAAACTTCAAGCATGGGAACAAAGTATTAATGCCCTTATTCAATTAGATTTACATGGTTTTCTACAGAGAGAATGCCAATATATGTACATGATTTGTATTCATACCTATGTTTAGAATTTACATAGAGTTAAAAATTCAATCCCATGACCATTTTTAGAATATTATGTAATTATTGTAAAGCATATTAGCCCCTTGATTTTGCCACCCATGTGTCAAAGTGTTTTGTATATTATATATAATATAATGTTCATTTTTGATTACCAAAACTATCACTTATAGGGGTTGACCCTTAATTTGTATCATTAATTAACACCCTTGGAAAATGATTATTTCATATAGACCATGATGGCTTGGATGCTACTATTGGTCTTAGACCAATATAAAACTCTCCAACCCTCAAAAGAATATATATTATGTGAAAAATAAGTTTTGAATAGGGGTCATACGATTGTGGCATGTGTCATCATCCCATATAGTCGACTATGCCAAGATTGCATCCACCCTAAAATCTTAGTTTCTCCATTAAATTAGGATGTTTGGAGGAGGAAAAAGATACCTATTGTCTCCATTAATATTACTCGGTTAGTTTTCTTCCTCGTTACCAAAACTATAATTTCTAGGGGTCGACCCTCAATTTCAATTATTAATTAACACCCTTGCACACAATTCTTTCTTATATGCCATGATGGCTTTGGTGCTACTATTGGGCTTAAACCTATATAAAACATCTCCAAAACTCCAACAAATATAAATTTATTGTAAAATTGAGTTTTGAATAATGGTCATATGATTGTGGCATGAATTATCATCCTATATAGTCATGTCAAGATCACATCCACCATAAAAACTTAGTTTATCCATATAATTAGGAGGTTTGATGGTGGAAAATGGTACCTCCTGTCTCTATTGAGATTACCCAATTAATTTATTCCTCATTTATATCTAGGCTTCATGAGATTCCACTTTGTTTCTTCGGATTACTAAGTTAACTTTCTTCCTCATTTCTAGCTGGGCTTTATGAGAATCAACTTCGCTTCTTATTTATGTTATGGAGGCACTATACTATTTCATAAAGAATTAGAGTAAAAAGAGGTTGAGTCAGAAAGAACCCAAGTTCAAGGTATGAAATTCATCATCGAACATGTTAGATATATGATGTTGCAACTACTTTCCAACTAGGTTAATGGAAATCCTCTTCTCCTACTAAAAAAACAAATTGTTGTTGTGTTATTAATCAAAATTTATCTTTAATGTTTATTGTTCATTAAATTTATGAATATGAAATATGGTTTTCTTAAGAGAAAATAAATGATTGTTGTCTCACATGTTTTCAAGTATGATTGAGACTCTAGTGTTTTATATGCTACTTTTCCTCTTACTTATACAACTTACATGTTAAAAAGAAAATCTCATGGATTGGATCCAAGATTCAATCATCCCCTTCCTCTCTTTGATTGACTTGCATAATTAAATTGAAATCAAGTTAGGAAAAGAATTATTTCAAGCTTAACCTTTTCAATAAGCCAATATCACTTATTGAATAAGCTTTCACACTTATATCTGCAAAATACCTTATAACATTAATGATGTCTCCAATAGGGAAGAATTATTACAAATATTCCTTTGGTATATTTTTCCCCACCTTTTATAGTTTTCCTTTATATTAAATACTTTGGTAATCTTAGAATTTTATACCCCTTTTATACTTGGTTAGTATGCAAAACATGCTTCCGTTTTTTCAATTTTTAGCACCATAGGCATTTTTTTTCCTACAATATATGTTCATTTTGTGTAGGTTGTTAATTTTGGACAACTAGGTCCAAAATCCATGTTGTGATGCTCAGATGAAGATGCCAATATTTTTATTGGATTCCTCTTTTGGAGAGGTACAAGATCGATCGAAATATCATCTTGATCCAATGAGCAGAACATTTATTTTCAATTAATTCCACTTATGTGCAAGGTTAGCTAGAATTGTAATGTAGGCTTGAAGCCCCAACAGATGTGTCACACACCCTCACTGATGGATATATATAGGTCAACTTTGGAGGTCATTTTCACCATTACTCATCACACATTCTCTCTCTGCATCTCTTGGAGGATCCTCTTCACTCACACGTGGGAAAAAGCAACAACTAGGGTTTCGGTCTATTCTAGGGTTTCCAGCGCAGAATTGACCAACGTTGAATTTGGTCAACGCTTGCTCAAATTGACCCGAAACTCTCCCTAAAATTTGATCTCCTCAATCCACATTTTTTGGCACAAAAACCAAGGCTAGACATTAACTATGACTTGGTTGCATTGACTTTTTGTTGTTGTTGTTTAGCATTGACCATTGACTGGACAACGTTGAATTTTGTTGACTTTGGGTTAACCGTTGTAGTGTTTTCTGGGAGGGTTGTGTGACACATTCTGGTTGGCTGACCGTGAGGAGACTTTGCTAGTTGAAGCATCCTGTTGACTGTTGTAACGCACCACAACACATATATTTTTCTGATCAAGTTAAGTGTATTTTTGGCTTGTCTTCCGTCGATCTATTGGTATGTTCTATCAAAATTTTACTTTCTTGTTTATGTGATTGTTGTTTGATATCGAGTATAAAATTAAAGTTGCATCAAGCATAGAACATCTACAAAAATTTACATGGTATCAGAGCTAAGGTGAAGACAAAGGCCAAGTTTGTATTAAGAGCAATCACCGAAGAAAAAGAATTTGTCAAGGACCCATGGGACCCATGGGTACCTCAAATTATAATGGCTTCAAATTTGATGACAAGTTGACTGGCAAGGCTGACTTTCATGCCTGGAAGATGTCTTTGGATTTAATGTTGGAAGACCAAGATGTCATGGACTATGTGCAGGGTAAAATCCAAGAGCCTCCATCATCTGCACCTGCTGCCACCATGTCAAAGTATAAGAAGGGGGGAATCAAAGAAAAGCTGATCATCCGGGATTCCATCCATAAGAATTTGGTTGCCTACATCTCTGAGCTGTGCACATCCAAGGAATAATCTTATTTTCTGAAGTTGACCGAAATCAGGAATAATATTTTGGCCATTGGGGAGAAATAGCGAATTGAGAAATGGTTCTCACCGCACTTGGAGGTATCTCCTCCGAATGGCATGTATTCATTACTACCATTCTCAATAACAATGTGATTCCTGATTTTGATGAAGTATTGTCGAGATGCCCTCAAGAGGAAACAAGAATTATGGAATATGAAAATGAAGGTAATTTTTCTTTCACCACTCGTGCTAAGAAGAAGAACAATGGTGGTCCAAGGAACCATGGAAGAGCAGGGGCCCAAGGATAGAAAGGAAGATGTTACACATGTAACAAGACTAGCCACTATGCTAGAGAATTCTCTAATAAGAAGGATTATCCCAGGGATGATGACAACAACAATAGGAAGAATGAAAATCAAAGGAACAACAGGTTCAAAGGAAAGAGGAAGGCTCCCTCTGGTCACAATGGAAATGGGAAACCCTTCAAAAGGTCAAGAAATTAAAGGTATGAGGAATCTAATGTTGTTGATGATAAAAGAAATGAATTCATTCTTGTATCTACCCTCTCCCCTGCATCTCGACCCTGTTGGACATTGGTTCAATGCTCCCTGTGTGTTTCGCGACATGGACTAACCGCTTCTCATGGATCCTAAATCTGGCAATTTTAGTGGAGACTAATGCCTACAGGTTTTGTTCTAACGGCAATCGTGCTTCCAACAAGTGGTATCAGAGTGACAGGTCTCGAGTTAGAAACTCATCCGGCTCGCGTTGGGGGGGAGATTGTTGGACATTGGTTCAACGCTCTTCATGTGTTTCGTGACATGGACTAATCGCCTCTCATGGATCCTAACTCTAGCGATTGTAGCGGAGAATAATGCCTGTGGGTTTTGGTCTAACAGAAATTGTTCTTCCAACAGACCCGACAATATGGATGTCTGGTTGATTGATAGTGGTGCCTCAAGGCACCCCATTGGGTTCAAGGAAGCACTTTCTGATTTGGTTGAGAAGGATACTAATCTGAAAATTATCCTTGGAGATAATGCCACATATCCCATGAAAGGGAAAGGGACTGTGACCCTCCAATTATCTCAAGGTCAAGTCCTCCGCTTGCAATATGTACTATATGTACCTGATTTGAAGAAGAACCTTGTGTCTATTTCGGCCATGGAAGACAAAGGTTTCAATGTGGCATTCATTGATGGGAAGGTATGCATCTGGAAGAAGGGTTTCAAGGAACCTATCACGATTGGGTTTAGAGTTGATACAATCTACCAGGTTGGAGGAAGTCCACTGGGGGCTATGACATGTGATACTATCTGTCAAATCGAACTATCGCACCAGAGGTTTGGACACCTTCATTACAAATCCCTTCCCAAAGCAAGGAAGGTGGTGATAGGGATGCCTGAATTCAAAAATGATCATGAAGGTGTATGTCAGGGTTGAGCCGAAGGAAAGCATACAAGGGGACCCTTCCCCTCAAGTGTCGCAAATACATATGATGTTTTGCAATTGATACATTCTGATTTGTCTGGTATGCTGCTTGTGACATCCTTGGGAGGATGTTCTTATTATATGAAGTTTATAGATGACTTTTCTTGCAAGACCTGGATATACTTCTTAAATAAGAAGATGATGCTTTCATGTGGTTTCGTACTTTCAAAGCCTTGGTGGAAAATCAAGAAGGGAGGAAGATCAAGATATTGAGGACTGATAATGGCACTGAATATGAGACGAACAAGTTCAACAACTTTTGCAGAGAAGTTGGAATCAAGAGGGAGACCACAACTGTATATACTCTTGACCAAAATGGTGTTGCTGAAAGAAAGAACATGACCATTGTGGAAGCTACCCGTGCCATGCTATGTGACCAAAGTCTTCCGAAGTTTTTGTGGGGAGAAGTTGCGAACACTCCTATGTGCATACAAAATCGATGCCCGCATTCTGCTCTGGACTCCAAAACTCCTGAAGAGGTTTTCTTTGGTAAGAAACCTGACGTCTCTCATTTTAGAGTTTTTGGTTTTCCCGTTTATTTTCATGTGCTGAAAGAGAAGAGGAGCAAGTTGGATGCTTCTGGGAAAAAGGGAATGTTTGTGGGCTACAGTGAAACTTCGAAGGCTTATAGAGTCTATGTGCTTGGTCAAAGAGAAGTGGAGATTTTCCACAATGTTACCTTTGATGAAGATGCTTCCATTAAGAAAGTGATAAATATTCTGAGCTTTGAGGAAGATCATGAAGTAAGGTCTGGAAATCAGGAAGAACCAAAGGATGAGACGATGCCTGATGTTGAAGGACCGATGGACCCCATTGATCCACCTCCTTCAATGAAGAGAAGACCCTAATTTCTCCAAGATACTCTCGAAGATGCCAAGAGACATATGGCCCCAAGGGGGACATTCTGCGAAAGAAAGAAGCCGAACAGATACCAAGGGTATCTATCAGCCATGAGTACAATCGTACAATCTAAGCCAGGATCTTTTGAAGAAGCTGTAAAGCATCAAGTCTAGAAGGATGCTATGCATGAAGAGTACAAGTCCATTATGAAGAATGATGTCTCAGATGTGGTTCCAAGACCGAAGGACAAAGCTGTTGTCACCTCGAAATGGCTCTATAAGATCAATCATGCATATGATGGTAGTACTGAAAATTTCAAGGCAAGATTCGTTGCCCAAGGATTCTCTCAAAAGGAAGGCGTAGACTATGATGATATATTTGCACGTGTGGCCCGATAAACAACCATCCAATCTATCATAGCCCTTGCTGCTACGTAAGGACGAAATCTTCATCAGATGGATGTGAAGACTGCCTTTCTGCATGGTTTGATAAAGGAAGAGGTGTATGTGGAGAAACCTCTGGGGTTCGAAGTCTAGGATATAGAAACCCATGTATGCAGGTTGGAGAAAGCACACTATCGGTTGAAGCAAGCCCCCAGGTCTTGGTACGAAAGGATAGATAGCTACTTGATGAAGCTAGGCTTCACTCATAGTAATGTTGATCTAAAAATTTACTTCAAGGTTGATAGAGAAAAGCCTCTCATTCTGATGTTGTATCTGGACGATCTCTTCCTGACAGGTGTTGACCCTATCATTCATCAGTGTAAGAGGGAGCTCACTTCTGAGTTCAAGATGAAGGGCCTAGGACTGATGCATTACTTCCTAGGCCTGAAGGTCTGGCAAAGACCTGGAGAGATTTTCCTCTCTCAAGGAAAATACATTGTGATGCTGCTGGAAAGATTTGGAATGGTGGACTGTAAGTCCATGTTGACACCAATGGAGCACAACTTTAAGAAGTTGAGTGGTAGCACTGTTGGGCCCATGCTAGAAAATCCTATCGAGTATCATCAACTCGTAGGGGCCCTGATGTTCTTAGTGAACACCCATCCGGACATATGTTTTGCAGTGAACACTTTGAGTCAACACATGGTTGATCCTCATCATATTCACTGGGTTGGTGCCAAGAATCTGTTGATATATCTTCGGGGCACGATAAACTGTGGGCTGAGATACACTACCGGGAGTTTGAGACTCCATGGATATACTGATGCCAATTGGGTTGGCAGTGTGGTGGATCGCAAGAGCACATCTGGATTCTACTTCACACTTGGGTCTGCTTCAATACCTTGAATGAGCAGGAAGCAGAAGTCGGTGGCTTTGAGCACTGCTGAGGCCGAATACATTACATCGAGTATGGCCTATTGTGAAGCATTTTGGTTGCGAAATCTCTTCAGTGAGTTTTTCGGGCATGTGCTAGATACCACCGTTATCCTTTGTGATAACCAGAGTGGGATTCGTTTGTCATAGAATCTCGTTTTCCACAATCGATCCAAGCATATTGATATCAGGTACCACTTTATCTTGGATATGGTACAGTGAGGCACCGTAAGGCTTGATCATATAAGAACTGATGAGCAAGTCACATATATTCTCACAAAGCCCTTGGGGAAGGTCAAGTTCCTAACCTTCTGTGAGAATCTTGGAATCATAGAACGACCCTATTCTGAGGGTCCTATTGGATGATGAGCTCTGGGAGCTCCAGGGGGTTTTAGGGATAGCTTCTTGGAGCTATAAGAAACCACAAGGCTAGGCTTGCCGAACCTTGTTGCTGTGCTTCTTCCCCACCTTTATGATATTGATTTGGTTCACCTCTCTTGGATTTTTGCCCCGTATGAATCCTACCCATTGAGTCCCGGACTCATGGGAAGTACCTCTCATTTAGCTAATAAGGAGGGAAAATATAGAGACCAGTAGCAAAGATCAATGGATGCATCGGATATCGTTGTACTCTCTATGTCTAGGATGGCACGTGTCCAACCACTTGATTTGGGATCAAGTCTAGTGAGGTTTTAGACCTCCAACTGACTTCGAGTCAGTTAAACCAACTTCGAGTTGGTGTGACTCCTTTGAGTCCTATAGAGGTTTCGGACCTCTCAGCTGAATTTTTCAGCCGGGAGTGAAGTCTTTGTGACTCACCTTTTGTTCTGAAATAAAGAAGCCAACAAAGCAATTTACGACGGGATGATGCATGATGTTTGGATGGCACATGTGAATGGAGTTCTCCCTAGTTGAGAGGGAGTGTTAATTTTGGACAACTAGGTCCAAACTCCATGTTGTGATGCTCAGATGAAGATGCCAATATTTTTATTGGATTCCTCTTTCAGAGAGGTGCAAGATCGATCTAAAGATCATCTTGATCCGATGAGCAGAACATTTATTTTGAATTAATTCCACTTATGTGCAAGGTTGGCCAGAATTGTAATGTAGGCTTGAATCCCCAACAGATGTGTCACACACCCTCACTGATGGAAATATATAGGTCAACATTGGAGGTCATTTTCACCATCACTCATCACACATTCTCTCTCTGCATCTCTTAGAGGCTCCTCTTGACTCACACGTGGGAAAGAGCAGAAGCTAGGGTTTCAGTCTACTCTAGAGTTTCCAACGCATAATTGACCAGTGTTGACTTTGGTCAACACTTGGTCAAATTGACCCGAAACTCTCCCTAAACTTCGATCTCCTCAATCCGCATTTTTTGGCACAAAAAAATGAGGCTGTACGTTGACTTTGACTTGGCTGCATTGACTTTTTGCTGCTTCTGTTTTGTGTTGATCGTTGAGTGGACAACATTGACTTTTGTTGACTTTGGGTTGACCATTGTAGAGCTGTCTGAGAGGGTTGTGTGACACATTCTGGTTGGCTGACCATGACGATACTTTTCTAGTTGAAGCATCCTATTGACCGCCATAACGCACCACAACACATATATTTTGTTGATCAAGTTAAGTGTATTTTTGTCTTGTCTTCCATCAATCTATTGGTATGTTCTATCAGCATTTTACTTTCTTGTTTATGTGATTGTTGTTTGATATCGGGTATAAAATTAAAGTTGCATCAAGCATAGAACATCCTCGAAAATTTATAGTTTTGTTGGAGTATATTACACGCAAGGCATTATTGTTTATCCAAAACTTGCAAGGAACAAGAGGCCTTCCCTTTGACCTATTGTTAGGATTCTTTTAGTAATATAGCATTGCATGACTATGTAACTTCTATGTGAAAAATTCAAGTTTGTACAATAGAAATCACATCGCATATGGGAGATGTTTTGATGGAATTTGCATCGCATTTTCATCAATAATGTTTGGAAAAAAGAGGAGTGATGTTTGCATCCTTTTTGCATTGAGAGCATGGTTTTTTGTCACTTTATAGTTGTTATACATCATTTTATCATAATTATGAGTCGACATTTAACTTCATATTGGTGATGTAATTTAGTTTACTAGTATCATATTAATAT
This sequence comes from Pinus albicaulis, assembly GCA_034641835.2. Classification (NCBI taxonomy): domain Eukaryota; kingdom Viridiplantae; phylum Streptophyta; class Pinopsida; order Pinales; family Pinaceae; genus Pinus; species Pinus albicaulis. The sequence goes on from CM076580.1 coordinate 360,918,983, forward strand.
CAAAATATGGAACTTTTGTATTTTGTTTGCTTCTTTTGAGCATCTTATTAATTCATTTAGCATCATTTTAGCATTTTTTGCGATGTAATTATGTATTTAGTGTTATTATTATGTTGTGTTGAAATTGTTTTGCATCGTATTTCCATCATGATGACATCATTTAATATGATAATTATGTCATTTTGGCATCAAAATTATATCATTAATGATTATATTATTTTGGCTAATTTAACTCATATAAATATTTATATTGTTAGTGTGCCCCCTTAGTGACCACCAATAGCTAATTCCAAGTGGCATGATTTTCCTTGAATATCAGTGACGAGTTAGTATGCATTCATGGATAACAACTAGAAATAGTTGTCACCACTGTTGGTTTGACAACTAAGTTATGATAGGTTTTCCCGCTATCTAAAAAATAAAAAATGTAAGTATTTTTATTATTAATTATTTTATTATTTTTATTAATATGGTTATTATTGAGTATTAATATAATAATTATTATTACTTTTATATTATTTAAATATTGATGATATTTTTCTTTCCCATAAAAATATGCTTTATATTCAATATCTCAAGTATGGAATTAAAATATACATTGGATCACCTTTTTAGACTAAAAAAAGTAACATTCTTCTAGATTAAAACTAAGAAAATATTACAAAATTAAATAAAGTAAGGAGACCAACCTCCTTTGGTAAATAGGTTTTGACTTAAGAAGTTCAAAGATGAATTTGGCTGATAGATGCTCTTGCATAACTTGACAACTACATAACTACTCTAGATGTCTTTGAAACAACCAGAGGATGAAGAACCCTACACCCAGAAATTATAGCTTGAATTCATCAACCCGAGCATTAAAATACATAGGGGATTTAACGCTTTATTCAACTAGGATAGAACCAAAGGATCTATTTGTTAAAACAGTCGTGTGCCATGATCCAATTATATATATATATATATATATATATATATATATATATATATATATATATATATATATATATATATAGAGAGAGAGAGAGAGAGAGAGAGATATATATATATATCTGTGTGTGTGTGTGTGCGCGCTCACAGAGCAACATAACAATCGTCTAGTTCATGTAACCAATCATTCTATGAAATTTAGTTAACTCAGTATATACATCGATTTTGCAATTTATGTATGGCTTTGTGGAGTAGTATTGATATGGTGATCTTTTAGAGTGTGCATAGGCCACACCTTGAGGGGGGGCATTAGAGGTAGGGTACTATGCTAAATTTTTCTTGTATGTAATGTTGTATTAATATCTCTATTGGTCAATTAGTTATTCAATTGCTACTATACACTACTAGTTTCTTATACTATTAATTTTTCTTGCAGATTAGATTTGGTATAGAATTATAGTGTTGCAGAAATATTATGTTTTCCACCAAAAATCAGTGTACAATGTTGAATGTTAAATTATGGGCATGGTTTCCAATAGCTCTAATATAAAGGTTTCCATCAACCTAACTGAGATTGAGAAATTCTAGTTTCATGTGTGGTTTATTTAGTTTCCTATAGGTTATGTGTGTCTTACAAAATCGATGTGCTACGTAATCTCCCTATTCTTAGCCCATGCTTAATTGACAGAGTTAAATGTTAAGTTATGGGCATGGTTCCTATTGACTCTAGCATGTGAAGTGCCACCAACTAGGTTGTGATTGAGAATATCATTGATTCCTTATGTTATCATAGATTTATGCCTTAATTTATATTTAAGTTTAAATTGTTTTTTTTATTTACATGATGTGCATAATAGACTATATCACATGGTAGTTGGTTTTGATTATGGATTTGTGTATATTGCATCAAATGTCACGCAAGTTAAAATATTATATGAGATGATAAATTAAATTATTGTGTAACACGAGTTCACCATGATAATAAAACACATATACACATTGTCAAATACCATATTCATAAATTCCTAAACCTATTCACAAATAGCTATATCAATAAGTTAAATGACTATGGCCTAAAAAAATGAACTAAGTAAAGAAATGCCATAATAAATATAGGGATACCTATATAAGTTCTTTAAATACAAGAGAGAAAAAAATTCCTATAGCCCATGGAAGTTTAATCCTGCTAATGTATTTCCTATAGCCCAAGGAAGTTTAATCCATTGGTGAGGCATGGGGAGTTTTTCACCATCAATATCTGAAATGAAAACCAATTGATTCATCTCATTGAGAACCCTAAATTTTTTTGTGAATTGATTCAACTAATTCAAACTTTTAATTATTATTGAAAAATTTAATATTTATATATATTTTATTTAATCGACCATAAATTGTGTCATTTGTTAATTTTGACTTGAGTGGGATCTAATCCTTGGTCAATACTAATCCTAGTCCAATTTGACCCTCAAACAATTCCAAGTTTGATTTCAACTTTTAAAACATCAGTTGATTAATGACTAATGTTCAAATTTCATGAGGTTGCCTAGCCCTTGAGTTTGCATGGGGGCACCATAAGTAGTGGTTGAACATTTAGTCATTTTTTTAAAATAATTTATTTGGATGCAGTCGCATGGGGGTACTGCATGTAGTTGCATCCAAATAGATTATTTTAAAAAACCAACTAGATGATATGTGCACTCATAAGTGGATCAAAGCCCATGATTGTCATCATGAAGATAAGACACTAACTTTGAAAACCTTATTATGGCCACAATATCTAATTATGTTGTAATCAATTTTAACAAAAGGTGAAATGTTTGTTATCTCTACTTGTGGTATGAGTTTCTTCCGTAACAAACACATGAAGTGATTGCATTGAAGACAAAGAAAAACATTTGAATGAAAAGTTATCATAAATTGTGGAGAATTTAGACATGCTTTACATAAATATAAATGGACATGGTTTGGAAATCTTTGAGCGAATTGACTATTCCATTAAGTATTGATTATCTCTTAGATTTGGGGGAAATCAAGTGTAGTGGAGTCAATTGATGATGGAAATAACTCAATATGATGAACAAAAGAGTGAGGTTTTAAGTTGTGAGAGAGTCAATTCATCATGGGAATAAATCAATATCTCAAACAAAAAAGTAATATTTTAAGGAGAATGGAAACCCAATCCACGAGGTAAATCCAAATACTCCCCTAATTCCCTCATAAAAAAATGCAAAATCCCTAAATTAAGCATCACATCCTACTTTGAAGATAAATGTAATTATGTTTGAAAACCACATCATGATTGGAAAGTTATGGTTATGGAACAACCTCAAAGCTCTAGACTCTTAGATTCAAAATTAATGGGTACATGCATAAAAACATACATGTGGATCTATTTTTGTAACAAAGGACAATTTTCTTTTGCTTTCTAGCATAAAGAGGATCGAAATTAAAAGTTCCATAATTGCCCAAGGTATTTTGGCACTGAAGGAATATATATAAGCACAAGGTCACTTGAGTTTGACCTAGAGGAGAAAATCCTCTTAGTCACCTTCCTTCAAGTTAGCATTCCCTACTTGCATCTTAACCTATGATATGTTAATACATTGGAAGATATAAAGAACACGCTTGGGAGATTTTTGATAACATAAAGCCAATACATGGTTTTACACATCACTCAGATTGATGTTGAAGTAAGCCTTAAGAAAGGTGGCTCGGATGAAATAGAGAAATGGATAAATAAATGCAATCATGTGTAGCCTCTAGGTTATGAACAACTCTGGTTTAAATGCAATAGTTTTCATGTCATGAATACAAACATTTCATCAAACATTCCCTAAAAAAAATCATATTCAACTTTTCCAATCCTGACAAAGACATTTCATCAAAAATTCCCTAAAAAAATCATATTCAACCCTACCAAACCTGACAAATGAAGATACATTGAAATGGTTTCTACAATAACAAAAGGTTAGATACACTTAAATCCAAAAATTAAGGAACAATAGGTCCCAACCAAAATAAATTTAAATGATACAAATTTATGTAGGAACACAACAGAATACACATATAACCATAAATACAAAGATGCAGTGGAAATAACACTTCATTTCATTAATACCAAAGAACTGAAATTTGTTTACAGACAAAATGGAAATAAATTAGCTAGGGCGCTGGTAGCTTATCTCTGAGAAGTGAAGTGGTGGCTACCGGCCTCTGAACTGTGTTACAATGAGGCTCGAGGGCCTTTTTATTATTGAGAAACAATGGAAAACCCTAAACATCCAAAAACCTAACCCTAGGAGATGAAGCGCCAATACTATGGGCCCCATTTGGGTAAATTGGTACATCAACTTCCTGAGGACGCAACTTTGGCATACGATCTCCGTTTTACACGCTCAATACCTTGTTAGAAAGATCTATCTGAGGACTATGAACTTGCATTTTTCTCTCAGTTTTCCAAAAAAAAAACGTCATTTAAGGCCTCAAAACGGCTTGGAATGTTCAAGACCCGAAAAACTGCTAAAAATAGTAAATTGTGTGCACTTAAGGAAACTGAAAAACTGAAAGAAACAATGGTGGGGCTCCAAGTGGAATAGGCAGGTGGCCACTAATATCCACTAGGACCATTCCTCCCCCCTTAGGAAGCAATTTTCCCCATTGCGTTGAGTTCCTTCATGAGATGAGGAAACTTCTGTTGAACTTGGTCCTTGGTGAACCACTTGCCTTGGTGTAGGAGTTGGCCAGCTTTGACAACCCGATATAGTTGGATATTCTGCTGGCGAGTGCTCTTGATTTGCATGTCCATGATACGATCTATGGTGGCCTATTCCATGCAGTCTGGGTTTAACTTTGTCGGTGTCAGTTGTTCTGCAATGTCGGAGGTGTCTAGTAAAGGTGGGAAGTAGGGTCGAAGGTGGTCCACATTGAACACTGGGTGCAGACCAAGGAATGGTGGAATACTGAGCTCAAAGAAATTGGCCCCTACAGTCTTGGTGATGGTGTACGACCCATATCGAAGTGGGAAAATCTTGTGGTGGGGTCTAGTGAGGCGCTCCTTCTGCAAATTTAGCCACACTTTGTCTCCTACCTGGAATTTGTGTGGCACCTGATGTTGATCATGTCGTTGCTTGTACATAGCATTGGATATATCCAATATTTCATGAACCTATTTGCAGATGTGCTGAATGCTCTCAATGAAGTTGTTCGCTTTGTCAGCTTCAAACTGGACATTAGCAAAATCGGCTTGAGTAGCCGCAAATGGCATGGCTACATCAATGGGACATAGTGGTTGGAATCCCAAGCCCACCTGAAAGGGGCTATGGTCGGTTGAGTTGTGGAGAGCCTTGTTATAATTGTTTTGTACATAAGGAAGGCTCTCATCCCATGTGCATGGATTCATTGAATTGTACATGCGCAGAATGTGTACGATCATCCCGTTGACAACCTCTGTCTAGCCATCAGTTTAGGTATGGAAATTTGTGGACTTGGTGAGCTTGGTGTCCAACATTGACTAGAGGCTAGACCAAAATGTGTTGAGGAAACTGTTGTCTAGATCTGAGATGATAGACTGTGGGATCCCAAAGTGCACCCACACTCGTTCAAAGAAGAGTTTAGCAGTGACTTCTACTGTGATATTCTTCTTACAGGTCGCCATAATGCCCATATTCGAGAATCTATCGATGACCATGAAAACACAGTCATTTCCATGCTTAGTAGAAGGAAGGCCCGACATGTAATCCATGGAGATGGGTTCCTAAGGTTGACTAGGGGTAGGTAGCGGAGTATAGATGCCTTGCTTCTTGATGGTCGGTTTGGAAATTATGCAAGAAGTGTCGGATCTGAGGTACTTCCCGACATCTTGTTGAAGGTTTGGCCAATATAAATACTTCTACAATACTTTGGTGACCCGACTGTAGTGTGCTTCCCAAATCATCTTGGAACGCTCACTTGAAGGAACATAAAGGTGTCCCAGGTGACATGGCACTGCATCCTGGAGGTGAAATTTTAGAACTTGCGTACCCCAAAAAGAGTGTCTTGTATGTACGGTCGAATTTTGGATTTCTCTTGTAGAGAAGTAGCCAATCAAAATTCTCGTGTCCATAAGAGTTGAGAACGGTGGTTAGTGCCACGATCGGTGGTCGGTTGAGGTAGTCTGAAACATTATTGGTGTTTCCCTTCTTGTACTTGATGTTCAAATGAAATTGTTGTAGATATGTGGACCACTTCTGATGGTGATCATTCTGCAACTTCCCTTATGTCTGTATGAACTACAGTGGTCGGTGGTCTATGTCGATGACTATTTCCTTCCCCAAAATGTAATGCTTCCATTTTTGGCAAGCCTACACAATGGAATACATTTATTTTTCATAAGTTGGATACTTGCGGATTGTGTCAGACAATGTCTCAATGTGATATGCCACTGGATGCCCCGGTTGAGTAATAATTGCCCCAATATCATAGTCAGAGGCATCTGTATCGATCTCAAATGGTTGTTTCAAGTCTGGTAATGTGAGCACTGGGGCATAGTAGAGGTGATTTTTTAATTCTACGAATGCCTTCTATTGAGATTCTGACCAAAAGAATTTTTCTTTCATTCTACCCTTGGTGACTTGACTCAAGGGCCAAGTGATATGAGAGAATCCCAACGCGAACCTGCGGTAGAAATTAGCAAGACCCAAAAAGATATGAAGCTCTGTTAGAGTGGTTGGGGTTGTCCAATCCCGAATGACTTGGATATTGGTTGGATCCACATGCACCCCCCGCTCATCAATAATGTATCCTAGATACTGAACCTAGGTCATGCCAAAAGTGCACTTCTCCAAATTGATACACAACTTGTGTTACCACAGTGTTTGGAGGACTTGTCGGATGTGGTGGAGGTTCTCTTCCCAAGTCTGGCTAAAGATCAAGATGTCATCCAAGTACACTACTAAAAATGAGTTGGTGAATGGCTGCAAGATGTCATCTATCAGCCTCATGAATGTTGCAGGAGAATTCGTCAACCCGAAAGGCATGACTAGCCATTCGAAAAAACCCTCCTTGGCTTTGAATGCAGTCTTCCACACATCGGAGGGTTCAATTGGTACCTGGTGATACCCAGACTTCAAGTCGATCTTGCTGAAATATTTCGCTCCTTTAAGTTGGTCTAGAAGGTCATCAATCCATGGGATTAGGTACCTAATCCATACAGTGATCTTGTTCAACGCTCGATAATCAATACTGAGTCTCCAAGTCCTATCCTTCTTCTGCACCAACACAATCGGGCTCCCACAGGGAAATTAACTCAGCCGGATGTTACCTTTCTACAGCAGCGCCTGAATCTGCCTCTTGATTTCATCGTTCTCCAAAATAGAACACCGATAGATCGGTCCATTGGGCAGCAGCGCACCTGGGGTCAGATCGATGGGGTGTTTGAACTGACAGTGTAGAGGCACCCCTACGGGTGAGGTGAAGATGTCCTAGTACTCCTCCACGACCTTGTTCATTTTTTGTTATCATGCAGAGGAGCAATGTCACATAATACCTCATCCGTGAAGGCTTGATGTTGTAGGGAAGGCGACACTGTTGGCTGACGCAGAGATCCCATCCTTGGTGAAGCGACCTGATGTCGTACAGTTGTGGGTGTGATGTGGTCAGCAAGCCCAACTGCTTCAAAACCTCTGCTAAAATGAGGTTCTTTTGGCTGCCATTGTCGAAAATGAAATTTAGCGTGGAGCCCTTTACCCACATATGGGAGTGGAAGCGACGCTCCTCCTCCTTCGAATATTCCGGTTCCTCCTTTTGGATCTTCATGGTGGCAACGGTGACGTTGGGCTCCACATTGATAATATTCTTCCCTTTGTCATTTCCCTTTTCGGGTTTTGATTCAGGGTCAGAGCATGCATCTGATTCAGAAGCCTTCATCTCGGCCACCAATGACTACTCGGGCTGACACTCAATTGTGTTGTGAGTGGATCTCTTATGGAACTCACACCACTTTCTCGTGTCCTTCTTTAGCTTCGCGGGGTTGTTATTTTCTTGGGTCTTTGGCAGGTTGTCTTGGGCTACAATGCCTTGGATTTTTCCTTTGTTCTATGGTTTGGGGGAACCTTTCCCTTGTTTTTGATTCGTAGATCCAAAGTCATGCTTCTTCTATTTGAATTTCTGCTCAATCTTGGCAACATACTGGTATGCCATACCAAGCAAGGAGATGTCGAGGAAATCCATTTCCTCTTGAATGTATCTGTGCAAACAACTGTTGTACTTCAGCACCAAATGTTTCTCTAAATCTTTGATACCCATATTTTTGTGCACAATATGGAACATATTCGCCAACTCATGCACATTTTGATCCCTTTGTTGCCACAACGTAGTCCATTGTATGTACTTGTCCTCATAGCTCCCCATGGGATAATATTGTTACTTGATGGTGTCTCGGAAAGAATTCCAAGTGGGTATGGAAGAGAACTGAGATGGTTCTGCCTCGTCCTTTTTCTCACAGTAGGTTTCCCATTAGTCCTTGACATGGGGGGCGACTTTGAGGAGTGCAAAAATAATCTTCTCTCGGTCGGAAAAGTCATGAACCAAGAAATATCCTTCTAATTGATTCAACCATCTATCTACGGTGTCTGCATCTATTTGGCCATCAAATATGGGAATGTCAAAGTTTACTTGTACCTTAAAAGGAGTTGCGCCTCTAGAGTGGTTGTTGGATGCAGATGTCCCTCCAACAGGCTATCGTTGAAGGATTCGGGAAAAGTTATACATCATCGCATTCCTTTATTTTTCGAGGGCCTCCTCGAGCAATATTTTGATAAGATCTCCTGCTCCCTCGTCTTTCTTTTCGTCCCCCATGGGCGGCCGTCGGGGTCTATGAGGTTGATCTTGCAAAGGTTCAACCAGATTGAGCCCTAACTCCTTATACCCTGACCTTGTTCAGAACATGCAAAGAAGGATTGAGAAAGAGAAGACCCCTCTGATACCATTGATCCAAATTTATCTAGGAAGACAACATAATACACATATAACCATAAATAAAAATATCCAGCAGAAATAACACTTCATTTCATTAATATCAAAGAACTGAAATTTGTTTACAAACAAAATGGAAATAAACTAGCTAGGGCGCTGGTAGCTTATCTCTGAGAAGAGATGTGGCAGCTACATGCCTCTGAATTGTGTTACAATGAGGCTTGAGGGCCTATTTATTATTGAGAAACAATGGAAAATCCTAAGCATCCAAAAACCTAACCCTAGGAGATGAAGTGCCAAAACTATGGGCCCCGTTTGGGTAAATTGGTACATCAACTTCCCAGGGACACAACTTTAGCATATGATCTTCGTTTGACATGCTCAACACCTCGTTAGAAATATCTATCCGAGAAATACAACTTTTTATGTGAGAAACATTGAAGGAACTTCCATTTTGCTCCTTGTTTTCCCAAAAAACGTCATTTAAGGCCTCAAAACGGCTCCGAAAGTTCAGGACCCGAAAAACTGCTAAAAATAGTAAATTGTGCAACAATTAAGGAAACTGAAAAACTGAAAGAAACAATAGTGGAGCCCCAAGTGGAATAGGTGAGTGGCCACCAATATCCATCTAGAGCATTAAAGCTTTTGAATACGTGTGAGAGTAAGAAGCCATTAACAAGGGAAGAATATCACTTATTTCCACGACTAGAGAGGAAAACCATGAGAAGTAGAAAATAGATGAAAACAATAAAATAAATAACACCCCAACATGAGGATCAAAGAGAATCCACTCACTAATTCATAATAGGGAGTGAAAAAAAGCATATTCAAGACACAATATAGGGGCATTTGCGACCAATTCATCTATAAATTCTAACAATGGTTATAGAAGCATCATCTATCACGTAAGTGATCTCCACATAAAAAAGGAAATGAATACAATCTCAATCATGCTGACAAAGTAGATGGCTCCATTGCAATCAATAGATTACTTTGAAAACATTCCTATAGACTTAGATGCCTACAGACAAGGTGATTACATGCCCCCCCCCCCCCCCCCGCCCCCATGAGGTGTAAGAAATTGTTTAAGAAAAAAAAACAAAACATTATGATGAAACAAGCTAGAAGAAACATAATTATGGGTTCAAATGATCCATATTGAATTTGTCATCCTTGAAACATGGAAAATGAATAAAATCTACTCCAAGCTTGATCTATAATGTATGTATTCTGTATCTTGTTATGTAATAAATTTCTAGGTCAATACTCGTATAGCCTTAGCAAGGAAAGAATGTTTGTTTGGAATAGTTACCACCCACCTTGAAATTAGAATTTAGAAATCCTATTGGATCGTGTATCTTAACCATATGGTTAAAGTTGCATTAGTTTATATATATATATATATATAGAGAGAGAGAGAGAGAGAGAGTGAGAGAGAGAGAGAGATGCTGATGGGGTGCATTGTTAAGTCACTCTTTGATGTGAAGGTCATCAGTTTAAAACTCTGTGGCCAAAAATCTAGTCATGTTAAGAGTCTGTGTAGGCTAGGGCAGGTATGATCCTCGAGTTATTTTGATGGCTTAGATGCCTCTAGGTCTTATTTTCTCAAGTCAAAAGTTAAACCTATAGTCATCTCTGGAAGACACAAAAAACTTTAAAAATTAAAAAAACATATACATAAAATCATTTTAGAATATGTAATAAAAAAATAAACAAATTATATACATTAAACTTGAAACAAAAATGAATTCATAGTACAATATAATTTACATCATCACTTAAAAGAGTAAAGTAGAAAGAATATAATATATAGAGTACGGTAGAAAGAGTACATTAATAATATATATTTCTTATATAATATTAACCATTGGCACGGCATCAATGACTTGTCATCTATTTTTTATTGAGTCAAAATTTGGCTATGAACAAATTTTGTGTACTTAAAATATAGAATATTTTTTTTCATAATTAAACCGTAATTTTTTATTATGTTTTTTATCATTATTCTTGGAAGTTTTATATGCAAATCAAAATAATAGACATACTTACAATTGATGCAATCACATACAGATAAAGATACCAAAAATTTAGATTCGGGGAGGAAGGTAATTCAAGCATTTTCCAAACCAATGAAAAGGATCACCACCTAGCTGACCAATTTCAGATTCATGGAGGAAGGTCATTGGCGTTTTTTCCAAACCAATGAAAATGATCACTGCCCAACTCACCAATTTCATTATATGGTCATCATGGCAAAGGTTGTGGATGGATGCAAACATAATCATGATATCAAATGGCATATGCATTCCAAGCAAGAGAAATGAAAGTCATTGCATCATCAAAGGAGAAGCAACAATCCTATTTCTTACCAAAATTATTTCTCCTGAAGCAAAGTTGTTGAAATGTGATAGAGAAGCAAGGAAAAACATAAAGTGACGGAAGGAAGTTATAGAATTAATGGATGGAGAAAAGTCACTAAGTCAAGCAAGGAGGGTGCCCCATGGCCTTGTATGAGGAGCCCATGGAAGAAAGGTCAAGGTCAATTTTCCAAGTGTATGAGGCCATGGAAGCAAGGGCAAGGTCAAGCTACCAAGCTGCCAAACATATGAGGCCATGGAAGCAATGTAAAAGTCATGTTTCCAAGCCCTCGTAAAATGGCAAAGAATAGGGCTCATAGAGTTAAAGGTGAACCTAAAAACAGACCTTGTTGTGGCTCATTTGCATTTACCTTTGAAATGTTTTTCAAAACAAAAAAAAAGAATATATGATAGAAAATGTAAACTTTTGTGTGCCATAGAAGAATTTTGATTTATATATTGGTACATTAACATTACATGATGAGATGTGAAGGTGGGTCGAGTCAGGCTCATTCACGTGCAGAACAATTCAAGAGTCAGACCAATGGGCGCGTTCGGAGCATTGCGTGCCCAACAGGGTCAATTCGGGCTCATTCGCAAGCTCAAGAGGGACCAGCGGGGTAAGACACCAGATAAGCTCAGGAGGGTTACACCGTGGAGCAAACAAACTAATTTCCCAAAGGTGGAAAAAGGGCACATTTCCCTTAAACACTTAAGAGTTTTGGAGGAGTCGCAAAGGGAAAAACGGATGGTCGGGATCAAAACGTAGAACTGGAGCGGAGAGATAGAAGGCGTAGATTAAATCACAAACCACCAATTGCAAGTTTCAAAGGATATACATGGGAGGTAAATGTTGCGATATGCAATGCGGTGGGGCCCGATAGCAAATCGCAAAACGCAAGTTTTAACGAATAAGTGCAGAGGTAAGAGTTAAGTTCACCGAAGTGCGATATGTAGTGAAGGTGGGACCCGATCGCATTCGCAAATTGCAAGTTTTAATAGATAGCGCAAAGGGTTCATGTTAAAGTCACTGAAGTGCTATGTGTGATGCTAGGTGGGACCCAATCGCATAGCACACATCGTAAGTCTTAGAAGATAAGTACAAAGGAAAAGTTGAAAACAATGGAATGCGAAGTGCGATGTCGGGCAGATGCGATGTGGTTTCAAAAGTGAACTCCAAAGGTCTTCAAATTCGAAGGTAAGGCATTCCTGTGTTAAATCGCATCAAAGGAAAGAAGGAGGATTACAATGTAAAGCCGGTGAAACGCCTTGATAACGGAGGAAAGCAGAACGCGGCAGAAGAACTCGGGTAAGTGACCAAACGCATATCAAAGGAGAAGATGCAGATTCAGGTAGCAGGTGATATGATTGACCACGTTTGAAGCACAGGGGCATAGGCAGATTCAGGAAGAAGAGCGTATAGCGGCCCTATTAGGAGTACTACAGATGGGTCAAGTCGGGCGCTGAGGTGTCGTTACAGATCTGTGCAGCCACTGCATCATAACCAGAAAGGACACCTTGGCACTTCGAGAGGACGCTTCAACAACATCAGATTCAGCAAAACGAACATATTTCCAGTTTTGATTTGTTTTCTCAAGTATGATTGCATAAGTAATCTTGACAGTTTAGGTAGTTGAATAGTTTCAAGAAGTTCAAGAGTTACGAACCACTGTGATGTATTTAAGTAGATAGAAATAAAGAAAAGAGGTTCTGAGTTTTGGACCTCTAGATTACTGTTAATTTGGTACTGAATTTTTCTAAGAAATTAATGAAAGAAGATCAAGTTTCCTGCACCTGTTGATGTTGATATGTCTTTCGAGTTTCCCTCTGTGTTCATTCCTATTTGAATGAAGTGAAGTAATGTAGCAGTCGGTCTCTTAATTACATCTGTGAGTAAGAGTTAAATCACCTTAATTTGCGCTCCTTCACCTCATCTCTTCTCTTTTCGCAAACTCGTGATAGAACTTTAAAGTAATAGATTCTGTGTTTACAACATATTATTTCGAGTTTCCTCAATCTCCATGATTTCCTCTGAAAATTAAAAGTGGTAGATTCTATGTATTCAGCATATCATTTTGAGTTTCTCTTACAATTCTTCTATTCATTTCATTCAAGTATCAGCAATTTATGGCATTGTGAAGGCTTTCATTATATTAGATTATTGAGGGTATTAAGTAATTAGATTCAAAAGGTGTTAAATAGAGGCCCTTTGATATCGTAATTGTGACATACATTTATAAAATGTCTTAAGTACTGATTCCTTACCACAACCAAGGAATTGTTTTCTGAGATACAACAGACCCCACCAAGGATACATAGTTCAAAAGGATAAAAGAGCTAGGATGAGTTATAGGAGGACATAGTGGGAGGATTATCTTGTAACTCATTTACTCTAGCCTAAGGATGAATACTTTTATTATTGCAACTAAATTGAAAAAGAAGGTCCACAAAATAGTAGCATAACATGGGGTGAGAATGCTAGAGAGGGATTAGTAGATGGAATGTGCATAGAATTTTTTTTAAGGGATTAGACAATGTCAACTCATAGAGTTGGGAAAATGGATGAGGTTTCTAAATAGGAGAAAAAATGAGGTTGATGGAGGTCATGGCAGACATAGCTTGGGAAGCAAAGAGAAACAAGCAACTAAATTGATAAAGGAAGTCAACAAAGTAGTAAAATAACATGGGGTGAGAACCCTAGAGAGGGATCAATACATGGAATATATGCATAAGAATATATGTTTAAGTAATTAGAAGTTTTAACTCAAAGGGTTGGGTAATTGGATGAAGTTGCTACAAAGGGGACACTATATGAGTTGAGGTTGATGGAAGCCATCAAGGACATGGCTTAGGAAGAAAAGGGAAAAACTTAGAATTAGGAATTCCTCAAAGCAAGTAAGCACATAATCACTAAGAAGTTGAACATTCTTATTAGTGAATGCTATGCAAAGAATATATATATATATATATATATATATATATATATATATATATATATATATATATATATATATATATATATATATATATATATATATGGATATGGCACAAAATAACTAGCCATGTAGTCACAATAAAGAATTTCAATCCAACTCTCTTGCTCAATTTTATGTTCCTATCCTTTATGTGGAATCTCAGTATGTTTGGTCTACAATCATTGCATTTTTGTTTTCAAACAATATAGAAAATGTGTCTCACAAGGCCAACAACAATTATAGGATTTCTACTCTTATTCTTGGTTTAGATTGTCGTAAAGGCATTTGGCCTATTTGTTGATCCTATTGTATGAACCACTGCTTTCTAGACACAATGTCGACTTCTTGCCTAAAAGTTGAAGTTATAATAGGAAAAAATCAAAATTATTTTTACTTCATGCTTTGAATATAGTTTTGTGTATCATGCATTTTTCCTACTGTAATATAAAAATCTCTTTCATTTTTTACCGAGATTTATGTTGTACATAAAGGACATTGTATTTATAAAACAAAGGGAAAATGATAATAACATCATACTTGTAACAAACAAGGTCCATATACACAACGAAGAGATTTAAAATATATGAAATATGATTTTTTTTATCATACGATAATAAACATATATAAATATTTGAATACATAAAAGATATGAGATAATGGAATTGTTGCAAATGAAGGCCTGCTTATATAGCTAGGAAAATGCCTTTTCATGAATAGTCATGTCCATTTTCAGTAAATAATTATTATTTAATTAACTATTATTATTATCATTATTGTTTATTTATATTATTTATATACATTTTATTCATAGCATTTCCTTCCTATTCAAAAAATTTTGTCCTCAAAGCCATCTTTTATGAATTCGTCGAGTTGTCATCCATGTTGATACAAGATGATAGGATTCTTTGAGTGATAGACAAAATTGTCGAACTGAGAAGTGATCTGGCCATCGTAAAACAATCTTCTATGGAGTCTTGAAGTTGATAGAAACTTGTGATGAATTGTTATAACATGACTTGATTGAGCAAACTTCAGTGTTCTTTGGGACATAAATTTGTTGTTTATGTTCTGAGTGATACATATTGGTAGACTGATGAAAATGTATGTTATTGCGATTAAGATGTTGACAAGGAATTCTTGTGATTTAATTTCCCTTAAACATGTTTGTGATGATTTCTTGACTTCCCTGAGGTATCTGATTTCATTCAGGCATAGAAGTTACTTAGTTAATTGTTGGATCTTTACTTGAAATCTTTGTCTTTTGAATTGCAATATCTGAAAATGTTTTCACTTCTACCAGTTTGCCATCTTCTTGAGTTGTAATATTGACTAGATCGATGTTCATTCTTTTTTCTTCAAACTGGATTGTTACCTCTGAAAATTTTGATGCTTCTTTTTAAATAAGTTGTTCTAATTTGTCTTTTAGTAGCTTCTTGGCACTATTAAGCTTCTTTATTTGTGTAAAAAAGTTTTGGTTATGATTCCTTGGACATGAAAGTTCTTTGTTTTATGAATTGTTGACTTTATCCTTAGTATCCTTCTCCTCATCTTTTAAAATTCCGAGTTGTTCTAATAATCTTTGATTAAAGTCTTTTAAGTACAATTTTTATTTTTTTTATTTTTTTATCTTTTATTTTTTATTTTTAGATTCTCATTGAATTTCTTCTCGACACATTCATTTCTTCTTCAAATTTTTTCTTTCTTCCATTGGATTTCTTGACCTTCGCAAGTAATTTTTGTATGTGGTCCCTTAGACACAAAATTTCCTCGTCAATTTTTGTTAATTTTGTTCTAGTTTTGCACGTCTTTCTTCTAATTCTATCATTTGCATGATTTCATTATCTACACACAAAATTTCCTGGTCATTTTTTGTTGATTTTGTTCTAGTTTTGCAAGTTTTTATTCTAATTCTATCATTTTCACAGAGTTTATTTTCTTGACATTCTTCTACATTAAATAATTTTCCACATGTTGAACAACATAATTCACATTTTTTATGAATCCATGGTTATTCAATGTATGTTTTACAAAATAAACATTTAGTCTAAAATTATGATTGTTATGTGAAACTCATTTTGACTCTGTAAGGATACATTTCTTTGTATCTTTATACTTCGGTCAAAATAAATTTAATAATATATCACTTTACCCCATTTTCTTATAATTTTGATTGAAACTTTTAAATTGAATTGACTGATTTAAATTGTCCTTCACGCCTTTCTTTCTTTTTCTTCTCTTGATTTCCTTTTAATTAAAAAAACAACATTTCCCTTTCTGATGTTGATAAGTAGTTTTTTCAAATTATAATAATTTGAAAACTTCTCAAACCTTTATAACTCTACCAATTTAATTTAAAACTCTGGTGGAGCCTTAAAGTTCAACTTTCCTCAAGTAAATATATTCACATGGAATTTTTGGGCCTAATTTTGTTTGTTTATTTATTTAATTTATGTTATAATGAAGTTAAGGTTAGGTTAATCTTCAAGAGTTGTGTTAATTTTTAATTTCTTTCCCAATGGCCACCTTAGGGAAAGTTATGTCCAAATTTCAAATTTTTGGCCATCTCACGGAAATCCACATCCAAATTTTGATTTTTCAACTAGATATGAATCGGCTAGGTTGGCCACCTTAGGGAAAGTCATGTCCAAATTTCATTTTTTTGGCCACCTTAGGGAAAGTCGCGTCCAAATTTTGATTTTCAACTGGATATGAATTGGCTAGGTTGTGGCATGCAAGTTTGTTAATTTTGGACAACTAGGTCCAAACTCCATGTTGTGATGCTCAGATGAAGATGCCAATATTTCTTTTGGGTTCCTCTTTCGGAGAGGTGCAAGATCAATCTAAAAATCATCTTTATCCAATGAGCAGAACATTTAGTTTGAATTTATTTTTAATCTATTCAAAGTATTTGCAGGCCGGCCTTAAGGTTTTGTGCCCCAGCAGTTGTGTCACACACCCTCACTAATGGATATAAATAGGATTTGTCTTTAGTGATACTTTTTGAAGTTTCAGGTGCTGGAATCCGATGAAAAAATTTGAGGTAAAATCTTGGTTTTTGTTATTCAAACTGGTTTTTTTACTCTATATATGGATTCAGCGCCCTCAAAAACCTCTAGGGCACTTCGATTGTGCAAAGTTAGCAATCAAACTTCTCTTTTCAATCAATTCCTGCTGGAATTTAGAGAAATTACGCCATAAAAAGTCACTGTAAAAGCCTTCAAAAAGTCGCACTAAAGACTACTCGATATAAATAAGGTCAACGTTGGAGGACATTTCACTCATTTCATCCTCACACATTTCTCTCTCCTCATCTGATTGGTTCGATGACCTTGGTGGCTCTTCTCTCTCCACATGTGGGAAATCTGGGAGTAGCACTTTTTGGTTTTCGATCTAGGGTTTCTGCAACAAACTTTGACCAAAGTTGACTTCGGTCAACACAAGGTCAAATCGGCCCGAAACTCTCCCAAAATTTTGATTGTTCTAATCCGCATTTTCTGGCACTATTCCCAAGGCAAAACGTTCACTTTGACTTTTTAGCATTAACCTAGCTGCTGCTG
Organism: Pinus albicaulis; assembly: GCA_034641835.2. Lineage (NCBI taxonomy): Eukaryota > Viridiplantae > Streptophyta > Pinopsida > Pinales > Pinaceae > Pinus > Pinus albicaulis. The sequence goes on from CM076580.1 coordinate 360,936,749, forward strand.
CTATTTACATTGACCGTTCACTGACAACATTGACTTTTTGGGTTGACCGTTTAGATGTCCTAGAGGGTTGTGTGACATTGCTGGTTGGCTGACCATATTGAGACTTTGCTAGTTGAATCATCATGTTGATTGTCGTAACGCACCAACACAATTACATATTTCTGGCTTGTCTTCTGTTGATCTACTGGTATGTTCTATCAGCATTTTACTTTATTATTTATGTGATTGCTGTCTGATATTGAAGAGAGAGTAAATTTGCATCAAGCATAGAACATCTACATAAATTTACATGGTATCAGAGCTGAGGTGAAGAGAAAGCCCTAATTTGTAGCAATCACCAAAGAAGAGGATGGGTTCCTCAAACTACAATGGCTTTAAGTCTTATGACAAATTGACTAGGAAGGATGACTTCCATGCTTGGAAGAAGACATTGGATCTTAATTTGGAAGACCAAGATGTCATGGACTATGTGCAGGGTAAAATCCAAGAGCCTCCATCCACTGCAAATTCTGCCGCCAAAACAAAATATAAGAAGTGGGAGATCAAAGCAAAACTGATGATCAGGGACTCAATTCACAAGATTCTAGTTGCCTACATCTCTGAGCTGGGAACATCCAAAGAGATGTATGATAAGTTGGTCCACATGTTCAAGGCCAACAATGTGAATCAAGTCTTATTCTTCAAGAATCAATTGAAGAATCTGAAGAAAGGCAGGGATGAGTCTGTACAATCATACTTTCTAAAGCTGGCTGAGATCAAGAACAATCTGTTGGCTATTGGGGAGACAATAGTTGATCGAGAAATGGTACTCACCGCACTTGGAGGTCTCTCATCCGAATGGTATGTGTTCAACACTACCATTCTCAATAACAATGTGATACATGACTTTGACGAAGTACTATCGAGATGCGTACAAGAAGAGACAAGAATGAAGGAGTATGGAAATGAAGGAAATGATGCCTATGCTGCTCATTTTAGAAAGAAGAACTTTGGTGGTCCAAAGAACAAAGGAAGAGCAGGGGCCCAAGGAAAGAAGGGCAAGTGTTGCACTTGTCATAGGCCAAGTCACTATGCTAGAGAATTCCCTTTCAAAAAGGATTCTCCTAATGATGATGACAACAACAACAATCGGAGAAATGGCAATCAAAGGAATAGCAGGTCCAAGGGAAAGAGGAAGGCTCCCTCCGACGGAAATGGTCAACCTTTCAAAAGTTCGAGAAACTCCAGGTATGAGAAATCAAATGTTTTTGATAAAATAAATGAATTCATTCTTGTATCTTCCCTCTCTATTGCATCTCCACCCGACACTATGGATGTCTGGTTGATAGATAGTGGTGCCTAAAGGCACATCACTGGGTTCAAGGAAGCACTCTCTGATATGGTTGAGAAGGATACTAATCTGGAAATTATCTTTGGAGATAATGCCACGTCATATCCCGTGAAAGGGACGAGAACTGTGACCCTCCACTTGTCTCAAGGTCAAGTCCTCCACTTGCAGGATGTACTCTATGTACCTAATTTGAAGAAGAACCGTGTGTCTATATCGACCATGGAAGACAAAGGATTCAATGTGGAATTAATTGATGGAAAGGTGCGCACGTGGAAGGAGAGTTTCAAAGAAGCTATCATGATTGGGTTTAGAGTTGATACACTCTACCAGGTTGGAGGAAGTTCACTGGGAGAGATGACGTGTGATACTATCCGACAAGCTGAACTATGGCACCGGAGGTTTAGACACCTTCACTACAAGGCCCTTCCCGAAGCAAGGAAGGTGGTGACGGGGATGCCCGAGTTCTCAAATAATCATGAAGGTGTATGTCAGGGTTGTGCCGAAGGAAAGCATACAAGGGGACCTTTCCCCTCAAGCGTCACAAAGACATCTGATGTCTTGCAATTGATACATTATGATCTATCTGGTATGTTTCCCATGACATCTATGGGAGGATGCTCTTATTATATCACGTTCATAGATGACTTCTCTCACAAAACCTGGATATACTTCTTGAAGAAGAAGGATGAGGTTTTCATGTGGTTTTGTACCTTCAAAGCCTTGGTGGAAAATCTGACAGGGAAGAAAATCAAGATATTGAGGACTGATAATGGCGCTGAATATGAGATGAATGAGTTCAAGAAATTTTGCAGAGAAGCTGGCATCAAGAGGGAGACCACAATGTTTGTGGGCTACAATGAAACTTCGAAGGCCTATAGATTCTATGTGCCTGGTCAAAGGAAAGTGGAGATATGCCACGATGTCACCTTTGATGAAGATGCTTCCCTGAGGAAAGTAGTCAATCTTCCGAGATCTAAGGGAGATCATAAAGCAAGGCCTGGAAATCAAGAATAACCAAAGGATGATACGATGCCTGATGTTGAAGGACCGATGGACCTGATTGATCCACTTCCTTCACTAGGGAAAAGACCATCATGGCTCCGGGAAACTCTCGAGGATGCCGAGAGACATATGGCCCCAAGGGGGACATTCCGTGAAAGCAAGAAGCCGAACAGATACCAACGGTATCTAGCAGCCATGAGTATCATTGTACAATCTGAGCCTGGATCTTTTGAGGAAGTTGTAAAGCATCAAGTCTGGAAGGCTGTTATGCATGAAGAGTATGAGTCCATAATGAAGAATGATGTCTGGGATGTAGTTCCAAGACTGGAGGAAAAAGCAATTGTCACCTCGAAATGGCTCTACAAGATCAAGCATGAATTTGATGGAAGTGCTGAAAAGTTCAACGCAATATTCGTTGCTCGTGGCTTCTCTCAAAAGGAAGGCATAGACTATGATGATATATTTTCACCTCTGGCCCGATATACCACCATCCGATCAATCATAGCCCTTGTTGCTACGCAAGGATGGAGTCTTCATCAGATGGATGTAAAGACCGCATTTTTGCATGGTGCGATAAAGGAAGAGGTGTATGTGGAGCATCCTCTGGGGTTCAAAGTCCAGGATCAGGACACCCATGTCTGCAGGTTGAAGAAAGCCCTCTATGGGCTGAAGCAAGCACCCAGACATTGGTACGAGAGGATAGATAGCTACCTGATGACGCTGGGCTTCACTTGTAGTAATGTTGATCCGAACCTTTACTTTAAGGTTGATAGAGAGAAGCATCTCAGTCTGGTGTTGTATGTGGAAGACCTCTTCCTGGTAGGTGTTGACCCTCTCATTCATCAATGCAAGAGGGAGCTCGCTGCTGAGTTCGAGATGAAAGACCTAGGACTGATGCATTACTTCCTAGGCCTGGAGGTCTGGCAGAGACCTGGCAAGATTTTCCTTTTTAAAAAGAGAATCCATATAGGTGAAATAGATTTATAGAAGAGAGGAATAACCTGTTTCTGAGTTTTTTAATAACTCAACGTTTCAAACTTCCTAAGTGAGTCCATCATCAAGGGTAGACGCCAAATATACTTTGAAATGTTGGGAGGAATAGGGCAAAAGAATAGAAGAATAAATAGTGAATTAAGAGGAGTTTATAAAGGTCGGTTTTGATGAATGATAATTTTAATTTAATTAAAATAATTTAATTGAATTATGTAATTATTTATTAGAATTATGTCTATATTTAAAATTAATTTATATAATTAATTAATCTACTATTTTAATTTGTTTAATTTAATTTGATTTATTTTTTTATTTTTATTTTTTTTAATAGAGATATAAAGTATTAAGATAAGTTAAACCTTACCGAATTAAAAGCAAAAAAATATTTATTTATATTTTATTTGTTGTATTTATTTAATTATTTATATATTTTTCTTTTTAATTTATTTATTTATTTAATGACTTATTTCAATTATACCATGGTATTATTAGTTTTAATGTCTTAAGAGGTATGATGTAATAAGTGTTTTCAAGTGTTGCTAATGATAAGTCCATCATCATACTGCTTCGGGAACGAAGTTGATATCCTTGAGCACCAATGAGGCCAAATACATTGCAACATGTATGGCCTGTTGTCAAGTCACTTGGTTGCGAAAGATCTTCAGTGATTTGTTCGAGCATGTGCTAGATGCCACCGTTATCCTTTGTGATAACCAAAGGGGCATTCGATTGTCAAAGAATCTCGTGTTCCATGATCGATTCAAGCATGTTGATGGTTGGTACCACTTTATCCGGGATATGGTACAGCGAGGCACCGTGAGGCTTGATCATATAGGAACTGATGAGCAGATCACGGATATTCTCACAATGCCCTTGGGGAAGGTCATGTTCCTAACCTTCCCTGAGAATCTTAGAATCGTGGAATGACCCTATTCTAAGGGTCCTGTTGGACGATGAGCTCTGGGAGCTCTAGGGGGCCATGGGGATAGTTCCTTGGAGCTATAAGCACACATGGGGCTAGGCTTGCCGAACCTTGTGGTGCTTTTGCCCCACCTTTATGATATTTGAGTTGGTTCACCTCTCATGATTTGTGCCCCGTATGCATCCTACCCACTAAGTTCCGGACTCATGGGAAGTACCTCTCATTTGGCCAATGAGGTGGGAAAAGCTAGAGACTAGTAGCAAATATTGATGGACACATCAGAGATTTCCGTACTCTCGATCTAGGATGGCACGTGTCCAACAACTTGATCTGGGATCAAGTCTAATGGTGTTTCGGACCTCCAACTGACTTTGGGTCAGTGAAACTAACTTCGAGTTAATATATGACTCTCGAGTCCAAGAGAGGTTTCAGACCTCCAACTGACTTCGAGTCAGTGAAACAAACTTCGAGTTAGTATATGGCTCTCTCGAGTCCAAGAGAGGTTTCGGACCTCCAACTGACTTCGGGTCACTAAAACTAACTTCGGGTTAGTATATGACTCTCGAGTCCAAGAGAGGTTTCAGAGCTCCAACTGACTTCGGGTTGGTATGAGACTCTTTGTGAGTCCTATAGAGATTTCAAACCTCTGGGCTAAATCTGTCAGCCGGGAATGACATCTTTGTGACTGACCCACTTCTGTTCTGAAATAAAGAAGCCAGCAAAGCAAGTTACGACGGGATGACGCACGATGTTTGGATTGCACAAGTGGATGGAGTTCTCCCTATTTGAGAGGGAGTGTTAATTTTGGACAACTAGGTCCAAACTCAATGTTGTGATGCTCAGATGAAGATGCCAATATTTTTATTGGGTTCCTCTTTTGGAGAGGTGCAAGATCGATCTAAAGATCATCTTGATTCGATGAGCAGAACATTTATTTTGAATTTATTTTTAATCTATTCAAAGTATGTGCAGGTCAGCGTTAAGGTTTTGTGCCCCAGCAGTTGTGTCACACACCCTCACTGATGGATATAAATAAGGTCAACGTTGGAGGACATTTCACTCATTCTCACACATTTCTCTCTCCTCATTTGGTTGGTTCGATGACCTTGGTGGCTCTTCTCTCTCCACACGTGGGAAATCTGGCAGCAACACTTTTTGGTTTTTGGTCTAGGGTTTCTGTAACAAACTTTGAGCAAGGTTGACTTTGGTCAACGCAAGGTCAAATCAACCCGAACCTCTCCCAAAATTTTGATTTTTCTAATCCGCATTTTCTAGCACTATTACCGAGGCAAAACACTGACTTTGAATTTTCAGCATTGACCTAGCTACTGTTGTTGTTTGTGTTGACCATTTACTAACAATGTTGACTTTTTGGGTTGACTTTTGAGTTGACCGTTTGGCTATCCTAGAGGGTTGTGTGACATTGCTGGTTGGCTGACCATATTGAGACTTTGCTAGTTGAAGCATCCTGTTGACCGTCGTAATGCACCAACACAATTATATATTTATGGCTTGTCTTATGTCGATCTACTGGTATGTTCTATAAGCATTTTACTTTATTATTTATGTGATTGTTGTCTGATACTGAAGAGAAAGTAAAGTTGCATCAAGCATAGAACATCTACATAAATTTACAAAGTTGTTGCAAAGCTTGGTGCCGACAGAATAATGGAATTGTAGCAATGGCATAGGATGACCTTCGGCAACAATTGGTATAAGTTTGAAGAGAATCTACTAGGGTTGCTTGCAGTGTCAGAGATCGCATTGGTTGTTGTGGAATCAATTTGCAAATGGCACTAGTGGCCTGGTCAAAGCGGTCGACAAGGAAAGGAGGAGGTCAATGGGTGCCTTGGACTACGGCTATTAGCACCAATAAATGGTGGTCCAACAATTGTTACTAGTGGAAAGTTAGGTACATACATAAGGTTTTATATATATATATATATATATATATATATATATATATATATATATATATAACTTATATATGTCTGTATATATTTTATCATGTAATTTTTGTCTTTTCTTGTGTTTGATATATTCTTATTTTTTTTAAATATATATATTATTTCAATGTATCTATTTAAAAAAAAAAATTAATAATTTATCTTTTTCTTTTTTTCGAAACACTTGTTCTGACGAAGAGTTGATGGCCAAAGACCGCTCTAATACCAATGTAACAAAGAAAGTTCCTATACGCAATAAAGAGATTCAAAACCTCTAAGATATGAAAATATCCATCATAAGATAATATATATATATATATATATAAATTAGGAATTATTTACAAATGAAGATCATCTTATATAGCTAGACAAATATATATATATATATATATATATATATATATATATGTATATATATATATATATATATATATATAACACTACTATCTTAATACAATAATATTTTACCACAATAATCCCTTAACAATGGGAATTCACAACATATTCCAACCATATTTAACAACATGAATCAAAACATTTACAACATATCCAAACTATGTTTAAGAACATGAATCAAAACATTGTTAAAATTGGTCAACTATTTTATTTTTGGAATTCATTGAATGATACAAGATCTACACTATCTACTAATGTGGAAGCATCCATGTTGACACACATGCTTGCATCCCCACTCATAGAAGGAGACTTGGGCACAAAGGGTTTGCACAACATAAAACCTTACAAGTACACAAGGCAGTCAGATCAACTCAAGAATACACGAACAACCACTCAAGAATACACCAATTTATCATCCGAATTACATGCTTTGGGTTTGAGGGTTTGAGACCTGCAAATAGAGATTCCAAATTTGTCTATAAACTCTTTTCTTATACCCAAAAAAAAAAAAACCAATGCAATGCACAACATAAACCTGCAAGGCACTAAGATCAGCCCAAGAATACATGAATAGTCTTGAAAATATTTTATCATTTCCACTAATGGCTTGACATGAATAGTCTTGAAAATATTTTATCATTTCAACTAATGGCTTGGGTGTCTAACGACCTTAAAATGGAGATTTCAAATTTGTCTATAAAATTTGAAAAATGCTTATATACAGATGGATGAGGGTAATGTACCATCACATAGGAAAATGTGTATATATAGAAATGCTTATATATAGATGGATGAGGGTAATGTACCATCACATAGAAAAATGTCATATATATAGATATAGACCAGGGTAATGTACGATCACATATATATATATATATATATATATATATATATATATATATATAAGAGTAATTAACCATCACAGAAAACAAATGGAGGAGACATTGTAGATTACAACTAAATAAAATCCCTCAATATTTCAAAACCTAAAAAATAGACACTAATATGTGAAAGTAAGTAGGTTTATTTTTCAAAGATGAAAAGTCTTTGTTAATGAAGCAAAGTAGACAAACAAATCCTGGTCAAGTCATGTTAACTAAATGAAAGAGTTAAAAAAAAAAAACAAATGAAAGCAAGTTATAAATGAATGAGTTTACAAAAGAAAACAAATAGTTCTGTATCAATAACAAATCAATATATGTTATGTGTTTTTCTTGTGTCCAATTATGATAATACATTTAAAGGCAATGGAGGAAAGCTATACATTTAAAGGAAATGGAGGACAAGAAGGAAGGTGAGTTGTACCTTGAAAATCCCTCCTCTATGTATATCCACTTCTTAAAAAGCATAACTAGCGGCCATAATTAGAAAACCAATTTTTAAACTGTTCTTGTGCGAAATATGGAATAGAACTGTTATAAACTGGAGCATATTCATGTACATCCCTTGAATCTAAAAATCATTTAAAAAGGATTCTATAACTAAATAACAGAGCTTTAAAAGCAACAATCGTGTCTAGGAAAGTCCTATTGAAACTGTGGACGAGCATTAGCAAACAGTGCACATTTTTTTACTCGAACACATTCACTGAGCGTCTCCTGGTTAACAATCAACTTTCCCACTATGGTAAATATCCCGCAGAATTGAAGAGTCAGGGTTCTTATCAACATATATCTCCAAGAAGCGTTTTTCCGTTAGACAAAAAATACGAGGATAAATCTTGTCTGTCTTCAACCCTTGACTGGACTTCAATGCCTCCATTACTCTATACCGAGGAATCAACTTCTTCGCCAAACTATAGCCAAACAGAGCCCGATACTTGACAAGAATATCCAACGGAATGCCCACAGAATTGACTAGAAAATCCACATGATGCTTCACATTTTCGTCTGAATACTCAAGAATCAACGGCCATCGCTTCAATAATTCTGAAACTTGTTTTTCTGAAAAACAATTGTTCAAACACTGCAATCTTTGTTCTAAGTTTTCTTTCCCAAAATTCTACGCAAAAGAGAAGCAAACATTTTGGATCCCTTATGACAACCGAGATTCTCAGCAAGAAAAGGCATTGCATTTGATAATGATGATTGGCTAGTTATCACTCGTTTCCATAGCACCCTAGCCATCATCTGTGTAGAAGGGAGGAGGCGATAAGAAGCAATTGCCTAGTAATGAATGAGAAGGCGATAAGAAGCAATTACCTGGAAATGGATACACACAGAGGATGAATGTCGGCGGAGGCTGCAAAGCTAAGCAAAAGCATAAACGGGTTCATTCACGCATACAGCTTGGTCATATGGGTAGGCCCCATTGTGTTTTAGACTGCGAATATGTGTGGGAAAATTCAAGACCAGCTTAATACAACTTTGGAAAAAATAATCTATGCTATTTTCTCTCTCTATAGAGATATATTTTGGGTTTTTGTAGTTTTATTGAAAAAACATTATAAATGTTGAATTTAGATGGCTGTGATTTTCATATAAATGACTTTTATTGTCAATTGTTTTCCAAATATTTAACCCTGAAAACCAACTTCTCCACAAATTACTTAATCTATACCTTGTAGTTTGTTTTAATTTATTATTTATTATTTATATCAATGGTAAAAATATAAAATATTATTAATTAATTTTATTCTAAATATAAAAAATAATAATGTTATAGTTTTTAAGGTTATTTTATTTGGTAGAGTTTTTGTTATTAAAAAAATTTCGCTATTTAAAGGTTACAGTTCAATTTTCTCTACACTATTGAGATTAGGTTTTGTGGTGGAGCCACTAGGAAGTGATCCTTTAGGGTGGTGATTGAGCCACAAGGAAGTGATCCATTAGGGTGGATTTTCCTAATATAAATATTCTATGGACACAGCTTATCTTGTGATCATTAAACCACATAAATAATAATAATAATTTTATAATTAAACCACATAAATAATAATAATAATTTTATAATTTATATTTATATAGATTATAAAAAAAATGTTAATTTATAATAAATAAATAAAATTCCAACTTTTATTATTAGGCAAAGTTGATAAACATATTTTTTTATCTTTGGTTGAGATTAAAATCCTTCTCCTAGAATGATTTTATTCTTATAAAATATTAAGTAAAGTGGGAATTACTCGCTTATGATAATGTTTTACTTTCAACACCTTTATTTTGCAAAATCTAAACTAGCAATTGCACTGAGATAAGATAAGATAAGACAATTATATTTATGTCCAACTAATGACCATAAAGTAGGTCAAAAGGACTGGTGAGTACAATGATGTCCATACAATGTGGGAGAACCAAACGGTCTCATATAAAGATACAATGCATGAATATAAAAGGTACAATGCAAGAAAATAAAAATACAATGCATGGAGTGCCATGGCGGAGAAGATCCAAGAGCTAATGGGTCTGAGGATCAAACTCATCTCTCCTGACATTTGAGGTTGAATGAATACTTAAGAAACTCCACAAAGTCTGTTGGCCTGATGAAGGGTCGGTGGAAAGTGCAGACTGTCCGTTAGATCGTTGCCTAGGGGAGTTCGTGCACTGTTGAGCTCTGGAGGACCTAGTCTGTCTCCCAAGAATGGATCTGAGACAGATTTGTTGTTGAAATATCGTGTAGCGGGGTGAGGTTCCACAGATCCTCACTGATCTAGAGCATGGATATGAAATGGTATCAATCAGTCTCTTGGTGCCCTTGTCTGAAGGTAGTACCCTAAAAAATTTCGTCATCTTATGTGTGGGGTCTGGTCTGATGGGAGGCTGAAGAATATGCGCTCGAAACCTGAGAGCCTCGAGCATATATTGTGCCAAACATCTTTGATTTGGATACCTTAAAAAGTCGCCGAGGGTCTAAGCATCTCTGAACAAACAATGGAACCTTCCTCTAATCTCGTAGTAGACCGAGCATCCAAAAATAAAGTGCACCCCGGTCACCACATCCTGTAAAGGAATGTCAATAGGAGGAGTAGGGGAATGTGAAAGGTAATAATCAAGTGAAATATATGGACAATAAAATATAATCGAAATTTGAGTTTCTATATATGTTCTAAAGATGTAGGAGGAAGTTAAATTAAAGAAGAAAGTTACATTAAGATAAATGTCCCAAAACAATGACAATCCTTGTAGGCACAAGGAACATAGAAAAAGAGTTTAATTTATTTATGGTTTTTTAAAATGACATGAAATAAATTATGAACATAAATCAGAGTGCATAGGGGTTGGGCGGAGGCATTCAACGCTACTGAAAATCTTTTTTTTAATAGAAAGGGTGAAAAGGAAATGATGGCATTTGATCTTGGTGGAGATTTCTCTGATGGATTATGGCTTGCTTGAAAGGAAGCAAAGGTCCTTTGTTGTTACAACCAAAAGTTCTATTGCAACATCATTGAAAGAAACAAAATTTTCTAGATGGTCAGTGTGGTCATGCAATTCAAGACGAAGTACATACTGGTAGTCACATTCAAAGAAGGCATTGTTGCATTTCATGCAATGCCACATGTTGTCGAATTGTTGGACAACCTTGTCCATGCATTGCATCTCATCAATGCTAAGGGGGCATGCAAGGAAGAAAAAAACTTCCATGTTAATTGTTGTAGCAATCGCATTGAAGACAATCCATGGATATTTCTCAAAGAGGAATATTGCAACAAGTTTAGAGATTGTTTTTGTTTTGAGGGTCATGTTAGAGACACCATTATATTTTTTACTCAGTGAAGGGGGGGATGCATTGAAACTTGTTTCTTGAAACCATTGTTGGAGCTGACATGTTTCAACAATATATGGGTTTATAAGAAGGCAAGTAGTGGGGATATTTCCAATAGTCCTTCCATTTAACTCGACGAAATTGACCCCTTTTGTTTACAAGGACTGGAGTGGTTTCCAAGGTGCGAAGGTCAAAAAGTTCGTCCCCTTCAGCATGGCATTGCACACCCCATAAGGTGATATCGATGTTACTGCCTAGCATGTGTTATGAAACCAACTCCCAAAATAGAAGAAAAGATAGATCAACGCCTTAGAAATTAGCCACTTTGAGGGTGCAACCTCCTTTACATTACATAAATGAACAATTCTTGGATGACACAAATGAAAAAATGTCCTTTCTATATATAAGAGTCCATGGGGTCACAATATAATCCTAGCCGACCTAACAATAATAATGTAAGGGCACAACAATAACAATAGTGGGCTTTTATGGGGCACAATAATAACAATATGGGAACTAGATGGGTACAACAATAACAATAAGTGGGCTACACTAACAACAATAAGAGACTACACTGGTAATATAGGGACCTAACATGCCCCCCTCCTTCAAAAAAGTGTTGTCCTCAATGCCTGAGTAGCTCTGGATGCTTCTGTATAAAATTCTCATCCTCCCATGTGAAATCTTCAGTGGGTAAGTTCTTCCACTTAGTGAGATACTCTGAAATTGATCGATTTCATAGCTGTCGAGTTCTTGTTTCCGTGACTGCTTCAGGTTCAAATATGATTTTTCCTTCCTCATCAAGTTCTCAGAATATTGTTTGAACTAGAAATTTGTCACCTATAACCTTCTTTAAGCAGGAAACATGGAAAACTCGGTGCACTCAAGAAGAAGCAGGAACCTCCAATTTGTATGCCATAGTACCAATATTTTGCAACACATTGTAAGGAACATAGTACTTTGACGATAATTTATTATCCTTCCTAGCTTATTTGAGGGGCATTTGTTTGTATGGTTGTAACCATAAAAATACCCAGTCTCATACATCAAAAATTCTCTCACTGTGATGTTGATATGCATGTTGTTTCATTCGATTTTGTGCCAAATTTAGGTTATCCTTTAAGAGTTGGAGAACTTGTTGTTGATGCTCAATGTGATCTTCCACTGCTTGAACCTTAGAATTTTCTCTTAAATATGATGTGATGGATGGTGGATGATATCCATAAAGTGCCATAAATGGGGTCATTTTTTTTGCAGTATGGAAGTAAGTGTTATACCACCATTCAGCCAGAGGTAACCACTTGACCCATTGTATTTGTTTATCAGATACAAAACAATGAAGATATCCTTCCAAACATTTTTTCCCTATCTCATTTTTCCCATCGGATTGAAGATGGTAAGATGAGCTATGAGCTAGTTGAGTACCCAAACAAGAAAATAATAACGTCCAAAAATTTCCAGTGAAAATGGGATCTCTATATAATCATTGGGTTTCCATGTAGCTTTTGAATTGTTTCCATAAATGCAGTAGCAATTGTAGTTGCTTTAAATGGATGAGATAATGCACAAAAGCGTGCATACTTGGTAAGTCTATCAACTACCACCATAATGACACTCTTTCCTTCGGACTTAGGTAAAAATGTGATAAAATCCATTGAAACATCCTCCCAAAGTTGATTTGGAATGGATAAAGGTTGTAGCAGACCTAGGGTCTTAATTGTCTCCATTTTATTTTGCTAACAAACCAAACATTCTACCACAATATTTTGAATATCAGATTTAAGGCCATTCCAAAAAAAATATTTTTCACCCTATGGTAAGTTTTTAAAAATCGTGAGTGTCCTCCTAAGGGAGAGGTGTGAAATTCCAAAAGAACCTTTTGTTTTAGTTGTGAATTCTTACAACAATATAAGCGATATTTGTACCATAATGAATCATTTTCCAACAAAAGTGTCATATGTATTGGGATCTTGTTGCAAATTTTTAATGAGTGTCCCCACCTCTTCATTATTCATCAATTCATCCCTTGCTTCTATTATCCACTCAGGAAGGATAATATAAATGGCACAAAGAAATGCTTCCACATCCTCGTCCTTTCTTAAGAGTGCATGTGCAACAACATTTTTCTTCCATTTTTTGTAGATGATTTCAAAATCATAACCCAAAATCTTTGGGAGCCATTTTTGTTGCTCTTCTAAAGATAATATTTGTTCCAAAAAGTATTTAAGACTATCATGATCAACTTTTACCTTGAAGTGTCTTCCCATTAGCTAAGGTCGCCATATCTTTAGTGCATTTAATATTATGATCTGGATTTATGTAGGAACGCAATAAAATACAGAAATACACATAAACACAAATATTGAGCAGAAATAACACTTCATTTCATTAATATCAAAGAACTGAAATATGCTTACACACATAATGAAAATAAACGAATAGGGAAGCCGGTAGCATATCTCCTCGAGAAGAGATGTGATGGCTACCGACCTCTTAACTGTGTTACAATGAGGCTCGAGGGCCTATTTATTGTTGAGAAACAATGTAGAATCCGAAACGCCCAAAAACCTAACCGTAGGAGATGAGGCGCCAAAACTGTGGGCGCCTGTTTGGGTAAATTGGTGGTTCAACTTCCCGGGGGCGTAACTTTGGCATTCGATCTCCGTTTGACACGCTCAATAGCTCGTTAGAAAGATCTATCCGAGGAGTAAAATTTTTGAACGAGAAACATCAATCCATGGAACCATGTTGCTCTCCGTTTTCCCAAAAAAACGTCATTTAGGACCTCAAAATGGCTCCGGAAGTTCAGGACCCGAAAAACTGCTAAAAATAGTAAGTTTTGTTGCAACTTGAAAACTGAAAGAAATGATGGTGGGGGTTCAAATGGAATAGGTGGGTGGCCACCAATATCCACCTGGATCATTAAGGCCCCAAAACGGCTCCGGGAGTGGAGGACCCGAAAACCTGCTAAAAATAGTAAGTTGTGTTGAATGTGAAAAGCTGCAAGAATTGATGGTGCGGGTCCAAATGGAATAGGTGGGTGGCCACCGATATCCACCTGGATCATTCCTCCCTCCTTAGGAAGCATTGGTCCCTACTGCGTTGAGATCCTCCATGAGATGAGGCAAATTATGTTGAACTGGGTATTAGATTTGTCGAAGATGTCATGGACCAGGGGGCGGACATGTTGGATGCGTTTAGTAAATTTGGTTTCTTTATCAGCCTTAGACAATACATGTGTGGATTCTTTATGTGTAGTTGCAGGAGGTATGGAAACATTAGGCGGCGGTGCGTCGGGGGTCAGATCAATGGAGTGCTTGTCCTGGTAGTGTAGAGGAACCTCTATGAGTGAGCAGAAAATGTCCCCGTATTCCTCCATGACTTTCTCCATCTGCTGCAGCCATGTAGGGGAGCCCTGTTTCGAGGTTGTGGCCACAATATTTTTCTTTCCCTGTGAGCGATTTGTAAGGAAAATAAATTTCCTAGTTTGGGAAATAATCTTACTGCGTTGTTTTGTAGTAGTCAAAGAGATGACAGGAGGCAGTACTACCTCCGGTATCCTATACAAGTAATTTCCCAAAGTAATAACAACAACACGAGGCTTAGACTCATACACAACATGTCGCCTCCATAAGTATGGTTGGCCCAATAATACATCAGCTACATCAAGAGGATCAACATCACACAATACCTCATCCGTGAATGGCTTGATATTGTATGGAAGGCGACACTATTTGCGGATGCAAATATCTCTCCTTGGGTGAAGCCACCCGATGGTATACAGCTGCGAGTGTGTTATGGTCGGTAGGCTGAGTTGCTTCATGACCTCTGCTGAAATGAGGTTCTTTTGGCTTCCGCTATCAACAAGGAATTGTAGTGGAGAACCCTTCACCCACATCTGTGAATGGAAGAGGTGCTCCCTCTCCTCTGGATCCTCGAGATCCTCCCTTTGGATCTTGGTGGTGGAAACAATCACAATGGGATCCGCATCAATGATATTCTTCCCTTTTTCATTGACTTTGTCTGGTTCTAACTCAGGATCAGAAAATGCATCTGATTCGGGTGCCTTTAGTTCGGCCACCAAAGACTGTTTGGCCCGACACTCATTTGTGTTATGAGTGGGGTTGTTATGAAATTCACACCACTTCCCCGTGTCCTTCTTTGGATTTGTGGTGTTGTTATGAGTCGCACCGCTTTGGCCTTGCCCCTTATTCTTCGGTTCGGGGGCACCTTTCCCTGGATTTGGATTTGCAGATCCAAAATCTCGTTTCTTCTGCTTAAATTTCTGCTCGATCTTGGCGGCATAGCGATATGTCGTGCCAAGCGATGTAATGTAAAGGAACTCCATTTCCTCCTGAATGTGTTTCTGCAAACAACCGCGGTACTTGAGCACAAAATTTCTCTCTGAATCTTTAATACCCAACTTTATGCATAGGGTATGGAACAAATTCATCAGTTTGTGGACATCTTGATCCCTTTGCTGCCGCAGCGTGGTCCATTGCATGTATTTTCCCTCATAGTTCCCCACAGGGTAATATTGTTCCTTGATGTCGTCTCATAATGAATTCCAAGTGGGTGTGGTTGAGAACAAAGAGGGTTCCCCTTCGTCCTCTTGCTCACAATAGGTTTCCCACCAGTCTTTGACATGAGTGGCGACTTTAAGGATTGCAAAAATAACATTTTCTCAGTCGAAGAAATCAAGGACCGAGAAATACCCTTCCAGCAAATTTAACCATCTATCTATGGCGTCTACATCTATCTAGCCTTCAAATACAAGAATATCAAAGTTTACTTGTACCTTGAAGGGAGTGGCGCCTCTAGAGTGGTTGTTGGATGAAGATGCGTCGTAGGTGGGCAGTCGTTGAAGGATCTGAGCAAATTTATCCATCATTGCGTTCCTTTGTTTCTCGAGGGCCTCCTCGAGCAATATTTTGATAGGATCTCCTACTTCCTCGTCTTTCTTTTCTTTCGCCATGGGACGTCGTTGGGGTTTGCGAGGCTGATCTTGCAAGGGTTCAACTAGATCGAGCCCTAACTCCTTATACCTTGACCGCATTGGGGACATGCAAAGAAAAACAGAGAAAGAGCAGACTTCTCTCATACCACTGATCCGGATTTATGAGGAACACAATAAAATACAGAAATAGACATAAACACAGAGATTGAGTAGAAATAACACTTCATTTTATTAATATCAAAGAACTGAAATATGCTTACAGACATAATGGAAATAAACTAGCTAGGGTGCTGGTAGTGTATCTCTAATAAGAGATGTGGCGGCTACAGACCTCAGAACTATGTTACAATGAGGCTCGATGGCCTATTTATCATTGAGAAACAATGGAAAACCTGAAACGTTCAAAAATATAACCCTAGGAGATGAAGCACCAAAACTATGGGTCTCGTTTGGGTAAATTGGTGTTTCAACTTCCTGGGGACGTAACTTTGGCATCCGATCTCCATTTGATGTGCTCAATAGCTTGTTAGAAATATTTTTCCGAGGAATACAAATTTTGGTGTGAGCAAAATCAATCCATGGCCCCATGTTGTTACTGGTTTTCCCAAAAAACGTCATTTAGGGCCTCAAAAAGGCTCTGGAAGTTGAGGACCCGAAAAACTGCTAAAAATAGTAAGTTGTGCTACAACTTAAAAACTGAAAGAACTGATGGTGGGGGTTCAAATGGAATAGGTGAGTGGCCACCAATATCCACCTGGATCATTAAGGCCCCAAAACGGCTCCGAGAGTGCAGGACCCGAAAACTTGTTAAAAATAGTAAGTTGTGTTGAATGTGAAAAGCTGCAAGAATTGATGGTGCAGGTCCAAATGGAATACGTGGGTGGCTACCGATATCCACTTGGATAATTCCTCCCTCCTTAGGAAGCAATGGTCCCCATTGCGTTGAGATCCTCCATGAGATGAGGCAAATTCTGTTGAACTGGGTATTAGATTTGTCGAAGATGTCATGGACCTGGGGGCAGACATGCTGGATGCATTTAGTAAATTTGGTTTATTTATCAGCCTTAGATAGTACATGTGTGGATTTTTTATGTGTAGTTGTAGGAGGTATGGAAACATTAGGCGGCGGTGTGTCGGGGGTCAGATCAATGGAGTGCTTGTCCTGATAGTGTAGAGGAACCTCTATGAGTGAGGAGAAAATGTCCCCGTATTCCTCCATGACTTTCTCCATCTGCTGCAGCCGTTCAAGGGAGCCCTATTTCGAGGTTGTGGCCATAATATTCTTCTTTCCCTGTGAGTAAGTTGTAAGGAAAATAATTTTCCTGGTTTGGGAAACAATCTTACTGTGTTGTTTTGCAGTAGTCAAAGAGATGACAGGAGGTGGTACTACCTTCGGTATCCTGTACAAGTTATTTCCCAAAGTAATAACAACAAAACAAGGCCTAGACTCATACACATCATGTCGCCTCCACAAGTATGGTTGGCCCAATAATACATCAGATACATCAAGAGGAGCAACATCACACAATACCTCATCCGTGAATGGCTTGATACTGTACGGAAGGCGACACTGTTGGTGGATGCGGATATCTCTCCCTGGGTGAAGCCACCCGATGGTATACGACTGCGGGTGTGTTATGGTCGGTAGGTTGAGCCACTTCATGACCTCTGCTGAAATGAGGTTCTTTTGGCTTCTGCTATCGACAAGGAATTGTAGTGGAGAACCCTTCACCCACATCTGCAAATGGAAGAGGTGCTCCCCCTCCTTTGGATCCTCGAGATCCTCCCTCTGGATCTTAGTGGTGGAAATAATCGCATTGGGATCCGCATCAATGATCTTCTTCCCTTTGTCATTGCCTTTCTCTGGTTTTGACTTAGGATCAGAAAATGTATCTGATTCAGGTGCCTTTATTTTAGCCACCAACGACTGTTTGGCTCGACACTCGTTTGTGGTATGAGTGGGGCTATTATGAAATTCACACCACTTCCCCGAGTCCTTCTTTGGATTTGTGGTGTTGTTATGAGTCGCACCGCTTTGGAATTGCCCCTTGTTCTTCGGTTCGAGGGCACCTTTCCCTAGCTTCGGATTTGCAGATCCAAAGTCTCGCTTCTTCTGCATAAATTTCTGCTCGATCTTGGTGGCATAGCAATATGTCGTGCCAAGCGATGTAATGTCGAGGAACTCCGAGGAACTCCATTTCCTCCTAAATGTGTTTGTGCAAACAACCGCGGTACTTGAGCACCAAATGTCTCTTTGAATCTTTAATACCCATCTTTTTGCCCAGGGTATGGAACAAATTCGTCAGTTCGTGCACATCTTGATCACTTTACTGCCGCAGCATGGTCCATTGGATATATTTGTCCTCATAGCTCCCCATGGGGTAATATTGTTCCTTAATGCCGTCTCGAAATGAATTCCAAGTGGGTGTGCTCGAGAAAAAAGAGGGTTCCCCTTCGTCCTCTTGCTCACAAAAAGGTTTCCCACAAGTCTTTGACATGGGGGGCGGCTTTAAGAAGTGCAAAAATAATATTTTATTGGTTGGAGAAATCATGGACCGAGAAATACCCTTCCAACAAATTTAACCATCTATCTATGGTGTCTACATCTATCTGGCCTTCAAATACATGAATGTCAAATTTTACCTATACCTTGAAGGGAGTGGCACCTCCAGAGTGGCTGTTAAATGCAGATGCATCCTAGGTGGGCAGTGGTTGAAAGATCTGAGCAAATTTATCCATCATCACGTTCCTTTGTTTCTCAAGGGCCTCCTCGAGCAATATTTTGATAAGATCTCCTACTCCATCATCTTTCTTTTCTTCTTCCATGGGAGGTAGTCGAGGTTTGCGAGGCTGATATTGCAAGGGCTCAACCAGTTTGAGCCTTAACTCCTTATACCCTCACTGCGTTGGGTACATGCAAAGAAAAATAGAGAAAGAGCAAACCGCTCTGATACCACTAATCTAGATTTATGCAGGAACACAATAAAATACAGAAATAGACATAAACACAGAGATTGAGCGGAAATAACACTTCATTTCATTAATATCAAAGAACTGAAATATGCTTACAGACATAATGGAAATAAAATAGCTATGGTGCTGGTAGCATATCTCTGAGAAGAGATGTGGCGGCTACAGACCTCTGAACTATGTTACAATGAGGATCGAGGGCCTATTTATCATTGAGAAATAATGGAAAAACTGAAACGTTCAAAAACCTAACCCTAGGAGATGAAGCGGAAAAACTATGGGTCTCGTTTGGGTAAATTGGTGTTTCAACTTCCCGGGGACATAACTTTGGCATCTCATCTCCGTTTGACGTACTCAATAGCTCATTAGAAATATATCTCTAAGGACTACAACTTTTGGTGTTAGAAACATCGGTCCATATACACTTGTTGCTCCCAGTTTTCCCAAAAAACGTCGTTTAGGGCCTTAAAATGGCTTCGGAAGTTCAGGACCCAAAAAACTACTAAATATAGTAAGTTGTGTTACAACTTAAAAATTGAAAGAACTAATGGTGGGGGTTAAAATGGAATAGGTGGGTGGTGAAAAATATCCACCTAGACCATTAAGGCCCCAAAATGGCTCTGGGAGTGTAGGACCCAAAAACTTTCTAAAAATAGTAAGTTGTGCTGAATGTGAAAAGTTGCAAGAATTGATGGTGCGGGTCCAAATGGAATAGTTGGGTGGCCACCAATATCCACTTGGATATTTCTGTTGAGTCCCAAACTTGCATCTTTCCTATACACCTTTCTAGACTTTATTCCATTTACCTGGACCTCCTAAGTCATCAACATCATTGCATATTAATCATAAAAGAGCATTTAAATTGGTTTTTAACTATGTGTTGTGTCTGCTGTTTGAATTATATTTTTGCTCATTTAGCTGTGGAATCTTGTCACTTTCCGCAACTGCTTCAACTTTCCGCAGCCATTTTGTTAAAGTATATATTGCAGGTGTCTTCAGACAAATCAAGCCACATGAGCAAGTTGGAAATGATATGGACGTGGATCGAGTCCTACTGGCTCAGTCGAATTAACCAAAGAAGGTCGTGGTCAAAGGTAGTCAAGCGGTGGTCAACCTAAGAGTCCTACGGTGACAGAACTCCGTTTTTCACCACGTGAAGACTTGTGTGAAACACCCTAAATCTCAAGGGGACATATCAACACCGTGAACTGCCTCCATAAGCCGAACCCAACGGCCACCCTCCAGATTTAATTCTCTTCTGCACCATAATGCTAGATTGACCTGGTCGTTCACGTGTCTTTTATAGCGCAGATTGTAGGAAAGTAGTTATGTCATCCTCTATTATAAATAATGCGTTCTCATACGCATAATAGCTAGCTTCTGTAATGTAATTTTGCTGAAAAGAAAGCCCACTGTGTCGTAACATTATTTCCTTGTTATGACTGCGTTTTGAATACATGAGAAGAATCTGTTCATAAGCATAATTCATGGTTGATAGTTGTTGCCCGAGGATTGTGCAGAGGGTCCCTGCACACGCCGATGTTTTGTTTATTGCTGTATAGTTTCATGCTTTATTTTCTTACATTCATTATGCCATATTTATTCACGTGTATATCACATCTTTTATGGTATTAACGTTTTATTTCTGTCCATAATTTTTCATGCTTTATACTGCTGTTAACTGTTCAGTATCTTTGTTCCAGATTACA
Source organism: Pinus albicaulis (assembly GCA_034641835.2). Taxonomy (NCBI): domain Eukaryota; kingdom Viridiplantae; phylum Streptophyta; class Pinopsida; order Pinales; family Pinaceae; genus Pinus; species Pinus albicaulis. Next base: position 360,957,675 of record CM076580.1, read on the forward strand.
ATAGGCAGCCCGGGCATTTGCACATAGTTTTGCAATGAATAATGACATGGAATCAGTCTTGCCCTTCTGCTGATTTATTTTTCTTAGCTTTTAATTCCAGCACTGTTTTATTTATTTCAGTTTTGTACATTTGCTTTATTAGTTAGATTAGATATTAAATTGCTCATGTCATTATCAGTTACCTCCAAAAGCCATAGCGAGACTAATGGTGAGGGATTGAAGTATGAGTGTGTAATTTGATATTAGTTTTTTTTTCTGCAAATTAGATATCAGATTGCTCAAGTTGTTTATGATTACCTCCGAAAGCCATAGCGAGACTAATGGTGAGGGGTCAGAATATGAGTTGATGTAATTTGATTTTAGCTTTACTTTGCTTGCAATTCTTGGATTTCTTTGAGCACCGTTTCTTTTGTATTTAGACAGCAGCAAGGGTAATGGGTTTCATGATCAATAGTTCACTGTTTGTTTGACTAATATAGTGGCACATTTTCCTTTTCTTTTAGGAATTAATTTTGTCATTGCATGTTTTAAAACCCTTTTGAAGTTTGAAGTTTGGGAAATCATTATAAAGGACATCATTGCCTTGAACATTTATATCCATACTTGTCTTTTAGAATTTCCATCTCACATTAGCAAACCAACCAAGATAAAAACCCCCAAGATAAATAAAAAACCCAAAAACGACAAAAAGTAAGAGATAGGTTATCTTGCACATATAGTGCGCCACACTTCGTCAGCTTACGAATCCTAGATTGACAAATTAATGTAGCAATTTAGGACACACTAAATTGACCAAACATTTTGGCGCCGTTGCCGGGGAAGTGTAACTAGGTAGCCAATTTCTTAAAAAAATAATAATAATAATAAAAAGAAGGGAAAAATTAATAACTTCTTGAAGTATGCTCTCTTCTTGCACCTAGTGTGATCTGGAGGATCAGAAAAAAGAGTTATTGGTTCAATAATTTCTTAAGTATGCTCTCTTCTTGCACCTAGTGTGACCTAGAAGATCAGAAAGAGAATTATTAGCCCAACTTAAAAATAAAAAAAATTACATGCATAGAGCAAGAGATTCTAGGGGAAGGTTTATAGCTAGAGCCAAGAGTTCGATTTTCACAACTCCATCTTCTTCAAGGCATAGACAAGATTCACCACCATCTACCCCTAGCCTTAAGATTCTTGAAATTCAAGGAGCAGCTGAATTAGAGGATTCTCCTACACCATCTACCAAATCTCATTTAGAAGAAGACCCTTTCTTTACTTCTACAGGAGAGTATATTGTAATTAAAGAAGTAGAATCACCTGAAGAAGAAAAGGAAGAAACTCCCTCTCATCCTCCCTTGATAGAAGAACCAGAGGACTTTGAGGACTCTGAGGAAACTATCATGGCAGAGGAAGTAGTAGATGGATTCGGAGGCAGAGGTAGAGGTAGAGGAGGAGGAAATAATGGAGGCAACAATGTTGGAAGTAGTAGATGGATTCGGAGGTAGAGGTAGAGGTAGAGGAGGAGGAAATAATGGAGGCAACAATGGTGGAGGTGGAGGTAATAATGGAAGAAATAAGGAAGGAGACAACTCGTTTGGATTCCCTATAGTTGATGAGGAAACTCATACAACGATGAAAAACATCTCACCATCTGTCCTCCCCAACTTTTATGGATTGCGAAGTGAGGATCCTGAAACATTTATGTTTGAGTTTGAAGTCGTGTGCCGAACCTATGACTATATGGAAGACTCTCAAAAACTCAAACTGTTTCCTTCAGCATTGAAGGGAGCTGCTTTGAAATGGTTCATGGGATTAGCCACTCAATCTATTAGGACTTGGAATGATATGAAACAAACATTTTTGGATAGATACTTGGACTATTGTATGCCCACCAATCACAAGGATGAGGTATTCAAAATGATGCAAAAAGAAGATGAAAACTTGGAAGATTTACTTGAAAGATTTCAATACAACTTAAAAAGAGTAAAGATGAGCAACTTAGATGATGAAACCTTGAAAGCCCTCATATTAAAATCCATTAGAGATGAATGGATAGATATTTTAAACATGATGGGGAAAGGAGACATTTCTCAACTTCCACTTCGTGACATAACAGAATTATGTGTCCATCTCTCGAGGGGAAAATCTAAAACAGGAAAAGGGCCTAGGGATCCTTCTCTTATTAGGGCTAACAAATCTGCAACTGGATCAGTAAGTAGGGCAGAGATTGGTAACATGCTTGATGAGTTCAAAACTGATATCTTGGGGAGCCTTAGTGAACAACTAGACACCCTTAAAATCCAAAACAAGCAGAAAGCAGAAACAGATGCTTTAGCCATCTTTTGTCCGAAATGTAGGAAGAAACATGCTTTAAGGGAATGTCCCTTGGATGCAAAAGTTGTAGAAACATGTATGATTTGCTCAGAGAATCATGAGACCAAGGATTTTCCTTCAATTCCTGGACTCAAAGCTATCTTTCAAGAAGATCCAAATTCAGTAGAATCTCTCTGTTTTGTTGCAAGAAGACCTTGGCAGGGGCAAAAAACTCAAGGGGTTAACAACCCTATGAATTTTCAACCCCCACCAAATTGGAATCCTTGGCAACAACCTTGGCCCCAACCTCAAAATTCATATCATTCATGGGTACAAGGTATGCAAAATCCTTATGGGATATTTGCTCAATTTTATCAATATCCTCCATCTTTTCAAAATCAACAAGCTCCACAACTTCCAAACCCAAATCTACAACTTCCATTGCCATTTCCACAACAACAACCTTCTCAACAAAATCCAAATCCTCAACTCATGCTTCCATTCCAACAAAAGACAAATCAACTTCCAGCTCAGCCATTGCCAAATCCTAACAATAAAAATCCTTGGAATACTTACATGATAGAAGGACAACAATTTCCTACCTATATGATTGTTCCTCTCAATGATGTACAACTCAGGTCTGGTAGAGTTTTAGAAAAACCTTCTATAGATGTCCAAGAGAAAGATACCTCTAAGGAGGACTCTCTTAAAGTCAATAAGGGTTCTGAGGAAGCATCTCTTCAAAAATCAAGCATTCAAAAAGAGAAAGAAAAGTTAACCCCCACAACTCCTATAGTTGAGCAACCTGCATCTTCATCCACACCTCCTTTCCCTGAAAGATTACAAATTGATAAAGGGGTGGAAAAACAAATCTTGTTGCCTAACTATGATTTTCTAGATGAATTAAAGAATGTTTGTATCAATATTCCCTTGCTACAAGCCATTATAGAGATTCCTATTCTAGCAAAAACAATAAAGGAGTTGAGTCTCAAAAGACCAGGAAGGAAACCAAGAGATACAAGAAGAATCCACCTGGTAGGAAAAAATGCAGATATCATGATGGGAAAAATTACCATGCAGAAGTATGTAGATCCAGGTAGTCCAATTGTCAAGACACATATAAATGGGATATAAATTCCAAACACATTGATTGACTTAGGGGTTGCTATCAACATTATGAGTAGACAGACTATGGAACAGCTAAAACTTCCTAATCTTCTTTTTACACCTACTTTACTGCAACTTGCAGATCGATCAGTTATCAAACCAGATGGTGTATTAGAAGATATTTCAATCTCCTTAGATTCTTGGGAATATCCAGTAGATTTTATGATTTTGACTCCCAAGAGTAATCTAGGAGGGCACCCACTTATCTTAGGAAGACCTTGGCTAGCCACAGCTGAAGCTTTCATTAGTTGTAGATCTGGGGATATGTACATTTCTAATGGTAATTCAACAAATAAATTCAATTTGTATCCTCCATCAAAAGCAATTACAAAAGTAGGAGACAATGAATGGGTCGATGATGAGGACACTATACAACCTGTCTTTACCATTTCTGAAATCAGTGAGGATAGTCAAATTCTGAACACATTAGAAAATTTTGAGACATCTTCAGAATATGACCCCACACAATTTCAGTTGGAATCCGACATTGAATATTTATCATCAAGACAAATGTCTCTTTACTCTATGGAAGAGTTCGGTAGTTCTACCATTGATATTTTTCCAGGAAAAACATTGAATATCAACAAAAATTTGGAAAAGTCACAACAGGAAGAACTAACCAAAATCTTGCAAAAACATTCTACTGCATTTGCATGGGAGTATATTGATATGAAAGGTATTGATCCTAAGACTTGCATCCATCATATCTATATTGAGGAAAACAGTATACCAATCAGACAACCTCAGAGAAGGATGAATCCAAACCTTAGGGAGATAGTGAAAGAAGAGCTCCAAAAACTACTCAATGTAAACTTCATTTATCCAATTTCAGATAGCCGATGGGTTTCTCCTTTGGTTATAGTACCTAAAAAGAATGGTAAATGGAGGGTATGCATTGATTACAGGGAATTGAACAAAGCAACTTTGAAGGATCACTTTCCTTTGCCCTTTATTGATCATGTATTAGATACATTAGTAGGCAAAAAGTACTTTTCATTTTTTGATGGTTTTAGTGGCTATAATCAAATTCAGGTAGCACCTGAAGATCAAGATAAGACCACATTTACCTGTCCATGGGGGACTTTTTCCTATCGAGTGCTTCCTTTTGGGTTATGTAATGCACCCGCAACATTCCAAAGAGCAGTACTAGGAATTTTTTTTGATCTAATCCATGATTGTGTAGAGGTTTATATGGATGATTTTACAGTTTATGGTAATTCATTTGAAGAGGCATTAGAAAATTTGGAAAAAGTTCTCATAAGATGTAAAGAAACAAACCTTTCATTAAGCCATGAAAAATGCTTTATGATGTTTACTGAAGGGATTGTTTTAGGACATCATATTTCAAGAGATGGGATTAAGGTTGATAGATCAAAGTTGAAGTCATCTCCAAGTTACCTATTCCAAATTGTCAAAGAGATGTTAGAAGTTTTCTAGGATTTACTGGTTACTATAGAAGATTTATAGAAAACTTCACTAAAATAGCATCTCCACTCTTCAAGTTGCTTACAAAAGACTGTGAATTTAAATGGGATCCTGATTGTCAATCAGCTTTTGAAACTTTGAAAACAAGAATATCTAAAGCACCTATCTTGAGAGGACCAAATTGGAAACTCCCTTTCCATATTTCTACGGATGCTTCAGATACAGCTCTAGGAGCTGTGTTGGGTCAAAAATATTTAGTTCCTTATGCCATTTATTATACCAGTAAAAATTTGAATCCCACAGAGTTAAACTATACTGTGACTGAAAAAGAGTTTTTAGTTGTTGTTCATGCAATCAATAAGTTTAGACATTATATAATAGGCTATGAAACTTTTATTCATACTGACCATTCTGCGATTAGATATCTAATGAACAAACCTGTTACTAATGGCAGAGTGACAAGATGGCTCCTACTTTTGCAGGAATTCAATATTACTGTGTTGGATAGACCAGGGAAACAAAATACGGTAGCTGATTTCTTGTCTAGGATTCAGAATACTAAAGAAGATTCTCCTGTAGAGGATAAGTTTCCTGATGAATACTTGTTTGCAGTAACTACTAAGACCCCTTGGTATGCAGATATTGCTAACTATTTGGTTACAGGGAAATTGCCTCCACATTTATTTCCAAGTGAAAGAAGAAAGATTATTCAGGAGAGTTCAAAATATTCATGGATTTCTAACGAATTGTTTAAAACAGGGCCAGATCTTGTGATCAGAAGATGTGTCAGGGAAGATAAAATGCCTGATATTCTTAAGGCATGTCATGATGAGAAACATGCGGCGGACACTTTGCCGACAAAAGGACGGCCTATAAAATCCTCTCTTTAGGATATTATTGGCCTTCCCTCTTCAAAGATGCAAAACAATATGTCAAAAGGTGTGACAGCTGCCAAAGAGTAGGGAAACCTACCCTTTCAAATGAAATGTCATTGCAACCACAGGTACTCATCAAACCCTTTGAAAAATGGGCTTTAGATTTCATTGGACCTATTAATCCACCATCTAAGCAAAATAAGTATATATTGGTTTGTACTGATTATGTTACTAAATGGGTGGAAGCCAAAGCATTAGTGTCTGCTACTGAAAATTAAGTTTTTAATTTTATTTATGAGGATATTTTTACTCGCTTTGGTGTTCCAAGAGAAAATGTGACAGATTAGGGAAGCCAATTCACATTCAACCTGGTGGAGAAGCTGATGGAAGAATAAAAAATCAAGCATAGAAGATCTACTCCTTACCATCCGCAAGCAAATGGTCAAGTGGAGTCTACAAACAAAGTTCTCGAAAGTATCATCACCAAAACTATTCATCTACACAGAAGAGATTGGGCAGAAAGGCTTCTTGAAGCCTTGTGGGCCTGCAGAACTACATGGAGAAATACAACAGGACATTCTCCCTATGAACTTGTTTATGGGAAATAAGTCCTGCTCCCCATTGAGTTCCAAGTCAAAACCTTCAAGATGGCAGTTCAGTTGGGGATGGATCTATCAGAAGCCCAAAAGCATAGAATGGAGCAGTTGAAAGAGCTAGATGAGATCAGACAAGAGGCAATTCTAAGAACTAGTCTAGTTCAATATCAAAGAGCTAAATGGCATGACAAATACATAAAAAAGAAGAAGTTTCAAGAAGGAGATTGGGCATTGCTATTTGATTCCAAGTTTAAAGATTTTAAAGGAAAATTTTAGACTCATTGGCTTGGGCCATATGAGATTGACAAGATCGTTAGCAATGGAGAGGTAAGAATCAAGACCATTGATGAATCTCAAACTCCTCTTATTGTGAATGGCCACAGATTAAAGATCTATCATAAGCCACTCTCAAAAGAGGAATTTGTCAAAATATTTCAAGATAATTCTGCAATAAGGCTGGTGAAGAAGAATCCTTCTTCTCCACCAGCCTAGCCTGAAAACAAATCATTGATTGGCAGTATTATACAGAAAATGTAGGGTGAAAATCAAGAACACTTGACACCTTATATTTTTCAAAAAAAAATTCCTCTCTCTCTCATTTCACAAGTTTTATGACAACCCACTCCATTTCATTCCACTTCATTCCACTCCACTTCATTTCATTTCACTCCATTTCATCTATTTCATTTCATTTCACCAATAAAAATTTTCTTTCATGACCATTTTTCATTCAGTCAGTTATCATCTATCCATCTCCATTCACCCAAATAATTGTTGTGTCAGTTTCCGCAGCTGACACCAGTTTCCGCAGCCAGAAGCAGTTTCTGCAGCTACCACTCTGTTTTTCAAAAATTTACAGTCAGATGTTAGTTCAACAATCATGAAATCAAATGTATGTATGAGGACATATTATGAAGACATGAGGCATTCAAAAGCATCAACGAGGAGCAACTGATTGAAGACTAATGAAAAATGGCAAGAATTCCAAGGTATGAGTAGAAATTTATTTCAAATGGCATTCAAGCACATTTTTACATAGTTATAAACCATAGCTCCATTATATGCAATGATTGCATTGATAACTCCATAACCGTTCCACGATCTCTATACGATTCCCCCACAATCCTTGCATTCATTTTTAAACGACCTCATAATCAAGCCTCCGATCTTCACTCGTGTTCGGCTATACTTTGATACTCCACCTGTAATTATGGAATGTGGTTGATTTGACTACGGCTTCTCTCAGCCGCACAAAATCCGTAGCCGTTTCATAAACGTGCTTGCGTCTACTCTGCAGCCACCCAATTTTAAATACTGCCGGATGCACTTTACTCCCCCTACTGTTCTATTGACCTCATGGCTGCACTTCCACCGTGTTCACATAAGCCTTCACCCCATTTTGTTCTCTGTTCTGCTTCATTCCGTGTACCTATTCTCTGATATCCTCTTACAGTCACTGGTCTCCTTCATAAACCCTGTTCATTTATGCTAATTCAGCCGTCTTACCTCCGCTAAACCCTCCTCACGCAGACGAGTTTTAAAGAAAAGAAGGAAGGATGGGTCGGTTGTTGAGGATAGAACCAGAGGGACCCAAATTTATGGAAGGATATCCGCAAGTCAAAGACATATTGAAAAAGGCAAAATGGCTTCGGTTTATTCAAAATTTTAAAGGCTACAATAAGGAGGTAACAAAAGCTTTTGCGAGGTCTTTCAACGGTCTGGAGGTGGAAATTGGAGACCTCAAATTTACAGTGACTGAGGCATCCATAGCAGCTGCTACAGAACTATTTCAAGAAGGTGAACACTGGTTCAAGAACAAGAGCATTGGCGAGGAAGCTTGGAGAGTGATCCTACGTAACCCAGGTATGGATGTCACCATTTTCAAAAAGGGAATTCCTGTCCATGCTTTAAAAGAAGAGTGGGCCAGTTTACTGTTGGTTATTCAAAAGTTTATCACCTGTGAGGGACGTTTTGGATCAATGTACATGTATCATACCCGACTGTTGATGAATTTCCTAGACAACCAGGCCCTCAATCTGCCATACTTTTTACTAAACAGTTTTAAAAAGATGTCTGTAACCATCCAAAAGCATTTGGGGGACGTAGAACCACATTTGTATCACCATGGTCTCATAAAAATCTTGATAGAAAAAGGACACCTGGGAGCAGTTTTTAATTAGAAATTTCTTTGAAGAACCCCAAGAAACCCCTGAAGGCAGTACATAAAAAATAAGTAGAAGAAAGAGAACAGGTGATAAAACTCAAAGCACTCCTACTAACACAGTTGAAAGAACTAGTAGAGAAGAAAGACTGTCTAGAAGGAGGAAGGAAAAGACTGGGGGTAAAAAGTCAACAAAATCAAAAGAGAAAAGAAGCATTGAGGTTGTGCATAAAACCCCTTCCTCAGAAGAAGACCATCAAGTATTTTCTGAGAGACTAGTTCACCTTCAGGAACAGTCAGCTATGGCCAAAAAGAAAGGAAAAGAAAAACAGAAGGAAAAAGACAGTAGTCCACAGCATGTAAGAAGAAGCACCAGGCTTAAAGGAAAGTGGAGGAAAGCACAAAAAAAAGGACCCCATTTTATTGATTTGGAAGGAGGAACACCTGAACAAACTCCAGCTGGCTGTAGTCCACCTCATTCTTAGCCAAATGTTGAAACTAGTCCTCAAGATGTTGACATGAGTCCTTTTCGGCCAGATTTTGAAGTCAATTCTCCTCCATAGCATTTTGGGGACAGCCCAAGGAAAACGGCACCCAAGATAGATCCAAAGCAGCAAGAGGTGTATGATTACATAGAATCCTTAGAAAGAACAGCCACGGGTCCCAGCACTTCATCCACTCAGCTTCACACAGCACAAGAAGCTCTAGTCCAATCGTTGAAACAAGAAGTCTTTGAGTTGGAGGTTTTAAATAGACATATTAAAAATGAAAATGAAGCATTAAAGGAGCAAAGCAGATTGGACAAGATCATTCATGACAACACTATGCTACATCTGGGACTGTGGCACAAAAAGAACAGAAAATTGAAGAAGAAATGCAAGAAGATAAGTAGAGCACTGATTAATCTCAAATTCAGATGCTTGATGAAGAAGCCCAGGATGTTAGCAGCACCAAGAAAGAGGAGAAGAGGACTGAATGTACTGGCAGAGGTATCAGGGCATATGAATTGAAGGAGGATGATCAAAATTTTGGTTGCATGGGGACATGCAACACCTTCACAGTGGGGGTATGTTGAGTCCCAAACTTGCATCTTTCCTATACACCTTTCTAGACTTTTTTCCATTTACCTGGACCTCCTAAGTCATCAATATCATTGCATATTAATCATAAAAGAGCATTTAAAGTGGTTTTTAACTATGTTTTGTGTCTGTTGTTTGAATTAGATTTTTGCTCATTAAGCTGCGGAATTTTGTCATTTTCCGCAGCTGCTTCAACTTTCCGCAGCCATTTTGTTAAAGTCTATATTGCAGGTGTCTTAAGGCAAATCAAGCCACATGGGAAAGTTGGAAATGACATGGATATGGATCGAGTCCTATTGGCTCAGTCGAATTCACCAAAGAAGACCGTCGTCAAAGGTAGTCAAGCGACGGTCAACCTAAGAGTCCTACGGTGACAGAACTCCATTTTTCACCATGTGAAGACTTGCGTGGTCGTTCCTAAATCTCAAGGGACATATCAACACCTGTGAACTGCTCCATAAGCCGAATCCAACGGCCACCCTCCATAGATTTAATCTTCATGGCAGCCATAATGCTAGATTTCTGGACGTGGTTGTTCACGTGTCTTTTATCGTTGCATTGTAGCATAAAGAAAGAATGTCCCTTCTAGCATAACAATGTACTGAGATAATAGTAGCTTAGTTTTGGGACAATGGCTTAAAAGAAATCCACAAAGGCTGCAGACATTTCCTTGTTATGACTATGTTTTGAATACATGAGAAGACTTTGTTCATAAGCATAATTCGTGGTTGATAGCTGTTGCCCGAGGATTGTGCAGAGGTCCCCTGCACACGCCGAGGTTTTTGTTTATTGCTGTATAGTTTTATGTTTTATTTCCTTACGTTCATTATGCCATAGTTATTCACGTGTATATATTACATCGCTTATGGTATTAACGTTTTATTTTTGTCCATAATTTTTCATGCTTTATACTGCTGTTAACTGATCAGTGTCTTTGTTCCAGATTATAGTAGGAAGCCCGGGCATTTGCACATAGTTTTACAATGACTAATGACATGGAATCAGTCTTGTCCTTCTGCTGATTTATTTTTCTTAGCTTTTAATTCCAGCACTGTTTTATTTATTTCAGTTTTGTACATTTGCTTTATTAGTTAGATTAGATATTAAATTACTCATGTCATTATCAATTACCTCCGAAAACCATAGCAAGACTAATGGTGAGGGATTGAAGTATGAGTGTGTAATTTGATATTAGTTTATTTTTCTGCAAATTAGATATCAGATTGCTCAAGTTGTTTATGATTACCTCCGAAAGCCATAGCGAGACTAATGGTTAGGGGTCAGAATATGAGTTGATGTAATTTTATTTTAGCTTTACTTTGCTTGCAATTCCTGGATTTCTTTGAGCACAGTTTCTTTTGTATTCAAACAGCAGCAAGGGTAATGGGTTTCATGATCAATAGTTCACTGTTTGTTTGACTAGTATAGTGGCACATTTTCATTTTCTTTTAGGAATTAATTTTGTCATTGCATGTTTTAAAATCCTTTTGAAGTTTGAAGTTTGGGAAATCATTATAAAGGACATCATTGCCTTGAACATTTATATCCATACTTGTCTTTTAGAATTTCCATCTCACATTAGGAAACCAACCAAGATAAAAACCCCCAAGATAAATAAAAAACCAAAAAATGACAAAAAGTAAGAGATAGGTTATCTTGCACATATAGTGCGCCACACTTCGTCAGCTTACGAATCCCGGATTGACAAATTAATGTAGCAATTTAGGACACACTAAATTGACCAAACAATTTCCTCCCTCCTTAGGAAGCAATGGTCCCCATTGCGTTGTGATCCTCCATGAGATGAGGCAAATTCTGTTGAACTGGGTATTAGATTTGTCGAAGATGGCATGGACCTGGGGGCGGACATGCTGGATGTGTTTAGTAAATTTGGTTTCTTTATTAGCCTTAGACAGTACATGTGTGAATTCTGTATGTGTAGTTGCAGGAGGTATGGAAACATTATGTGGCGGTGCGTCGGGGGTCAGATCAATGGAGTGCTTGTCCTTATAGTGTAGAGGAACCTTTGTGAGTGAGGAGAAAATGTTCCCGTATTCCTCCATGACTTTGTCCATCTGCTACAGCCGTGTAGGGGAGCCTTGTTTTGAGATTGTGGCCACAATATTCTTCTTTCCTTGTGAGCGAGTTGTAAGGAAAATAAATTTCCTGGTTTGGGAAAAAATCTTACTGTGTTGTTTTGAAGTAGTCAAAGAGATGACAGGAGGCGGTACTACCTTCGATGTCATGTACAAGTTATTTCCCAAAGTAATAACAACAACATGTCGCCTCCACAAGTATGGTTGGCCCAATAATACATTAGCTACATCAAGAGGAGCAACATCACACAATACCTCATTCGTGAATGGCTTGATCCTGTACGGCAAGCGACACTATTGGTGGATGCAGATATCTCTCCTTGGGTGATGCCACCCGATGGTATACAACTGCGGGTGTGCTATGGTCGGTAGGCTGAGCCGCTTCACGACCTCTGATGAAATGAGGTTCTTTTGGCTTCCTCTATCAACAAGGAATTGCAGTGGAGAACCCTTCATCCACATCTACGAATGGAAGAGGCACTCCCCCTCCTTTGGATCCTCGGGATCCTCCCTCTGGATCTTGGTGGTGGCAAAAATCACACTGGGATCCACATCAATGATCTGCTTCCCTTTGTCATTACCTTTGTCTGGTTCTAACTCGAGATCAGAAAATGCATCTGATTTGAGTGCCTTTAGTTTGGCCACCAACGAATGTTTGGCTCGACACTTATTTTTGCTATGAGTGGGGTTGTTATGAAATTCACACCACTTCCCCGTGTCCTTCTTTGGATTTGTGATGTTGTTATGAGTCGCACCGCTTTGGCCTTGCCCCTTGTTCTTCAATTCTAGGCACCTTTCCCTGGCTTAGGATTTGCGGATCCAAAGTCTCGCTTCTTCTACTTAAATTTCTGCTCGATCTTGGCGACATAGCGATATGTCATGCCAAGCAATGTAATTTTGAGGAACTCCATTTCCTCCTGAATGTGTTTGTGCAGACAACTGTGGTACTTGAGCACCAAATGTATCTCTGAATATTTAACACCCAACTTTGTGCACAGGGTATGGAACAGATTCGTAAGTTCGTGCACATCTTGATCCCTTTACTGCCGCAGCGTGGTCCATTGGATGTATTTTTCCTCATAGCTCCCCACGGGGTAATATTGTTCCATGATTCCATCTCGGAATGAATTCCAAGTGGGTGTGGCCGAGAAGAAAGAGGGTTCCCCTTTGTCCTCTTGCTCACAGTAGGTTTCCCACCGGTCTTTGATATGGGGGGCGGCTTTGAGGAGTGCAAGTATAATCTTTTCTCGGTCAGAGAAATCATGGACCAAGAAATACCCTTCCAGTAAATTTAACCATCTATCTACGATATCTGCATCTATCTGGCCTTCAAATATAGGAATGTCAAAGTTTACATGTACCTTGAAGGGAGTGGTTGTTGGATGCAAATGCATCGTAGGTGGACAGTCGTTGAAGGATCTAAGCAAAGTTATCCATCATCACGTTCCTTTGTTTCTTGAGGGCCTCCTCGAGCAATATTTTGATAGGATCTCTTGCTCCCTCGTCCTTCTTTTCTTCTGCCATGGGAGGTCATCGGGGTTTGTGAGGCTGATCTTGCAAGGGTTCAACCAGATTGAGCCCTAACTCCTTATACCCTGACCGCGTTGGGGACATGCAAAGAAAAACAGAGAAAGAGCAGACTGATTTGATACCATTGATCCAGATTTATGAAGGAATGCAATAAAATATATAAATATACATAAACACAGAGATTGAGCATAAACAACACTTCATTTCATTAATATCAAACAACTGAAATATGTTTACAGACTTAATGGAAATAAACTAGCTAAGGTGTTGGTAGTGTATCTCTGAGAAGAGATGTGGCGGCTACAGACCTTTGAACTGTGTTACAATGAGACTTGAGGGCCTATTTATTATTGAGAAACAATGGAAAACCTAAAACGTTCAAAAACATAACCCTAGGAGATGAAGCGCCAAAACTATGGGTCCCATTTGGGTAAATTAGTGTTTCAACTTCCGGGGACGTAACTTTGGCATTCGATTTTTGTTTGACGCACTCAATAGCTCGTTAGAAAGATCTTTCTAAGGAATAAAAATTTTGGTGGGAGCAACATCAGTCCATTAACCCATGTTGCTCTCGGTTTTCCCAAAAAACGTCATTTAGGGCCTCAAAATGGCTCCGGAAGTTCAGGACCCAAAAAACTGCTAAAAATAGTAAGTTGTGTTGCAACTTAAAAATTGAAAGAACTAGTGGTGGGGGTTCAAATGGAATAGGTGGGTGGCCACCAATATCCATCTGGACCATTAAGGCCCCAAAACAGCTCCGGGAGTGCAAGACCCGAAAACCTGCTAAAAATAGTAAGTTATGTTGAATGTGAAAAGCTGCAAGAATTGATGGTGCGGGTCCAAATGGAATAGGTGGGTGGCCACCGATATCCACCTCGATCATTCCTCCCTCCTTAGGAAGCAATGGTCCCCATTGCGTTGAGATCCTCCATGAGATGAGGCAAATTCTATTAAACTAGGTATTAGATTTGTCGAAGATGTCATGGACCAGGGGGCGAACATGTTGGATGCGTTTAGTAATTTGGTTTCTTTATCAGCCTTAGACAGTACATGTGTGGATTCTGTATGTGTATTTTTAGGAGGTATGGAAACATTAGGCAGCGGTGCGTCAGGGGTCAGATCAATGGAGTGCTTGTCCTGATAATTTAGAGGAACCTCTGTGAGTGAGGAGAAAATGTCCCCGTAGTCCTCCATGACTTTGTCCATCTGCTACAACCGTGCAGGGGAGCCCTATTTCGAGGTTGTGGCCACAATATTCTTCTTTCCCTATGAGCGAGTTGTAAGGAAAATAAATTTCCTGGTTTTGGAAACAATCTTATTGCGTTGTTTTGCAGTAGTCAAAGAGATGACAGGAGGTAGTACTACCTCCGGTATCCTGTACACGTTATTTCCCAAAGTAATAACAACAACACGAGGCCTAGACTCATACACAACATGTTGCCTCCACAAGTATGGTTGGCCCAATAATAAATCAGTTGCATCAAGAGGAGCAACATCACACAATACCTGATTCGTCAATGGCTTGATACTATACGGAAGGCGACACTATTGGCGGATGCAGATATCTCTCCTTGTGTGAAGCCACCCGATGGTATACGACTACGGGTGTGCTATGGTCGGTAGGCTGAGCCACTTCACAACCTCTACTGAAATGAGGTTCTTTTGGCTTCTGATATTGATAAGTAATTGCAGTGGAGAACCCTTCACCCACATCTGCGAATGGAAGAGGCGCTCCCCCTCCTCTAGATCCTCGGGATCCTCCCTCTAGATATTGGTGATGGAAATTATCGCACTGGGATCTGCATCAATGATCTACTTCCCTTTTTCATTGCCTTTTTCTAGTTCTAACTCAAGATCAGAAAATGCATCTGATTCGGTTGCCTTTAGTTCGGCCACCAACGACTATTTGGCCCAACACTAGTTTGTGCTATGAGTGGGGCTGTTATGAAATTCACACCACTTCCCCATGTCATTATTTGGATTTGTGGTGTTGTTATGAGTCACACTACTTTGGCCTTTCCCCTTGTTCTTTGGTTTAGAGGCACCTTTCCCTAGCTTCGGATTTTCAGATTCAAAGTCTTGCTTCTTCTGCTTAAACTTCTGCTCGATCTTGGCAGCATAACGATATGTCGTGCCAAGCGATGTAATATCGAGGAACTACATTTCCTCCTGAATGTGTTTGTACAGACAGCCGCAGTACTTGAGCACCAAATTTCTCTCTGAATCTTTAATACCCAACTTTGTTGTGCAGGGTATGGAACAATTTCGTCAGTTTGTACACATCTTGATCCCTTTGCTGCCACAATGTGGTCCATTGGATGTATTTGTCCTCATAGCTCCCCACGGGGTAATATTGTCCTTGATGTTGTCTCGAGATGAATTCCAAGTGGGTGTGGCCGAGAAAAAAGAGGGTTCCCCTTCGTCCTCTTGATCATAGTAGGTTTCCCACCAGTCTTTGACATGGGGGGCGACTTTGAGGAGTGCAAAAATAATATTTTCTCGGTCAGAGAAATCATGGACTGAGAAATACCCTTCCAGCAAATTTAACCATCTATCTACGTCGTTTTCATCTATCTGACCTTCAAATAAAGGAAATTTAAAGTTTACCTATACCTTGAATGGAGTGGTGCCCCCAGAGTGGCTGTTGGATGTAGATGTGCCGTAGGTGGGAAGGCGTTGAAGGATCTGAGCAAAGTTATCCATCATCGCGTTCCTTTGTTTCTTGAGGGCCTCCACGAGCAATATTTTGATAGGATCTCCTGCTCCCTTGTCTTTCTTTTCCTTCGCCATGGGAGGTCGTCGGGGTTTGCGAGGCTGATCTTGCAAGGGGTCAACCAGATCGAGCCCTAACTCCTTATACCCTGACCGCGTTGGGGACATGCAAAGAAAAATAGAGAAAGAGCAGACCGCTCTAATATCACTGATCTGGATTTATGCAGGAACACAATAAAATACATAAATAGACATAAACATAGATATTGAGCGGAAATAACACTTCATTTCATTAATATCAAAGAACTGAAATATGCTTACAGACATAATGGAAATAAACTAGCTAGGGTGCTGGTAGCATATCTCTGAGAAGAGATGTGGCAGCTACAGACCTATGAACTGTGTTAAAATGAGGCTTGAGGGCCTATTTTTTATTTAGAAATAATGGAAAACCTGAAACGTTTAAAAACCTAACCTTAGGAGATGAAGCGCCAAAATTGTGGGTCCCGTTTGGGTAAATTGATGTTTCAACTTCCCAGGGACATAAATTTGGCATCCGATCTCCGTTTTACGCACTCAATAGCTCCTTAGAAATATATATCCGAGGACTACAACTTTTGGTGTGATAAACTTCAGTCCATGGCCATATGTTGCTCCTGATTTTCCCAAAAAACATCGTTTAGGGCCTCAAAACGGCTCTGGAAGTTCAGGACCCGAAAAACTGCTAAAAATAGTAAGTTGTGTTGCAACTTAAAAACTGAAAGAACTGATGGTGGGGGTTTAAATGGAATAGGTGGGTGGCCACCAATATCCACATAAATCATTAAGGCCCCAAAACGGCTCCGGGAGTGTAGGACCTGAAAACCTGCTAAAAATAGTAAGTTGTGCTGAATGGGAAAAGCTGCAAGAATTGATGGTGCGGGTCCAAATGGAATAGGTGGGTGGCCACAAATATCCACCTAGATCATATTGCCAACATTTCCTTCTCATAAATAGCTTTCTGTAAATACTCTCCTTTGATTGGACGACTTTCAAAAGCAATGGATCTTCCTTCTTGCATTAAAACAACACCAATTCCATTTCCTGAGGCATCACATTCCACAATAAAGGTTTTTGTGAAGTCTAGCTTAGCTAAGATTGGTGCTAGGCACATTTCCTCTTTCAGATGTTCAAAGGCCTTAGTTGCTTCAGGATTCCATGAAAATGCATCTTTCTTCAATGATGTTGTAAGAGGTGCTACTATTCTCCCATAATTCTTAACAAACTTGCGATAATACCCTATTAACCCGAGAAATCCTCGCATCTGTTTTATGGTTGTGGGGACTTTCCATTCCTTAATGGCTTTAATTTTTTTAGGGTCTACCTTAACACCCTCATGAGATACAATATGACCTAGATATTCCACCTCTTGTACTCCAAAGAAACATTTGGAGATTTTTGCATATAACTATTTCTCCTCCAATATTTTGATCACCTTGTCAACATGTTGAACATGATCCTTCCAAGACCTGCTGTAGATTATTATATCATCAAAAAATACTAACACAAATTTTCTAAGGAAGGGTTTGAAAATAGAATTCCTCATTGGTAAGGCCAAAAGGCGTGACCAAAAATTCATAATGACCCTTGTGAGTTTGAAATGTTGTTTTCATAATATCTTCAGTCTTCATTCTAACTTGATGATATCCTGAACGAAGATCCAACTTGGAAAAATAAATTTCTCCATGTAATTCATCCAATAATTCGTCAATAAAAGTAATGGGAAATTTATCTTTAATAGTGATCTTATTGAGCTCCCTATAATCCGGACACATGCGCCATGATTCATCCTTCTTGTGCACCAATACTACTGGAGCAGGAAATAACTTTGACTAGGTTGAATTATACCAGCCTCTAACATTTCTACAATCATACATTCAATTTCACTCTTTTGGACATAAGGATATCTGTAAGGTCAAATGTTTGTAGGAACACTTCCTCGAATCAAATGAATAGCATGATCATGATAACGAATAGGTGGGAGTCCTTTGGGAGTTTCAAACACCCTTGAATGATTGTCCAAGAATTTTTGGAGGTTGTAATATTCCTTTTTTTGGTGTCACCTATGACAGGGTTAGGATGGACTTCCAGAGTTGGGAGTAGTCAGGTCACAGATAGAGGTTGGTGTCATCAGTGGGCCCATGGGATTTTTGGAGGAGTTTTGAGGGGTTTCTATGAGGATCGATGGAATTCACTTGATATATTCTATCATCCTCATAGTTTGCCTTTAGTTCCGACACATTCCAACAAATTTCGGAAAACTGAGTTATTTTTGGGCTTAACTCAATTAATTATGCTCAAGGTGGAATTCTGGGAGGAATACATGATAGAATACCTTAGTTTAATAGCTTGTTGGAACCGAAATGAGGAGATCTTCAGGATGGGATGCTGAGAAGTGACTTATAGTGGCCATAGATAGTACCATGGGTGATATACTATTTTCCTTAATTAAAAATGACTTTAATTAGTCATTTAATTAAATGAAAAATAATATTTAGAGGAAAAGGGGCCAAAAGTGACTTAAGTGAAATATAATTAAAATAAAGTCACTTTGATAGAGTCAATGGAGGATCTTCTATAATAATAATACAATAATAAAATAAGATGCTTCTAGAGGATTGGAGATATATCCATCAGATCTATAAAAGGAGAAGTGGAGGTGATTTGGAGATATCTTGGATTGGATCATTGTTTGTGTGAGAGGTTTGAGAACTTGGATTCTATACTTCAGTAGTAGCCCCAGGATGGAAACCCTTGGATGATTTAGTGAGAGTGGGCAAGCACCCATCTCTTCCCCTGGTGGATCCATTCAGGATTCACAGGTTGTCGTGATTGATTTCTTGTTTTCATTTTGGAGGTTAGCATCAGCATTATAGCATATCTTGGAGGTTTATTTTGTTGAGATTGCAACAAAATGATGAGCTTAGTGGAAAGGAGTCGCCTTCACTAAGTGGGCCCGCAGGCTATTTTTGGCACAAAGTCTATTTTTAGACTATGTCTATTTTTAGACATATGGATCATGTTCTATGAGTTGCAGGATGCTATTTGTGGATGGTTGGTCAAGTCGGAAAAAATAGATGGACTTCTATTTTTAGACATACTAGGTGGAATCTATTTTTAGATTGCCAGTCTAAAAATAGATATGTCGAATATTATTAGCTCTTAATAATATTTGGACTATAAACATTATCTTATTCTCTTGGAGCACTTCAGTTAAGTGCACAGATGTGGCACAGGAGCTGACAGAAGGAATTACGCTATTCCTGAGGGTTAAGTGGAGCTATTGCATGGAGACTTCGGTTAGAACTCATGTGAGAGAGTTTGGTGGAGTTGATTGAGGAAGTTAATGGAGTTGTGTTCAGTTTAACTAATCTAAACATAGTTGAGCTAGTTGTATCTAGTCTAACTGATTGATACACTAGTGAAAGTGGTGTGAATTAATTATTAATTAATTCACTAATTATAAACTCATTAATCAACTAAAGAATACATCAGTTAACTTCAGTGCATGGACAGTTTCAGTGGAGACCAGTGAAGAAGTAGGTGAAAGAGCAGTGTGACTATCAGTTGTGACTATACTGGTGCATGAGTTTGCACCACACATTGATGGAGATGCCAATGAGGATTGCGCAGTGCATACTAGTGGGATTTGAACTTGGATCAAGCAAATAATTCATCTTGGATTGCGCAGTAGAGGCAGGCTAACAGGTGGAGCAGATTGGAGCATGTGTTTTGTTAGATCTGAGCTTGTGTAGTGTGTAACAATTGGAGATTGTACTGAGAGCTTATGAGGAGTTTGTACAATGATTGTTACATGATCTCTATCATTATAATATATAGATAGTTGGGGGTTTTCAGCTTTAAGCTTTCCCATAAATATTGTGTTTATATGTGTGATTGTTTATGGTTTTAATGTGCGCATGTGATTGTTTATATTTTCGCAATTAATGATCAATGGTAAAAGAGGTTATGTATTATGCATGAAGCTCAAATAGTGTGTGATCAGGATAATCTCGATGAATAATTTAACATTTATTCAAATTTCTACATATTTCCAGTTATTGCATTGACATATATTTCTATATAATAAAGCTAGATTTTGTTTTTGTTGTTGCATATCTCATTGTTTCTCATATTGTGATATTTTAATGAGATTGCCATATGATTTCGGGGTTTACCGTTTCTATCAAGTTTCTAGCATTTTGGTTGTGTTCTTGGTGAAATTGTGCAAAGTTAAAACCCTCATGAAATTTTGATGAAAATTCCTGAAAGGGATATTATAGAGATCTGGAGAAATATATGATTTTGATGTTGGAACTTCTAGTGAGCATAATTGTGCAATTATACCTCGTTTTTCTTTCTTCAAAAGATTTTTCATGACATTAGAGCTTATTATCTTTCCTAACTTCCCTGTGATACCCCGTAATTCAACTTCCTTTCCTTCTGAAAAAAAAAAAATTTGAAGAAAATTTCTTGAAAATTAAAAGCTACCATCCCCAATGATTGTAACCATTGTACTCCTAATACAACATCATCACCTCCCATTGGAATGGAAAGCATTGGACTATTCAATACGTATTCCCCCATGGTTTAGTTGCTATTATGGCATTTTCCAGAGAAATTTATAGTTCCTTCATTTGCAACCATCACTTGACACTCTGGTATTGGGTATAGGAAGCAATTCAATTCCTTGGCTACCTTACAATGAATAAAATTATGGGTACTACCCAAATCAATCAACACTATTGCATTTGTATTCTTGATATGTCCTTCTATCTTGAGATTTTGAGGAGTGGTAATTTCTACCAATGCATTACAGGATATGGTATGACTTATTTATTCTTTCTCTAGGGTTGGTTCCTGGTGTATATTCTCTTCTTTTGAAGTTTCTTGTTAATTTTCTTCCTCCTCTTCACAATCTATGTAAAATATTTTCTTCTCAACACACTTATGACCTTTAGTGTATTTGCTATCATAATTGTAGCAAAGCCCTTTTTCTCTTTTTTCTTCCAATTGTTGTGGTGTCAACCTTCTAGGTTGTGGAAGTCTAGGCATAGAAACACTTACATCTTTATAGATGTGAGTGGTAGGCTTCCTTGTCACCATAATTTTACTTTCAATTTTTCTTGCCAACCTAAATGCCTTCTCCAATGAATTAGGTTCCCAAAGACGAACTTCATGTTTTATGTTATCCTTTAAAGTCCCTATGAAGACATCAATCTCCTGTTCCTATGGAATATCAGTTACCCTAATATTCAATTTTTGGAAGTCCTCAATGTGCTCCACCATTAAACCCTTTTGTTTGAGATTTATCAATTCGCTAAAGAAGGTGTTGCTCTTTGTAACCTCATAATGTGTTATAATTTCCTCTGTAAAAAATGACCAAGTGACAATTTTTTTACGAGAGCAAAGCCATTGATACCATACAAATGTATTTTGTTCTAAATATAAAGTTGCAATGCGTACCTTTTGTGTGTTTTGCACATTATGGAGATCAAAATATTGCTCCATATGTAGTATCCATGTTATGGGATCCTTGCCATTAAACTTCCTCATATCGATCTTTGGAATATGGTGGGTCTTCAATCCAACATTAGAGTTTATGAAATCATGATTAACATTTATGTTGTTCTCATCACGAGTTTCCTCTACTACCTTTTCGCCATTAGGAATCATTTCTTGTATCAACTTTGTCAAGCCTTCCTTCAAACCTTCCATGTATCCTTTTAGATAATCCTTCATGTCGTCCATGTTGTCTTTCATTTTTTCATCGATCTTAGCTTTCATCTCATCCATCTTAGCTTCCACACCTTTCTTCAAACCATCAATCTTAGCTTCCACGTCTTTCTTCAAACCATCCATGTTGCCTTCTATACCATCCAATCTTAGCTTCCACACCATCCATCTTAGCTTCCATGTCATTCTTCAAACCATCCATCTTAGCTTACATGCCTTTCTTAAAACCATGCATCTTAGCTTCCACATCTTTATTCAAAACTTCTATTTCATTTTTTGTTACTTTTTGCGAGAGAGAAATTTGATCCACTCGATCTTGTAATTTTGATATATCATGTTGCACTTCTTCCTCTTCATGAGTCATAATAGAGCCTTCTGAGGGCTTAATAGGTGTTGAATTCTTTTTATGGGAATTTTAGAACACAATACTAATATTTGTTCTTCAATATGCCCTTGGAATCACTTCAAATTGATTTTTCAAACAAGACTTATGCAATTTGGAAAAAAAACACACACCTTTTTCTTGCTTTTGAGGAGCTCGATATTGAAACTGATGTATCTATGTAATTTTGGATCCTTGATATTCTATATTCGGTCTTGTAGTAGCCCTCTTAATTTTTTTTCCAATGCCATAGGTTTGAAATGATTTGGATTTTTCAAGACAAGGTTATGCCCAATCTCCCGCAATGATCTAGTTATGGACTGGTTCAGTAGAGCGAACTTGTATGGCATGCCACGTGTCACTATTTCCTCATTCGGCTTTGAAATTGATACAAAAGAAACTATAGTCCATGTGATTTTGGAAAATGTTTATATAATTCCAATCTGATCCTCAGAGGGAGAGTTATGACGATTTTCCCAAGGTCACCTCTTTGAGATGAAGTTTGGGAGCCTGCAAAAACCCTAACTTCCACAGATCATATCTCCGAAAATATTGTGAACCAAGATCTGAAATTTTTACACGAAGTTCCTCAAGCTTTCTTCGCAAATGGGTTTTTTTTAGCTTCTGAACCTTCGTAGAAAAACAGTTATAGCGAAAATTCCACGATGACCTGTTTGAAGCAGCGAAACCCTAGAATCCAAAGCTTTGATACCAAATTTTATGAAACCAACTCCCAAAATAGAAGAAAAGATAGATCAACACCCTAGAAATTAGTCACTTCAAGGGGGAAACCTCCTTTACATTACATAAATGAACAATTATTGGATGACACAAATGACAAACCTCCTTTCTATATAAAGGAGTCCATGGGGTCACAATATAATCCTAGCCAACCTAACAATAATAATGTAAGGGCACAACAATAACAATAGTGGGCTTTTATGGGGCACATTAATAACAATATGGGGACTAGAGGGGTACAAAAATAACAATATGGGGACTAGAGGGGTACAAAAATAATAATAAGGGGGCTACACTAACAACAATATGGGACTACACTAGTAATATAGGGACCTAACATCATGTCACAAAAGGCGAGAGTTTTATTGGGAGTTTCCAAGCCATCATGGCGATGTACGATGGATATATGATAAATCGTGCTAACAACACCAAAAACATCAACAATTGAGTTGGTAGTTGCAATTTTGAGTGAACTTATTGGCGTGAAATGAAAGCAATGGGAAGTAATCGGTTGATCATCATGTATGAATTGAGACACAGTTGATGTGAAGAAAAGGAGGATTTCAAATTCAGTATTTAGATGATTGTAGTTAGGATTATGATTACGAATGGTAACCTTATACTTTAGTGGTTGCTTGCTTACTGACAAAAATTTTCCATTGCAACATTTGGTTATGCCCATAGTAAGATGATTGATGGAAAATTAGCAAGATAAATAGTTAAATGACCACAAATTTTATACAGTTCCTTATTTAATTCTTTGAGAATTGAGGAAATTGTTGGTTTATTATGTTGCCATGTTTGGTAGGGAAAATTGTGAAGACAAAATGGATCAACTTTCACACAATTTCTTTCAGCAGCTGAGTCAATACAACTCAAGGAAAAACTTCAAAGAGCTAGAAAAAAAATTGGCTAGGAAAAGAGTGCCTAGGGGAGGCTAAATTCATTGTTGAGTTGCTCACAAATGAAAATATATCCCATTTCCATTCTATAATATTTTCAATGGTATTTTTATCATTAACATAGTTTGTCTCTACATATAGCAATGAGTTTCTTTGTACTTGCATTCTCTCTTTCTATACGATTCAGTTGGCCAGTCAGTCGACACACATTTTATTGCACAGTTGAAGCCTCTTATTATATTTGTTTCTCAATAGTTCGCTCTTACCCCTAAAGGATATTCTCTCTCCTCTAAATCCTCTGTGTTTCAAATTCCATTTCGATGGAATTTCTCATTCTTGTGATTTCAATTTTGCGAATTGATGAAAATGATGTCGAGCAAGGAGAAGGAGATTGGAAAGTGACCCATATCTAATCAACATGTGATGATGTTGTCGTCTTTGGGACATGGAAACCTAAATTCCCATTATGCACCTCACCAACAAAATCTCCACCTGGGGCCTTACATTCACCTTCGTTGTCACATTTCATCACAAGTTTTCACTATTAAAGAAGGTGGAGGTCGTGTGGGAGACATGTATGGAAATCCACTTGGTAGAAATGGGGGTCCCCATAAAAGACCTCGTCCTTGGGAAAGTCAATAGAAATAACACACGATCACATACACTTCCCCCTTTAATCGCCACCAACAAACACCTGCAAGGACGCTTTGAACTCTTGGTGGAGTGATTTATGAGTGGATAAACAAGCGACTTTATCATTGGTCCACCTTGGTGCCTCATTGCAAATTTCCTTCTTGGATGTAGTTTGTCGTGGCAAAAAAAATGAGATTCGTTGAGTCTGCTTTGACACATCAAGCACGTTCCCACAGTCCATGTGGCATATTTTATGGGACATGCTACTAAGTAATCTCCTGGATACCCTTTCTGGTTGATGCAATGTTAGAGGGAATTTGTTGATAATACCTTTATCCAAACTCCCAAATAGAAAAATGGAAATGGTTGCATGTGGGCCTTAATAGTCTGAATTCATGAAACCTTGAGCATTTCACAAATTTGGAAATGATTTTCAGAGCACCTTGCGGTCTCTTAGGATGCAAAAAGTGATAAGAAATTTTTCATTTGATGAATGGAACAAAGTATCCAAAATAGGTTTCATAAGTATTTGCATTGCTTTCTTTGATAGGAATATTAACAATTATAATGATATCTTTGTTGAAGATTACATAAAGAATCTTCAAGAATTATCCCCATGAATTTTTGTTGTGGATGAAGGATTGGTGATGGTCAAGACTAAATTGGGAGTTGTAAGAGGAAGTGTGTTCAAAATATAAGCTAATGAAAAAAAATTAGGATTCGAGATATGGGGACCTCGCAATTTTATTTCCAATCATGGTATTTCATGGCCTGTGACACGGGGAAACATGGGAAGTGATTCTATGTCACCTCTCTCGAAATTTTTGAAGAGGAAAATGAACTAAGTCGATCAGAAGAAAAATATTATAGGGAATTCGACAGTATAAAAGCAGACATATTGTTGTCAATGTTTAATAAGAAGAGCATTTTATTCAATGGTTTACATGATCTGGGAGCTTTAATCATAGTCACTGAAGATAAGAGAGGTCTGGTGGTATGAGGATTCGCATGTGCTTTTTGAAATGGTGTAGATGGAAATTCAAGGTTCCTTTGTATGGTTATTCCAGTAGGTTTTGTCATGTATTCCTACCCTCATAGTTTCTATAATGGTTTTACTAGATAATGTTATAGTATATTCAATGGGAAGCAATCTTGTTGTGGCTACCAATATGCCTGTTGGATCAACCACGTCCAACAAGAAAACAAAATATAAACACATGTTCATAGAATAAAATTTGTTGTGGATTGGGCCTTCAAATCAATCTCCTCCTTTTGTCATGGTCAACTGTAACACCCTCCTCCCACATTGACCCAAGATAACCGGTCCATTGGGGTAAACATGTGACGATAAGATACTATGATGTGATTCAAATCCCCAAGTATAGTTAAGGAAGTTGAACTGACAAAACAAATCCAATCTGACCTTCCTCAAGAGCTACAGACCCTTCAGGAGGCAACCAACCCTTGCAGGTGCTTAACACCTGAGACAATTTGTCATTTTGCTGATCTAGGCCCTCATATACTCCCATGAAAACCCATCATGCGACTGAGTCCCTCCAGTCACTCCCATAGTAAGGCATGCCAGTGACCATGGCCTTTTTTTAGGCAGTTTTGAGCTAGTGACCCCAGATTTTGTGCCATTTTTTCAAGACCAAGACTTAGGCCACTACCCAGAACTTCATGAAATTTTCATAAATAATAAACAATAATGAAATAAGCCTACTAATGCAAACAATGGTACAAGGAATTGACTGGACCCCTACTATCCATGACATGCATTTCATCAAACATGTCACAATATGTAATATACAGGTCATAACGACCAATCTAAGCATAAGGGTCTCATACTTATCTGAGAATCATAAAGAAGCATTGTTTCCTTATCACAATAGTTGCATTATCATCTATTAGTTCATATATTCATTCACATTTCATATATTAATCAAATCATGATGAGAGCCATAACCAAGTTTTTCATAAACCATGCTTATAACCAACATAAATAACAAGGATATAACAACCATAAGATCACATATGAAAAAGTACATTTGCACATGAAATTCTAAAACATAAGGAGTTATTATTAACGAATGCATAATCCAACCAAGCCAGGGACTTCCACGAACCACCTGACCATAGTTTGGGTTGAACCAAATATTTCTTTCAGCCAATCACCCCCATGCCATATTCCAAGCATGAATGTGGGACTCGCGACAAAACCAACCAGGGATTCCTTGGGCTTTAACATATATAACACCAAGGGATTATTAAGCCTGAAACTCTCATCAATACAACCGGGCTTTATAGTAATCCCACTGGATCACTATGCCCTAAACAAGCATGAATGCCTCTGAAACTCTCCACCTAAACCATGAGGAATTTGTCTGTCTCAACCTCTTGGCTTTATTGTGTATCCCACCATTACCAATCAAGGGATTCCTAGGCCTATGAGGTCACCACCCTCTGGTATTTACCGTGTGCCCCGCCATTACCAGTCAAGGGATTCCTAGTCTCATTAAAGGGTTTCACAATCAGGATTTATCGTATATCCCTACCTCGATATTCCTAGGCCTTGTGATTAATCATGAAACCACCCCACTAAGCTTCAAATCCATCCGACAATCTAGCTCAACCAAACAAGAGAACCCCATCATACCATGACTATTTGGAAATGGAAAGGCAAGGCTGAAAAACATTGTCACATCTGGAAAAACGCATGCCAATGACAACAAGAGAACCAAGAACACACATGGATGTGTCATGCACATGAAAACTAGCAAGGAAATCATACATGCAACTCTATACCTACAAGTAATCTTGTTGTAGCCTCTTGGTCTTGCTCTTCCTTTCTTGATATTTGCTTCATCTTTCTTTCTTTTCCTTCCTTTTCCTTCTGTCCTTCAATGCTAGAGTGCTCCAAGAATTCTCCAAGTGTACAAGAGTATGAGAGAGAGAGAGAGAGTAAAGAGAGAAAACTCCAAAACTGAACTGAAAAAAAACTACAAACTTATCCTCAGAATCCTTTTGATCATTGAGGCCTCTATTTTCTTCAATTTCCATTATTTTCTGCCTCACATGTGACCTGTGACCTTTCACCTTCATTTTCTCCTAATTTCCATTATTTTCATAAATAAAATGCTAATTAATGCCTCATGCCTTTCCAAAACCTTTTTCCTTTGCCAATTTACTTAGCCATAATAAACCAAATGAACACCCACACTAGGATTTTTTAACCAACATTTATCTTGGAATAAGTGTCCCATGGCATTGGCTATTATTTTTCCTTTATTAACTTTATTACATGGAATTTTGACTAGGGATGTTACATCAACATTGACAAGCCATACTCATTAAATGATGAATTAGATGGGGGTGGGCATAGAAATATAACAATTGGACTTGATGGATATTCATATTACTATGAAGGAACTTCTCATGAAAATAATATCATGATTATGGGAGATAATTTGGCAAAGGCATCAACATCTTCTTAGCAAAGGAAAGCAAGGTATGGTTGGAAACTTGGGAAGTGATAGTGAGGAAGCTGGAGAGGAAAATTAGAACCCTGCAGACCAGATTGAAATTAATATATTGTTATGGAAATATTTCCTAAAGGAGTTTAAGTTCAACTCAGTGGGAGACATTGGTCTTGACCGTGGAACCATGAAGAGCTTAGTTGCATTGGTTACTATCAAGCTTGAGCCAGATAAATCTCTCTATTATGATAGGACCGGGCTCCTTTACTAGAGAGGTATAAGCACATATCCTAATAATTATATTCTTCTATCAAGTTATGTGTGGTTCCTCCATCTCATCAGACATCATCATGACAGGTGTTTTCCTGCTACTCATCATTTCCCCAAGCCTATTTAATCAATGTTTTTTCTTGTCATCTCCTTTTTTTCCTTAGTTTACATTCATGGTGTATATCCTGATCATATTGAATTGGTTTCTATAATTTTTTTCATTTGTTATTTGAAATATTGTAAATGCTTACAATGTAATGTGGAGATTTATAATTCTTTCTGCAAAGCAGACTCTGGAACAAAAGATGAAAATAGAGAAATGCCACTGAATGACACATAGCTAGAGTTTTTATCTTTACAATGATTTTATAGATTCAAAGCTAATATGAATTTATGTTAATTTAATGAAAGAATGGAAAAATATTTTAATTTTCTTGCTTATGCAAAGCACTATTTTATGAAATTTAGAAATTTAACCTCCTCTATTCATTGAAGGCCATTTTATTCATTTTGCAACCATGTTAGCGAACATTGACTATGATGCTTCTGTTTATCTTCCCAATCAATGTTCTTTAATATAATAATAGTTTGCAACATATTCAAAAAGTCATCTAAAATGGATATTTTTATCATGAAAGTCATGAAAGTCATCTATGATGCTACTTTTATTAACAAGCGATCTAGATAGATTATTTAAACATAACTTATTGTGCAAATGGGGGACATCATTATTTGTTTAGTATTTTTCTTTTGATATATATATATATATATATATATATATATATATATATATTCCTCCATCATCATAATGGTTTAAAATACTCTCCTCCATATTCTTCAAGAGTTGAGTGATGTAACAATGGAGAGCGTGAGTCGTTCATTTTGGAACCGGTAGAGACAGAGCAACAGACGTAGCTGGAGGATCATCACCAACACCTTCTACGAGTTGGAGGCGGAGTTCATGGAGCATTTCCAGAGAGTAAACAATAATCTGCGAACAATATGGCATTTTCACTCGAGGCTTTCCAACACTGACGCTGTATCATCAATCCCACGCTCGAAATGGGAGTAAATAGCAAATCAGATGAGTTATTGGATTGGCTCAAAACGCAGGCAGAGGAATATGTTCTTTACATCTCTTATGGCAGCAAGAATTCCATTACGAGAGCTTAGACTAAGGAACAAGTCATGGGTTTATAGGCCAGTGGTGTGACTTTCATTTGGCTTTTGCGAACACCAAACATTTTCCGTCAGTAAGTACACAAAGCGACCTCTAATTAACCTTCTTCCATGTGTTAAATTTTCGTTGGTGAGAGGAGGACGAAAATAAAAGCCTCTTATTGGTTGGGGTGAATAGTGTCTACCCACCATAACCCCATAGAGGAAACACCTTTTGATGTAATTTAAGAGTAATTTAAATTCAACTTTTCCATATCACTTTCAAATAAGAGTAATTTAGCTAATCCGTATATTTTACCATTTTTTTAGTTGATTTTGTTTGAACCCTGACAGAAATTTCGTGGAATGGTAAATTTAAGCACTATAATATGCACAATTTGAATGTCCCAAAGGTTTTACAAGGTATTAATCTATTTATGCATTACAAAATTCATTTTAAAAAACAAAAGTTCACAATCTGATGAAAATTTCTATGACTTTATTTTGTCTAAAAAAAGACAAAAACTCGATTACTTAGACTACACCTTTCAAATATATGCACATCATAATAATTAATTTGGTGATATTCTCTTCCTTCATTAGGGTTCTAAGTAAGTTAGAACTTACATTTTATACTTCTAAAATAAAAGGTTGGGAAAGTTGGTAGGAATGTTCAAATTGAAGATATCCAACAATTTCATAACATTTTCTAATTTTGAATATAAAATAATTCATTAGAATAATTAAAAGCAATTTATTCATCTTATAAATTGTAATTGTTGATGAAAAAATTGTATAACAACACTTTGTTTTGGTGGATTTATGGATATAGCTGGTATGTTGACATAGAAATTAGGAATATTTTCGTAATGTTTTGAGATAATTCAAAGAAGGAAATTGCAAAAGGTAATTAATAATGGAATGATAATGGGAACTAGTTGGTAATTAATCGTCTACATATCTCGAATT
The DNA here is from genome assembly GCA_034641835.2 of Pinus albicaulis. Classification (NCBI taxonomy): domain Eukaryota; kingdom Viridiplantae; phylum Streptophyta; class Pinopsida; order Pinales; family Pinaceae; genus Pinus; species Pinus albicaulis. The sequence continues at coordinate 360,987,917 of CM076580.1, forward strand.
AACTAGGCATTAGCATCTATGCAATGGAATGGACATGGGAAAAATATTAGATATAGAAGGAGATAGAAGGAATATTCAATCATAAGTATGTAAACCATCAATTAGATAAATAGGATATGATTAACTATAATGAATAAGAGAGAATATATAGTAATGAGGTAGTAGATACAAATTTTATGAGCTCAATGATAAGCCATTTTACCTTGTATTTTATGTTTTACATTAATTAAAAGATTACTATTACCTTAATAATTGTGCAAGGTTAGTTTTTGTCTAATTATGTCAAAAGAGTTACATGTTTCACTATATTTTTGTGTTACAGTTTTTTAAGGGATTGGTTCCCCAATGGTTTCTTTATCACTCTAGTTCAATGAAAAACTTGAATTTTTCACCCATATTTCCTTTATCAATTCCTTTCTTAATGTATCATCCCCCTCTTAGCAATGTTATTATTTATTAGTTTTTTTTTATGAGGGGTTTTGTATTGATAATTTATTCTTCACCCAATCCACCTAAATCCTTGGTCTTTTTTTACCGCCTTTCCTTTATCATTTTTTTTTTACTGTTGTTCAAAAATATAATAAGCAAGACAAGAAACAAGAACTTGGTGGAATAGGCTTTAAACCACTCTATACACATTTATTCATCTTATAATATTAATTTATAGTACATGTGTTTGATCACCTCTAGATATAGATCTCACTAACAACTCATCAGTGGATAATGACAACACCTCATCTATAGCTAAGGATGACAACTCATAAGAATGTGGTCTAAGACTTTGTGATTGTCTAGGGACTCATAGTCTAACATTCCTTCCCTCAATAGCAATTCAAAATACTTACCCTTCAAAGGCAACATAACTAGTGTATAAATTGGTATCATTGTAAATATTCAAAATTTCTTGACTAAGCTTCATTGAAGGTATGCCTAAAAATTGTCAATATGGATGTTGAATGGTTCATCTGAAATGAACTTTGAAAGAGTAAATATTTCGGAAGTGAATAATTGCTATGAACGGACATTTTTCAATTAATTGATCATTTTCCAAATAATTTGTTTTGAAGAAACCAATGTTTTCTGCTAATTGGTGATCAAATAAGATCGCTATTCTACTATCAGTAAAAAATAGGATCATTGAGGCTCTCTCTTGTTGAAAAGTGTAACTAGGTTCAGTCTTCATAATGACTAGTAATTATGAATTTATGTAATGAGGAAGACCTAGATAATAAAATGTATTTTTTAATGCTTGCCTCATGGGTTTCATGAGCAAGGAGCTTTTATTATAGGTCAAAGACTTCTTCTTGATATCTTTAGGGGTTTGTCATCTTGTCATAAATGTATAATTTAGAGCCATATATATGAAGTATTGTTACACTAGAGCCCTTCGAAGAATTCCATTCCCACCCGTCCGACCCCAAACTCTTGTCCTTCTGAAACTTATGAATAACACTTTTCAACTCTTCTTCGGAAATTGGTTACATTAGATCTCCATAGTTGTGCTCCTCCTCAAATCTAGGAAATAAGAGCGGTGTTTGTACCACTGCAGCCAATGAGGCTTCTCTTGGAGCTTTAAGAGCGACTGAAAATGATAACAACCCATGAATTCCAGTCCCCTAAAATCTGATACCTCCCTTCCTTTTGAATCCTTCGACTCCATATAGTGTTTGAGAGCTTCCTTCCCTTAACATAGGCTTGAAAGAATTTTTAGTTTTCATCTCCATGTGCCAACAAAATGGCTCTACTTTTCAGTATCCATTCCTCTTATCATGTCTGATATACATCATGTATCTTCTTCTCTAATCTTAATAGTTATTCTTTCCCTATGACAGAGCTATATCCCTCCTCTTTTGATAAATCCACTTAAGTGAGCTTATCTTCAATGACCCTGAGATTAGCTAATTCAACATCCTTATTTTTCTTTGACCAATTTTTTACCTCTCTTTTAACTCTCATGAGATTATCATCGAAATGTCGCGTCGATTCCACTCTTTGCCCTGGTGCGAAGGGGGATCAAGTAGACCTCACCAAAGCCACAAAGGATTCATCTTGTAGCCAGGAGGAATTCAATTTTAAAGGCCCAGGGGGCTTCACCAACCCTTCACTTAGTGCCATCATAATTGGATAATGATCTAAAATGCCTCCATCTGTGATTCATTATCTCACCAACACTCTCTGCTCGGCCAGATCCTTGGCTAGGAGAAATTGATCCAATCCCTTAGCAATACAACCCCCCCTATTCTTTTGTTCCTCCAAGTTGGCCTCAACTTGGCCACCTCCACATCTAGAAGCCTTTGTTCAATCAATTTGTGGGTGAATAAATATGACAATGGATCAAGATTTGCCCTTGGTCCCCACGATTCTACATCCCCGGAGGAAAAATTAAAGTCTCCTCCTACAATTAGATTTGGTTGACTCATGAAATATTTCCTAAGCATATTTTCCCATAAATATTTCCTATTGTTCGTTAGACCATAGATGTTAACCACTGTATGTTTTTGACCCAGTCCTTCAAATAAAAATTAGACTCTTACGTCGTCCTCAAAACCCCACACATTTTATAATATTATTAAGCTTTTTTGCCACCCTAGATCTAGCCCTCTCAACCTCCCTCTAGCATATGATCCTACTAACTTCCATCCTACTAACAAATATTCCAGCATGTTTACAACAATAACTTCCTCACCCAAGGTTTCCTGCAAGAGAAGCATATCCGACCCAAGAGATTCAACTGCTCGCTTTAGTGCGCGCCTTTTGTGGGGGCATGCCAACCCTATGCAGTTGAAAGATATGAAAATCATAAGGAAACCCCTACAAGGGATTTCATTGCTCCAAGGGACCCTTTTATAGACTGTTGTGTACCAGCTACTAGTTTAGACCTAGATTTCACCTGTGCTTTGAATAGATTTGAATGTCTCCCCCGTCCTTTTCCCTCCAAAGGAGCTAGGTACAATTTCCCTAGCCCAATAACCAACTCAATTGGAGGACCAAAAACATCTAGCAATCTCTGCGCATAAACTAGGGCACATCCCTCTAAGTTTCTTGAGGGGACCTTTGAGGGTCTTATCACTGGCGAAATGAAATCAAGTGCGCTTCCCCCCACTGATGTTGTGATCGAACGAAGGTTATCTGCCCTCACTTGAAACAAGAACTCAACCCCCCCTCCATCATCACTCTGACCAGTAGGCTTAGACAAACCTGGATGAGCAGAGTGTAATGAGTGAGAACGGTAGAGGGTCAAGGAAGATGAAAATGTACCTTCGACCTTATCACTCATTGAAAATTGCAAACACAAGATGGCGAGAAGGTCATCAATGAATCCTATAGGGGTTCCAATTTCTCCCTGAAATGCGCATATCCCTTGATGAAGCAGTTGTACACCTGCTAGGTTCTCAAACAAATTCACCACCTCTCATATCTCCTCATCACCACATGACACTTTGACCACTCCTCTTGCTGTTACCTCCTGCTCAAGGACCACCGAAGTCTTATCTCTAATGAAATCAAAAAATTTCCTCCATTTCATCTTGAAATCCTTCCCTAAGTGGCCATATACATGAAAATGATGACACTTAAGCATAAAACCTTCATAATCCAACCACTAAGTGTCTAAAGAGAGTGTATCTCGTTTTATCTTCATGTCCAGAGGAAGACCATTCCAAATATCAATGTTAACAAATATCTTTGCAACCCTCATCTTATCGGATGACTCATAAGACCGATCATGATATAGATATGAACCCAAAGGTTCCTGATTTTAAAAAATATTTATCATTCCAAAAAATGGGTGACGTCCCTAAAAATCTTACCCATAGAGGTGACATGACCAACCCCTCCCTTACCGCATTGAAAAGAGGTGTTCATGGATTGAACATTATCGGCACATGTGCAATGTGGCACGACAGCTAGACATAAACCTAGCTTCATCACCTATCATGAATAATAAAATAAATCACCCATTTTCCAGCATTTCGACTTTGGGCTCCTTCTCGAGCCACAATTTCACCTCTTTTTTCACCCAAACCAACACATGGTCCTTTTTGAGTTTTATACCACTTGACCTTCCCACCATACTAAAATCCCTCATTTTCAAAACCTCTTTGAGTGAAATATCTTTTCCTTACATTGCAAGTGATGACGAATCTGCAACCTTCACACAATACATGCATCTTCTCTTCCCTCCTAAGCCATGATCCGATAGTGGCCTTTCCTCCAGCTCTGTCTGATGTTGTGCTTGAAAATCTATCTTCTCCCTAGGATCATTTGTTTGATATGGAGAAAAGAACTCCATCTATGAAAAACTACGAGAAGGTTTCTCACAGTAACATTAGTTGTAGAGCCCCTTTATCCACTACAAAACTTCCATTGGTTTCATGGAAACTACTTCCAGCCCTCAGGGGCACTTCTTGGTATTTTCCGGAAATGTGGATGGTGATGTCGTAATCAACTGTAGCTGTAGATTTTTAGATGAGTGGTTTTATATTTCCACTTATTTCGAGGGCTCTCCTCATCTTAATCTTCGCGCAGTTTGTGCCACCGAGACTCCATTGATTTGGAGCTAAAGAAATCTTGGTCGTCCATCTAGTTTCTATTGAAATTGTCCTCAACTTCTTTAGTAGATAAAATTTTCTTAGGTTCAAACCTCCAACCACCTTCAGGGCCTAAAGGGAGTTAAGAATGAGCAAAAGTGTTTAGATTCTGCGAGACCTCTGTCATTCTAGATGAACCAACTTAATGCCAAGGGAACGAGGGTAAAAGTTTCTCCCAAGCCATGGTTTCACCTCTAAATTTGCAGAGACCTTCGTCGGGTAAAGCATGCCTTCTTCAAGGTTCATTCCACACACACACACAAGCACACGCACACACACACACACACACACATATATATATTACACAGTTTATGCATGGATTTATGGAGTAGTATTGTTATTGTGATCATTTAGAGCCTGCACAAGCCATACCTTGAGGTGGCCCACTAGAGTTAGGGAACTATGCTAATTTTTCCATGTATATAATACTTTATTGCTTTCTCTATTGATTAATTAGTTATTTTTCACTCAAATATTAATTACTAGTTTCATGTACTATTCATTTTTCCTGTAGATTAGATTTGCTACAGAATTATAATGTTGCAAAATTATTATGTTTTCAACCAAAGCTCAGTGTACAGAGCTGAATGTTATGTTATGGGATTTTTTTCCAGTAACTCTACCATAAGGGGTGTCATCAACCTAGCCAAGATTGACAACTTCTTATTTCATGTGTGGTTTATTTAGTTTCCTACATGTTATGTGTGTCATATCACCCTTAGCCCATGCTTAATTTACAAAGGTAAATGTTAAGTTATGGGCATGGTTCCTAATGAATCTAACATGTGAAGTTCTACAAACTAGGTTAAGATTGAGAATATCATTGATTCCATCTATTATCATAGATTTACACCTTAATTTATATTTTAAGTGTTGAGATTCAACAAGATGATGAGCTTAGTGAAAATTAAGCACCTTCACTGAGTGGGGCCCGCAAGCTATTTTTAGGTGTATGTCTATTTTTAGACATGGTGAGAATATTCTATAAGTTGAAGGATGCTATTTGTAGATGGTTGATCAAGTTGGAAAAATAGATGAAATTCTATTTTTAGAAGATTGGGCGAAGTCTATTTATAGATCGCTAATCTAAAAATAGATGCATGTCAATTATTATTAGCCCTTAATAATAATCCAACAACAAATATCAACTTATTCTCTTGGAGCACTTTATTTCAGTGAAAAATTTTGGCAAATCAGTGGGCTAAAGGAATTACACAATTCCTAGGGTGGTTGGTGACTCATGCATGGAGGACTCAGTTAGAACTAAAGTGGCAGAGTTGTGACAGAGTTGGAAGAGTAGTTATGGGAGTTGTCATTTATTTTAACTCAGTTAAGTGAGTTAAACTCAGTTGTGCTATTTGTATCTAGTTCTAACTGAAGATATGATATTGAGAGTTTAATTATTTAATTAATTCACAACTAGAGACTCACTTGCAACTGAACAAATACAACAATTAACTACTTGTATGTCAGTTACAGTGGAGACCCAGTGGAGAGATAGGTGAAAGGGTGAGATGGACTATTTGTTGTGACTATAGTGATGCATTCTGTTGATCATGTCAGCATTCTATTGAGATTTTGATAAGCAATCTCGCCTAAACCTTTCAAACCCCCTCTTTCCCGTCCTGAGAAATTCGTTTTTTTCTCATCGTTCCCTTCTCCCAGCTTTAAATCTGCATAAAAGGGCCGAAATTCCTCATTATAATATATTTAAGGCCTAGCACCTTTCAGCCCTAGCCCCTAAACCTTTCTCTCCACATCACCGGAGGTCAAAACCAAGTGCTAGCCATAAAGGCAATTATCACACATATATATATCAGACGCGTTTATAACCGTCGATCTGTAAAGATCTAACGACGTTCGTTCATCTTCATCGCGCCCATGGCCCACTCTGTTCATCGCCCAAATCGCATGTTCACCGTCCGATCAACCTGCAAGATCAACAGCTTACAGTACTCCCACCCTGGTTTTCCCCGCTCCGTGCACTGTACAAAACGGGTGGTTTCTATCGCATCGCCTTTGGGTGGTAGGTAGTATTCTATTTTTCGGAGCGATTCCATACATTGTTGGCGCATGTCTCCGCGTAAAGCTCAAAAAATTCCCTCCATCGCATGTTATCGTTCGTCCGTAAACATGGCGCGATATCCACGAGAGCCGTCCGATCTGGGGCGATCCATCCTACAGTAGTCGCTCCACGAAGCTGCACGGGTGTTAATCCAAGTCAACAGTGCCCCTGGCCCACCATTTCATCACCCTCCGATACGTTCTCCACCATCGATCTCCTCCTGAGATCTGACGGTCCAGATCACTTACCTCTCCGCCAGTCGACTCCGTACCTCCACGTCACCCATTCCACGTGTTGGTCATATTTTTCCTCCACCATTATATATTTCATTCGTTAGTCAAAATTCAATGTTTATGTTAAAAACCTTCACCAGTTCATCCTCCATTGTTTCACTGCATTTTTCCGCCACCCTGCATTGTTCCACCATTTCGCCATGTCTGCACGACCATTTTCATTGACCCTGCCATATCCACCATCCCCATGCATGGTTTTCCTAACGATTTTGCGGGTTTTGCAGGGTTATAGAGACGGAAAACCACCATGATTCATTCTCTGTTACAGTGACGGAGGACACATCAAAGGACCATTTTTCAGAGGCTGTAATTATTAAAGAAGGCCTGGGAAGGTATGTCGACGAGACTTCCATTAAAGAAGCAGGGTTAAAATCTGTCTAACCCTCCAGAGTCATTCAAAGCACAGATTGTGCAGATGGAGATATTAATGGAGAAGTAGAGAAATATCAGTGAAAGATCAAGGAATTCAACGATCAGCATTGAAGGTCTTAAACTTAATTCAAGGTTCAGAAGGCAGAGGGTACCATTCACAGAAAAAATACCTTAAAGCTTTCTTTTCAACACCATTTTCTTTCAAGAAAGGACGGAATGTCTATGTGATTTGATTCCTTTGTCGTGTTCCCGAAGAGTTTTCTACCCAGTGCATTTATTTCAGTAAGCAGGCAGCAGAGTACAAACAACATTACATAGTCATCAAGCAGTATGGGTGTGCACGTTTCCGCCATCTTGTTTTAATGAGGCAAATTAAATATTCATCACCTACTCCCTTTTCGAGTTTTTTGTTCTCCTATAAAGCTCCCGAAGAACATATGACTTAGGGTTCCAGATTTTATCAGAAAATTATGCAGTGAACGGATTTTTGTATACATTTTTCCGAACTCTTGTATGAAGGCTCAGAGCCCGTAGGGTCTCAGTGAGGAGGAGTTCCATCTATTAAGAGGATTCTGGTCTTTGGTATTTCACAGTGTGTAACTTTATCTTTTATGTGTTATTTTAATAGATAATTTAATTTCATCCATCTTTCCTGTATCATGTTTTGGAATGCGAGTGGCTCACTGATTTTTGGTATGGATTTATCCTAGTTGATACCCATGCTCGAATTATTCAAGCGCTTTAAATATGCCTCGTGCATGATATCCTGTGCCACTATTCATCTAAACTGTATTTCTACTATATTAGTTGCTTTGGGAGGGTGTTTTTAAAACGCTATTGTCATGAATGGATTCTTAGATTGGTAAGCCCATTACATGGTGGTATTGTGTATCTGGATATCAGCTCAATGATAACTAATATCCTCTCAATATTTCATTCACTACATACACCTTCTGATAACTTATTTCTGTGAGGTATTTTTGAATCGACCCTCTTTACAGTAAGTTGTCTCTGAATTGTCTATTGCTTTTATATTGGAGTTTTTCATGTTGCCTCTGCAATATTCTTTCCTCTGTGTCAGTTTCTGAGGGTCTTGGTCCTATTCAGACTTATTTTCCTTGTTTTACAAGAGATAGCATGAGATATTTTTACTGATAACTTCCTCGGTTATACCATATGCTCCTTGCTAATATAAGATGTCCTAGGCACTGGTCTATCACAACTCTAGGTTGTCTCTAGGAACGATAACATCTTTTTGGCGCCGTTGCTGGGGAACGAAGTTGAGAAAATTAAAATCCTTGGGCCTCGACAAAATCTAATCCACTCTTTGAGTAGGTTAGCATGGAGAGTTGAGAGTTGTAGATCCCTCACCTTGGCGACTCCACATTTTTTTATTTGATAAATCTATTTGCTGTCTTGGCTCCACGTAAGCCACACCTGAGGTCAGATATGTATCAGCCAAAGACACCTTCAGTGTCTGACCCTAAAAATATCATACATAGAAGAAATTGGAGGGAAAGAAAATCAGTCCACTCTGAAATCCCTGAATTGTATATAGAAGACTTTCCCTCCTCTTCTTCTCAAGAAGCTCAAGTGCCAGATTCCGACTCCACTGTGGGAGATACTGATTATTATTATTCAGATAGTACACCCCAAGGAGGTGTTAGAAATAAAGATTATTTTCACCCTACTCCTGAGGTTGAAGAGGTTAAAGAAGTCACTGAAGTATCTGTTGTTAATAGACCATTATTCCCCTCAACACCTCAGGCTGTTGTTCATTACATTCCTATTGTTATTCATACCCCACTTCCACCTCCTCCTCCTCCTCTTACTCATCAAGATATTGAACTACCTCCACCCCCTCCAATGGCCAATGTTTCGGGCTTCTTTCTAAATAAATATGCCCCTCTGGCATTACCCCAAGTGTTGAATGATATGCCACAGGATTATTTGAAGATTTTACCCCGATTCAATGGGGAAAACGAGATTGATGCTCAAAAACATCTTGAGGTCTTCTGTGCTCTTGCAGAAAATTTTAAAGTGGAACATTTAGATGTGGACTTAAGGCTGTTTGTCCAATCTCTTGATGGTGAAGCTCAAAAATGGTTTAAGACATTGGCAGGTCATTCCATTACCACTTGGGAAATAATGGAAGATAATTTTCTTAGAAAATGGGGAGAGAAGAAAGACCATGGACATTGTCTTACTGAGTTCAATACACTCAAGAAAAGAAATAACAAAGGGGCATCAGAATTTATCAAAAGATTTAATAAATTGTACCTGAGTCTTCCTGCTGATATGAAACCTCATCAAACTGCTGCTAAGGTTGTTTTTGTAGCAGCCTTTGATTCAGAATTTGGTTTCTCTCTCAGAGAAAGAAAGCCTGCTACTCTGGATGATGCTCAGATAGATGCACTAGAGTTGGAAGAAAAATTTTCCTCCACTGGAAAATCAAAGGGAAAATCTAAACCAAATATTAGAAGAAGGGATAAAGACGAGGTATCTACCTCCTACTAAGACAGAGACTCTGCTAATGACAGAATTGAAGAAATGAGTAAAATGATTAAGAACCTTTTCGGTAAACTGGTCAAGCTTGAATTGAAAGCCAAGAATTCAGCCTCCAAGAATTTCCACAATGCTCAAAACAGAGGTTATTATCCTCAATATAGGAAACCACCCCTACAAATATTGCCAAGGGAACCAAAAGAACAACAAGATCAGGTACCACACCCATTGTATTTGGAAGGTCTAGTAGATGATTCTACTGGAGACACTGCCTATGGACTGGAGGATGCAAATCTTGCTTTTTCAAATAGTGATGGGGAAGAATGCCCTGTGCAAGGAAATGATGAAGCTGATTGCTCACTGCAAGAAGAAGAAAAGGCCAGAGACACAGAAGACGCATAAGTTGATCATTATTGTAAACAATTTGCTGATTTCATGCAAGCACAGTTCAATAGAAGATATGATCTCAAATCTTCTAGGAAGAGGACTCGTACTCAAGACCAAGAAGACGAGCTACCCTAGAAAGAAGCACCTGCTCAGAAGGAGTATACAACACAGAAAGTCACAGACAAAGGTAAGGGCCCTCTAAACAAACCTTTGTAGTCTAATGATGAGATTCCTTCCTCTCCAAAAGTAGTCATTCCCCCTAATACCAAGTCTATGTCAAAAGAAGTCAAACCCTCAGCTGAAAGTAAAGAGTCAAAGGAGGTTGTAATAGAGAAGTCCTCTCCTGTCTTCAGTCTGCAAAAGGAACTTGAGAAATTCAAAATTCCAGTCCCCTTGACTAAACTATTGAAGCTACCTGCATATCAATCCCAAGTCACCTATTTTATGCTCCCTCCAGAAGCACCTCTCACCCCAGATAGTCTCAACCTCCAAGAAGAGAGACCTATGGTTGTATTTGGCCCACATGTTGAGGAATTAGATGCTTCTACTCCTCCCTTTTATGTGTCTCTAGTGATTCATGACCTGCTATTACATAATTGTATGTTAAATTCTGGAGCTTCCCATAATCTACTGCCTCTGTCAGTCATGGAACAACTAGGATTACAAATCACCCGTCCATACAAGGACCTCTATTCATTTGATTCCAAAAGAGTTAAATGCTTGGGGATGATCAAGGATTTGGTGGTCAATTTGGCCCAAATCCCAGCAAAAAGTGTGGTAATGGACATTGTGGTGGCTGACATCCCAGCTCACTTTGGCATGTTACTGTCAAGGTCCTGGGGAACAAAAATTGGTGGGTCAATCAAGATGGATTTAACATATGCCACTATCCCAGTTTTTTGTGGCCAAGAGAGGAGATTGTACAGAGAGACTAGATTTGTCAAGATGGTGACTAAGGCTGACAACTCTGTTAACTCGCCAGTTTATAGTAAAGAAGGAGATTTCTCATGCTTGATGCTGGAAGAAGATCAAGATTATGCTCATGAACCATCCTTCTACCAAATCAAGACTAAGCAGCCTGTTAGGAAAAGGATTTACCAACCCAGGTGATTGAAAGTGTCATGTTCAAGAGTGGTTAACTGGATTTCCGAAAAATCAAAATACAACAAACAAGTCATTTTTCTCTCTTTTCCCCCACCATTTCTAGCAAGTACCTCTTTATTTTTGACAAGCTTGAGGAGGATAACATTTGCTTGTTTATAAGCTCATCCTTCGGATGAGTCCAACTTAGTTTAAGATTCGAACCCTAAGAAGGAGTGGTTTGTTCCTGTTTAAAATTAAACAGGTCCTTTACTGTTAAATTTTAACGAGTCCAGTATAGGAGAAACTCGGTGTTTTTCAATTTTAGGGAGTCAGAAGAAAAAACTTAAGAAAAATCCATGGCTGTACTTTTTCGTAAATTTAGTCTCTCGGGCCCGAAAAAGGATAAAATAATGCGGGAGAGAACTCTATTGACCGTAATTAGTCAACGTATACCTTTTTCGTAAATAGTCCATTTCAGTCCGTAAAAGGGGTAAACTTATACTGAAGGGACGATCATTCATTTACTTTAACGAGTTCGAATAATCAAATTCTCAGCAATCTTTTCATGTTTAGAGAGTCTGAAAAGGGCTTAAAAGAGGACTCCAGGGTTTCGCTTTTTCGTAAATTTTTTAAAGAGTCCGAAAAAGTGATAAAAATATGCTCTTCATTTTCACTTTTTCGTAATTTTTAACGAGTTCGAAAAAGGGATAAAAATATACTCCTGTGGCCGACTTTCAATTTAATTTACGAGCAGGAAAAGACGAAAAGAACTCGGCATTTTCATGTGTTTTACGAGAATGAAAGATAGCAAAATAATCTCGAGATTTTCATGAGTTTAACCAGTCTTGAAAATAACTAAAATTGACTCCAGATAGGTTTCATTTTTACAAAAGCTTGAAACAGAGAAAAACTATGCTTCAGAGTGGTTTCATTTTTACACAAGCTTGAAACAGAGAGAAAATTGTGCTTGATGCCCCCTAAGCGTAACTGCTAGAGCGCATGCCCCCCCAGCTTCATTTCATTCAACTAAGTACACTGCTGGTAATTAATCGCTGGATGGAATGAAGGTTCATTTACGAGATCATATGAAAGACCTGAACTAAAACTGTAAGAAAATTATACGAAAACTAACCTAAATATATGACTTAACATTTACGAGATCTAGTAAAAGACTCGACTCAATTAAGGGAGGATTTGTTTCATTTTTAATGAGCTTGACACAGGAAAAGAACTATGCTCATGGCAACGTGTTTCATTTTTTAACGAGGTTGACACAGTAACAGGAACTATCCTCACCTAAATGTTTCATTTTTTAACGAGGTTGACACAGGAAAAGAACTATCCTCGTATCTACTCTCTACAATCTACCTACTAATTCATTTTTTAATGAGGTTGACACAGGAAAAGAAATGTCCTCATACCTGATTCATTTTTTAACGAGGTTGACTCAGTAACAGGAACTACCCTCGGACTCTACCGATTCATTTTTTAACGAGGTTGACACAGTAAAAGGAACCATCCTCGGACCCACTGATTCATTTTTTAACGAGGTTGACACAGTAAAAGGAACTATCCTCGAACTCTATCGATTCATTTTTTAACGAGGTTGACATAGTAAAAGGAACTATCCTCGGACCCACTGATTCATTTTTTAACGAGGTTGACACAGTAAAAGGAACTATCCTTGAACTCAATGATTCATTTTTTAACGAGGTTGACACAGTAAAAGGAACTATCCTCGGGCCACTGATTCATTTTTTAACGAGGTTGACACAGTAAAAGGAACTATCCTCACTCACTGATTCATTTTTTAACGAGGTTGACACAGTAAAAGGAACTATCCTCGCAAACTTGATCATGGCTTCGAACTGGAAGAAACACATGTCAATGGACACACCTTGATCATGGCTTCCAAGAGGTCTTCATGAGATGGAAGAATAGTTCTCTGGAAGGAACACATGTCAAGGGACTCAAAAGGGATAAGAACATCATGTTCAAATAATCCCATAGAGTTTTCCATGTCAATTACCGGGTCTAAGTCAAAATAAGACGAGCAAACAGTGAGAGGCTCGCTTTCATCGGTAATTGAAAACATGGGACTAGTTGCCACATAATTAACCCGTGGCAGGGTATATACCACTTTCGTATGAGGAACATTCAGCAATGTCAGATTATTGGTAGTCGAATCAAGACTAGGGAATGAAAGTTGGTCTACAGTCACAATATTTCCATTATGAGGGAAAGACATCACGCGAAAGAGTGTCGATACGATAGCTTTCATTGCATAGACATAGTCTCGCCCAAGGAGTAAATTTAAATCCAAGGGGCCTCGAACTACCATAATATCAATACAAACAGTTTTACTTTCCAAAGTAATAGAAAACTTAGGAAGGATCCCTAAAGGTTCACTAATGGTTCTGTTAAAAGCTTTCAAATTCTGCATAATAGGCACAAGCTGAGGGGAACCCAAAGCTTTCCAAACAGTTGAGGATAAAATACTAACAGAAGCACCTTCATCTACCTATGTGCGGTGTATGTCCCTACCACCAAACTTCACAATGATTTGGAAAGGTATGGAGGAAGGAAGACGAGGTTCTGTCATTCTATTCCAATCAAAGGAAAAGACCTCAGTACTTGGAGGGGGTTCTGTAGAAACAGGTGAAATTCCCCCTATCATAGAATAATCTGATGTAACAAGAAGAACCTGAGCAGCATGAAGTTCACTCTCTATAGGGAGAATGGGATCGACCGAATATGAAATCAAATCGACCACTTGATCAACTAATGGATCATCAACCTGAGTGATATGACTTTCACTCTCCAATGGAAGAGTGGGATCGACTGTACTTGAAATTAGATCAATCACTCCGTCAGTTGACGGTAGGTTGGGAGAAATTTTACGGTAACCAGTTGGAAATTTTTGCTGTGGAATAGTAAGGTTTTCCAATAATTTTAAGGCTTCATCCATGTGAGGGAAAATGTGAGTTTTATGACTCCCTTTTCATAACTTACAAGGAAACCTAACTTTACCCTTTTTCCCAGGAACCTGACTATCACTGGTTGATGGATCAACATAAAGTTGACGAGATATTTCTGACCATACTTCCAAGACCTTTGGAATACCAGGAAAATTGATAAGGAAGTGGTCACCCTTACAAAGCCTGCAAGGGTATTTGGGTTTACGATGCATGTTGGAGGTTTCCTCAACACAAATAACTCTTACAGCCATGGTTGGTTGGTTGACTTCTTTCTTATCTTGCTTCTTCTTCTTTTCTTCTTCCCTTTCTTATTCTTCTTAGCCACCTGGTTACTAGCGTCAAGGCTTTTACCAAGCGAAGAGGAAGAAATGGAGGAAGAAATATTAGGCGAAGAAGGTAAAGGGTCAACAAAAGGTTGGTGATGTTGAGATGGTGAACTCTGTTGAGGTGAAGCATCCGGTTGAGGTGGAACAATTGGAGTATTCGGGGCCAACGAAGTTGAAAATAACCGTATCGGTAAACCTATTGTAAATATAGGTAATGAAAAAGTAGCCATATAAGGAGGACCAACATTTCCAAAGCAAGGAAAAGTACTAGGATTCTCGTTAAGAGGGGTTCCTTGGTTGGTAAATTCCGGAACAGTTGCCATTATATTCAACTTCAGTGAATTTTATTAACAATTTAAAACTAAAATCAACAATTCACAATTCACACCTATGGTCTCTAAAAGTAAAAACAAAAAAATTAACACACGCTATCAAATCTAGGAGTCAAACCACACACAAACAGTAACTTCCCATACTAAAAACACTAGTTGGTGATGAAATCCAACATCGTAGAATTTAATACAGAAAGGGCGGTTGGAACAGTTACCCCGACAACCTGCTTAATGAAACAGACTGGCACAAGTTTCTTCACAAAACCATCTCAAGTGAAGAGAACCCCCCAGAAAGTCCAAGTGAGTCTAGTCGGCGTCTACTCCAGGTACAGTGAGATCTTTCCTTCACCGTCACCTTAGGAAATAATCTAAAGCTTATGGACACTAAGGTTACCAACAGTAACAAATACAACTGGGGGAACAGTCTATGATCCGATTCCACGCGCAAGGGCAGAGTAACAAAGCTCAATCCCCTTGAAGGTTCCTCGACATGGTTAATCCGAGGTTTACCGACAAGTGACCCCAGGCTCCTCGACAGTGGTTAATTTGAGGTTTACCGTTTTTAATGCGCACAAAATCTTCTATCTTCCCTAATGAAACAGAATTGATTGTTTCAAAGATTCAGACATGATCTCGTGATTGACTTCTTTAAGAGAAGCTTCCCAGATTATAAAAATTACAATTGGATTTATTTCCTACCGCAAGATTTATCTGCTTGTTTTTTTTTACTATCTTGGAGAGTTAATTACTCCCTACTCCAAGATACTAGCCTAAGCTATATTAGTGATAAGAGCCCTAGAAATAAAAAGATTACTAGATTAATTTTAATTAAGCGCTGTGTTATTGGCTGTTATTACTCAAAAGGGTAAATGGATATGAAACCAATGGTGTTATGACCCGACCCAAAACTGAATGCAATCGAATATGATAATGTAATCTTTTCAATTCGATCAATCCTAACTAAAGAAAGTAGAGAGTTTCCATACACTTCCAACAATTCAAAAATTGATCATTAAGAGAAAATATAACAAATTCTCTAATGCACTAATTTCATCAAGAAAAACTAATGCAAATCAATTCCAAAACAATTTTTTATTTTTTTGTGTTTTTAAAACAAGCATAAAAACATCTAAATTCAAATCAAAGAAAACTGATCTAAATCTACAATTGATTTTTTCAGAATGTAAACTATGCAGTTGTAATCTATGCACAATTCACATGAAAAGTATGCAAATGTAATCTATGCACATTTTTCATTCATATTCTGAAAATGAGAATTCTAATTATGCAAACGTCATCTATGCAAGAGAATTCTCAAACAAAAGATGATCCTAATTTAATCTAAGAACCAATCAAGTGGAAGTTAAGAAAATCGGGTGAGAGTTCCAAAGATCAAAAAACACTCAAACCTCCAAGTAATGACCAAAGGAAATCAAATTAAGAATTTCTCAAAAAAGAGACTCAAAACACCCAATTAACTTAATGGAGATTGATGAGATGAAAAATTTGCTGAAAGAAACTCATAAACAAGGATTTTTGATAGAAAAATATAGATCTGGGTAGATGTTAAGAATCCTAAATTAAATCTAAACTAAACTGAAAAAAGAAATTTGGAGTTTTTCCAAAATTTTAACAGGGTCCGCAGGCTCCCAGAAGTAACTGGTGTGGTCCTGCATTGTTTACTCAAGGAAAGTGCGAAACTGCCTGCACTGTGCAGAAGAACAAAGTGCGGTCCCCAGAAAAGTTCAAGAAAAACGTAAAAGATTTCAAAATTTTCAAAAATAGAGAACACCTAAGCTACCCGGGCAAATATCCATCAATCAAAAGTTAGGAAAAAATTTTCCTCAAATCAAAATAAAAGAGAACCAAAAACAACAAGTTCCTCCCCAGTGGAGTCGCCAATTTGTTGGCCGGATAAATCATTCTTGCGGACAAGACCGATCTCCCTAGTGTCAGAAGACAATCTAGCAACAAACAAACAACTAAGTTTGTCTTTCTCTAGATATATTAGTTTTACAAATAAATGCTATGAAGGTGTCGATCCTACCTTAGATCCAAATGCTTATTTGCGGTCGTAGTGCTTCCGTCGCATCAATAATCCTTCTGTCGCAACAAGAGTTCTTTCGTCGCAACAATAATCCTTCCGTCGCAACAAGAGTTCTTTCGTCACAAGAAAGTGTCGTGTTTCGTTGACCTGCAATCACAAACAAGAAAATATCAATAGCACCTATATAACAAATAATTATAAAACATATCCATCATAGTGATCAAGGAATCTATGAAATAAATGATTAAACGACAGCTTATTGAAATAAACAATCAAACAACAATTTATTGAGAAAAACAAAACTTGATTGTATTAATATTAAAATATACAGAAGAACCTTACAACCTTAGCCTTGATGTTTGAAAGGCCTTCCCAAGGTCCGAAGCAGGAGTCTCCTCTACTTTGATAATTCTTGCACTCTTCCTCCAGGAGCATAAAGAGGTATGTGATCTTTCCTATCAAAAGGTCAGCAGAAAGAAGTCTAAATCTCAACAGCACTTAAACTCAATCACACATAAAGATTGAACTCTAAATCTCAATCTCCAAAATCTAACCATTTGAGGCTACCCAATGCCTCCTTTTATAGAGCAGATGAGGAGGTTAGGATTCCACCTTTGAAGGGATAGAATCCTCCTTCAAAGGGATAGACTCCTCACATCAAGGGATTAGTTCCTTAAGGTGAGGGATACATGCACCTTATCAAAACGCACTCATCCCCAAAAATTCTCATCTAGAACCTTCTAGAATTGACCTCAAACCACTTTTTTTACTTTACTTTCTCGCCTTTTTTACTTTGAGGAGGGTACTGTTGTCCTCTACAACAACCCCCCCATTTCATATAATTTTTATTCACAACACTATAATATGAAATGGGTCCCTTTTAGTTTTAATTGGTATCAATTTTGTATTATTCAAAAAGGTCCGAAAACGAAATGAAAACATTACAAAAAAAACCTTTTTGACAAACCAATAATGGCTTTATGATATAAATAATTAAATCTTTTATCATTGCGATAAAGCGATCGCAAGATCGCATATCGCAATGACAAAGGAGGCATAACTTAAAAACCATTGGTTTTCTCCGACGCGATAACACGCAATAAGCGATCGGCGATATACCATGCATGCTTTTAAAAGAGCCCCAGTTAATGCTCCCGATGCGATGCGATATCGCTATCGGCGAACGAGGATTCCAAGAGATGCCAATATAACAAAAGCGCCTTTTCGCCCTGATGCGATGCGATAAAGCCAAAAACACGAACTTCAAAAAAGTTGTTAAAACGGGGATATTACGATTAATTCGTATTAAAAGCCTTATCTTTCTAATAGAGATTCACCTGCGCTCAACCGCCAAAACGGCCAAGGCACGCTTAAACAAATCATTCCACCAATGAACGACATGATGGACATTTAAAAGATTGACAGGTTTTTACGGCCATTTAATGAAATAGTAAATCTAAAATCTTTTCACGGATTGGATCCACGGCCACCTTAAGTTAATTTTTCATCATGCATTAATCAATATATTTCGCTCGTATTTGGTTTTCACTGCCAATTCTCTGTGTTACGCTTATTTTTACTCCTGTGCAGAATTCTTCCAAGCTAATAGATGCAAGCAAAATGGGGAAGAAATCCAAGAAAACTGCAAACGCTTCCGCTTCGCCAGCCATAAAACAAGCCATCACTGATCCAGGAAATAAAAAGAAAGGATTGATATCTGATACTACATGTTCAGGTCTCGGCAAAACTTCTTGGCAAAGTACCTATAATTTGATAGAAGCTGAAGAACCTGAAGTGACAGCAGTAGAAGCCACAGTAGATACGACTCGAAAATCTGAAGGTACTTTAAAGGACTTAGCCGACTCTTTCCTTCATCGGATAGCAGCTCGGGAACAAATTCTCCCATATATGGATGTAGTAAGGTGGGCAATTGAGGAACTCCCAATCACAGACAGAACCTTCTGCACCAGATATGGGAGAATCTTCGGTTCATTTCAAGCTAATGATTTGAGGCAAATGTATCATTTGCCTGAGCCAGAGAAGAAGTACAACAAGGCATTTCTGGAGAAATTCCGAAATGAGAACGAAACCGAATCCGAACCCATTCGGAATTGGAGGCAGAATCCGGCAAAACACAAGCATAAATCTTCCGGTATGTATTCTGTTGATTCTCTATGTTCTCCTTATTGTTATGCTGGGATCATGATGTGTAGATTATGGGGGTTGCACGACTCCTCTAATTTCACTATAGAAATGGTTCCTTTGATGGAGGCAGCGTGTAATAGTGAAATTATGGATTGGGGAACTATACTGTCCGATAAGTTAGCCACCGCAGTTCTTGATTTCAGAAACAAGACCCGCATTATTGAAAGGCTTATTCCCCCATTCTACTACAGCGCTTATATCCTGGACACCCTGTGTTTTAATTCTGAATTTCCCGTGCTCGGCTGGAGGTGGACTCCACAAGACCCCATGCCCATTCACATATACCATCAGAAATTGTGGAAAACCTCCTATAGGCACCATTTATACCAAATCTGCAATGGTTTCATGTTACCCATTCATTACTCTATTTTTGATAAACCTGCTCCCAAGATTTCCTACCAAGCAGGGATTGATTTAACTAGCTTAGGGAGATGGTTTGCAGAGGAAAAATTTACTTATATAAGAATTTTCGGCAGCCAAGCCAAACCCCATGTTCTTCCTTTGTACATACCTGATAAACTGCTGGCAAGGGAGATAGCCTATCAGATTATTTCCGAGGGCGTTACACAAACTCTAAAGAAAAATAAGAAGCAGGTCTGGCCCTCTTTTTCTCTTAGATGTGGTGTCTACACCTTGAATGATCTCAAACATGCAGAGAAAGAAGCTATAAAGATGAAATCATTAACTCTAGCAACTCTCCCTAATAGGCAATTTGATCCCGACAAAGTTGCCTATAATGCCCTTGAACAGGCCAAATTGGCAAAGTTTGATCATAAAGAAGATATGTTTGATGACCTGTTCTCCACAGCCGAGTCAATGTCCCAAGTTAGATCGCTGGCCAGAATGAAATATCAAGATGAAGGGTTAGTTGAATTCGACAGACTTAGAGCACAGAGGTTGCAAACTCTGCCCCTAGATCTGTTAGCAACAAGCCCAGCAGCAGGATCAAGCGAGCCTGAACAACGACATACTAAGGAACCTCCGGTTATAACAAAAGAACAGGAGAAAGTGCAAGAGGAAACCCAGACGAAAGAGCAGGAACAGAGCACCATAAAGGTAAATCAAGATACTCAAATTGATCCCAAATTGCTCCAGGAATGGCAGCAATTCGATTCAATTATCAACAATCCCGAGGGTTCAAAGGAAGCCCAAACATCAAGAGTAGTAGACACACAGGAGACCATTTCAAAACAAGTTCCAGGTGAAACCAGCGGCCTACCCAGTTCTAAAGGAGTAGAGATAATCCCAAAGGATCCCTCCGATCAAATTATTTTGCAGATAGAAGAAATTCCTCCCTTGGATGTCTTCTATAGCCCGAAACACAAAGTTGTGGTAAAACGACAAAGGAAGAGGAGAAGGACTGATCAGCCTTCCCTATTCCCAGAACTAACAGTGACGGGCAATGTAGTTTGGAAGGAGGAATTTGACCCCTCTGAGGACTTAACAAAACTATCACAATTTGCTGGAGCCTATTCGGCAGCAATAATAGATAAGGCATCGGAGGTGAGTCTTTTATTAAAAACAAAAGACCAGGATATTTTCTCATTACAAGCGCAACTATCAGAAGCACGGCAGAAGGCAGAGCAGGCAGAACTGCAATTGTTAACACAACAGCAAACCAATAATCAATTAACTCAACAATTGCAGAAAGAAAAGCAGAGAATTGATCAGAGTGCAGTCCAGAAGCAAAAAGAGTTATCAGAGGCATTGGCACAACTCAAGACAGCAAATGAACAAATGCTGAAGATAAAAGATGAGCAAATTGCTCAAATATCAGCCCAGCTTGAGAAAACAAAGAATCTTCCACAAGTAGCTGAATTCAGGGCAGAGGCAGTACAAATAAACAAAGCATTATTAACACAGATAAAGTTGTTATGTCAACAAATCGCCCAGGCAGAACCTTTATGTGATTCAACAACATCTCTAAGTGATAAATCAGCTGATGCTAGAACAGACTTCGAGCAGGCCGATGAGACATTGACCAATTATCTTGAGTGGCAAGGTACTGAGGAAGGACAGTCAGCTAAATTGCCAAAGATCCTAGAATCGCATAAAGATATATTATTTATGGAATGGCAATCCCAGTTAATGAAAGTAGAGAGGGCAGTTTCCAGATGCAAATTAACCACAAGTAATTTGATTGAATTGATTAATGACACTCTCTACTTATCTAACATGATTTCTCAATGTACCCCAGGTAAATTGACATCAGCTAAAACATTGGAACAATCATGTTACCCAGAGCTGGAGAAAACTGGCAGATTAATCGCAGGAATTAACAGTTTGACATGGGACACCTATTGGATGTTCTTAGTCAAACCTTACAGCCAAAGAGCCGCCCTCAAATGCCTCTTAGATGCAATCGGATGCATCATTCCCGAAATACAGGATGCCACCTATGATGCCCAACTCAATTCTCGCCTTAACCGACCACCAGAAGTGGAGCCGATGCTTGCAATATGCCAGCTTAGGACTAAAGACGAACAGCCTAAGTGATGAATCATGCTGCCGATTACCAGATGGCCATAGAAGGAGATATTCCAGATCAAGTTATACCAACTTAGTAGCATTTTAATTTTGTAGTTTGTTAGTTTAATTTAGTATTTATAGACCCTTTCATGTATTTAGAAAGGGTCGTAAGTTTTGTATATGACTGAAACCTGAAGTTGCACTACTGTACTTCAGGCATATTTTTTTTATGAAAACTGGACCAATTTTTCCAAATTTTGATAACGAAGCTTTTATGTGGATGTGCACTACTGCCTTTATTTAAAAGTATTTCTGAGTCAGAAGAAGGAATTCAAATAGCGATTGATATTGGGGAGTGACTCGCAGCTCATATGGTACTATTATCTATGTCTGAATCCATTCTTTTTATATGAAAATTGTTGTTTGATTATTTTTGCTATTATTGAATATTTAAATGTGTTTTAACAACAATCTTTATACTTTCCACTATTGGATGTTTACAGTTTGCTATTCTTTCAATCATTTACGTATCAGTAATATAAAGATAAGTGTAACAATGTTTTATCAATTACTTCATTCAACTAATTGAATGAAGTAATTATTATTTAAATGAATATCTTTGTTTATTGAATAGTGTCATCTATATGCCTATTGACAAACACAGATCATCAAACGTTGCACTTAAGAATAGAAGCTTCCCGGGATATAATAGTCATTTAAGTTTTCGCTTATAGATTAAATACTCCATTCATTATCACTTATTATTAAACCAATCACTCATTCACCCCTTTCTATTCTTTATCGGGAAACTGGTCCCATTATATCCAGTCGGAGCCACCATCCCAAACGGAAAAGGAGATGTTTAAGGTCCGGACCGGGTGGTTATCCCCCAATGTTGTTGCAGCGATTTTCGAGGCATCAACATTTTTGGCGCTAGAAGGAGGGCCATCAACTGTGAATGGCAAGCAAACCCAAATCTGCAAACCATTCTAAGAGTAATTCTCCCTCCACATCACCTTGTACTTCCCAATTACATGCTGGTTCTCCAGCATCCAAGCAAGAAGAAGAGGTATCCACTATCACTGCTCAAACCCACCATACTCCAGAACAATTAAGTCTTGAATCTCCTGAAGTTCAGTCTCTCATCCAAAAACTTCAAATTTTCTCGATTTCACCACAGAAATCTGAGTTATCTCAAAGCAGTGAGACTTCGCAATTCAATCTACCTCACCCTCTCACTAGACTTCAGAGTGGAAAGCTTGGTATTGAACCTACTGAGTTCCCTTTACCTAAAAGGAAAAGGGCAAAGAAAAACACTGAAGATTCTGACAGTGAAACACTTTCATCCACATCCTCCATCTCATCCTCTCCAGTGCGAAGTCAACCATCCACTCCCTCATTACATATTGTTGTTCACCAGGAATTTGGAACTTCAACATCTCAACCTGCTTACTCCTCAACATCAATTCCTTCCCAGACATCTGGAATCTCAACAACAGTATCATCCACCACTGGTATTACAATGGCAGATCCATGGACCAGACCTGGTGCAGTCAACATGCCCGCACCATTACATGCATTACCAGATGCTCCTGAAAAATGGCTACCCAAGTTTAATCCAGAAAATGGAACCCAAGCCGAGGAACATATCAATAACTTCATGTTAGCAGTTAATTTGAAGGGAGTGACTGAGCAAGATGTCGTTGTTAGGCTTTTTCCTTATACATTGCAAGGATCAGCAGGATCCTGGTATTTTTCCCTGCCTTCTGATTCTATTACCAGTTGGAACATTTGCCAAGAACAGTTTCTCACTAAGTATGGAGATGACAGATCTTTAGCTACACTAATAAATGATCTCTCCAATCTTAGGATAGAGCATAGGGAACCAATTAAATAATTTAATGCTCGTTTCAATAAACTTTTGAATAAAATCCCAACGGCCTCCAAACCAAGTGAACAAATCAGAAGTGAGTGGTATATTACTGCCCTACCTGCCAATATAGCTATTTTTGTAGACAGGGCCGGAAAACCAACACTCACTGAAAACATGAAAGAAGCACTTGCTGTGGAGAAACGTATCAATGCTCTAGAAAAGAAAGCGGCTCTTGAGGAAAGAAAAACCAAAAAAGTTTCGTTCAAAGATGACTCAAAGAAGAAAACCTCGAAAGATCCATATGACATGGAGGGCCTCCAAAAGGTCCTCAAGACCATGTCAAATGAAATGGTTGAAATAAAGAAACAAGTCACCGAAACTTCAACCAAAAGGCCCTTTAAGAATTACAAGAAAACCGAATCAAAACCACCGAATGTCATATCTAATGCAGATTCAGATCAAGAAGAAGAGGAAGAGGAAACAATCTCACCAACTGATGATGAAGAGGAAGTTATTGAATGCCATGGCATGTGGGATTTCATACTGCCCAACTCCGATACAGATAATGATGAAGAAGCTTTTCCTGTCACTACTAGGAGTAAAAGTACCTCTGAACCTGTTCAGGCAACTTCAAAGAAACGGAGTGCAGGTGCTGCTACAACAAAGGAAAAAATACCTACAAAGAAGTCACCTGCAGCAGTTCCCCAAAACCAACCTTCAACTTCAAGTACTCCTTCAACATCCAAAACATTAATAGTATCCGATTCAATGGATTACAATATTGTTGATGATATGAAGAAGACTAAGGCAAACATTACTATGTTTGAACTTAGCAAATTAAAACATCAGCAGAAATTGCTTCTCAAAGAATTGAATGTTGTTCCCTCTTCACCTCTTCCCAGTGCTAAAGCTGCAAATGATTCTGGTCAACCACCTTCTGGTATGATAGAAGCTACTGATTCAATCCTGATTGGAGATAGATCGAATTCTCATACTCCACCCTTCCTTTTGACCTTTGAGATCTACAACAAAAACCTACACAACTGTTTGATTGACTCAGGGGCATCATCCAATATAATGCCAGCTTCATTTTGTTCCAAACTGAACATAGAACCCCAAAAGTCTTCCATACACATTGTACAGTTAGACAGAACCAAGGTCCAGGTTTTAGGAGAGATTAACTCTGTAACTATCAGGTTATCAGTTGATCCACTGGTAGTTCAACGAATTGATATCCTAATAGCTGATATACCTGAATTTTATGGGTTGATCTTGAGTAGGGATTGGTCTGAAAAGCTCCATGGGTATATTTCTACCGATTGGTCTCACATGTGGTTACCCTATAAGGGAAAGCCAAATCAAATAAAAATCAATCGAGAGAAACACATGACCCACACTGTAACAGATTTTGAACAGGAAAATCAACCAATTGCTTTTAATAACAACATCTTGGGAAATTATTCATCAGAGTCATTTTTTGGAAATCTCACTGCCCAACCATCTCCTTTCTCAGTAAACAGTTTAACATCACAGATTGAAAACTATTCACAAACTGATAGGTCAAGATGTTTTAATGATACTGGGGAAACTGTAAATAAGATTGTTAATACTTCTTTATTTTGGTCTTTATATTTTGATGGCTCTAAATCTAACGAAGGTTCAGGAGCAGGGTGTATCTTGGTTAGCCCGCAAGGAGAAAAAACAATGCTGTCCTGTAGGTTAGAATTTGAATGCACAAACAACACAGCCGAGTATGAAGCCTTAGTCCAAGGTCTGTATAAAGAAATTGGCCTTAAAGTGCAATATTTGAAAGTATTCGGCGATTCTGAAATTATTGTCAAACAGGTGAGAAATACAATTCATTGTCTTTCAAATCACCTCAAACATTATCAATCGCTGGTACAAGAACTCACCACGCACTTTTCTGCATTCAATATTTCTTCTATCCCTAGGTCTCAAAATTCAGCAGCAGACTTGCTAGCCAATGTTGCTTCCAGAATCATACCCTCCGAAGATTATAGCCCAGATAGATTTTCAATAGAATTACTTTTTAGGCCGACAATTCCTGACAATGTCACTAATTGGAGAGTATTTAATCACGATGAAGACATTTTACAATTTTTGACTTCAGAAAAGTCCTATGATGACCAGATCATTGAGGAAAGCAAACCTGACCTTCAAATGAGAGGTAAATCCGAGGAAAATTCAATTCCAAAGCCTGTGGTGAAGCTTGAGGATCTTTATGATATTAAAGACAGATTTAAACCTGAGACTAATGCAAAGCTTCAAAGCTCTACTTTAAGGTTTGAATTGATAAACCTTGGCACTGAACAAAATCCTCAAAACGTTAATCTAGGATTAGGACTTTCTGTAGAAGAAAAGGAAGCATTCATTAAACTCTTAAAGAAACATAAACATGTTTTTGCTTGGAAATATGACGATTTAAAGACTTATGATACAACTATTATCCAGCATACCATTCCAATGCTTCCCGATCAGAAGCCAGTTCAGCAGAAATTAAGGAAAATACATCCAAACTTAGAGAGTCAAATAAAATCGGAACTCAATAAACTCTTGAAAGCTAAGATTATTTTTCCCGTTCGGCACTCAAACTGGGTCTCTAATATGGTGCCTGTCAGAAAGAAAAATGGCAACATTAGGATTTGTATAGATTTCAGAAATCTGAATAAAGCAAGCCTCAAAGATAACTTCCCATTACCTACTATGGAGCAGATACTCCAATCAGTAGCAGGCTCTGAATTAATGTCCTTTTTAGACGGTTTTTCAGGATATAACCAAGTTTTGGTTCATCCCGATGACAGACTTAAAACCACATTCAGAACAAAATGGGGAACTTATGCTTATCAGAAAATGCCTTTCGGACTTATTAATGCAGGAGCCACATTCCAAAGAGCGATGGATATCGCTTTCAAAGGATTGATTAATAAAACAATAGTTGTCTACCTAGACGATATTACTATATTTTCTAGAAAGAGATCCAATCATTTGTATGACTTAAATCAAATTTTTCAACGCTGCAAAAGGTACGGTATCTCACTCAATCCTAAAAAATCCTTCTTCGCTCTTGATCAAGGAAAGCTCCTGGGTTTTATTGTTTCTAAAGATGGCATCTATATTGATCCGGATAGGATTAAAGAAATTTCTGAAATCCCATTTCCTCATAACAAAAAATCCATGCAGTCTTTTTTAGGTCAGATCAACTTTGTCAAAAGATTTGTTCCTGATTTTTCTCAGATCATTTTACCATTACAAAATATGATTAAGAAAAATTCAGTGTTTAAATGGGGATCTGTGGAAAAGGAAGCATTTGATTTAATCAAACAATCAATAATCAATGCCCTCGCTTTAAACACTCCCAATTTTTCTAATCATTTCACATTGTATACTATCGCATCCGATTCATCTTATGCAGCAGTACTCACTCAGATTAATGATCATGACCTTGAAGCACCGATTTCATTTTTTAGTTCAAATTTTCAGGGTGCAGAACTAAATTACTCCGAAGTTGAAAAACAAGCCTTTGCTGTGTATAAAGCCATTAAACACTATAGGCCCTTCCTTTTAAAAGCTCATACAAAGGTTATAGTTCCTTTTTCTGCAGTAATACAATTACTGATCCAAAGGGAATTAGGTGAGAAAAGGGCCAATTGGGTTACAGCACTTCAAGAGTATGACTTGGAAAAGGGCCAACTGGGTATGCTATCAAACTGATTTTCAAAAACGGGGTATTCTTCCTCAATCTCAAAAGAGAAAGGTAGCAGCACCCTCTCTTTGTGTTCTGGCATTAAAAACTTTTGAAAAGGCTGATCTTGATCATGAAGACTATAAGATTGAGTTTGATCTTCTAAAACTTCAATGTATTTTTCAATGTTCTTAGCAACTTCATCCACAAATTGAATCTTATCTTCTGACTTGCACTCAAATGACTTCAGATTAGAATACAAGGATAAAGAAACAATTTCATCCACTTCCTCATTAGTGTGATCATTATTTGATGTAGGCTGATGCAAGGAATGACGCGAGGAATAAAATTCTTCCTTTACCTGAGGATTATAGTAATTATCTTCCAATATTTCCTCTTGTTGTTTGAAATTATTATCATATTCCTCATTATCAAAAGGCAGACAAGTCTATTGCAAATTTTCATCAAATTCAGAGGATGTAACATGATTTTCATAAATAAAATCTTCTTTGGTTTCATTTTCATCCAAGAGAGAGTCTATCCTTTCTTCTTGGTGATGAAAGGGATTGTCATGAAGGGCCTCTAAAATTTCCTCATCCATGAACTCATCATCTTCATAACAATTCTCCAAATATTCAATAAAACTCACACATTGTTTACAATAGTCTTTGACCAGCAATAAGGAGGGATGACAATCTTCATACATCTCATAAAATGCAACATGAAAATCAACAAGAGAATAAAATGAACCATTTGGCAGGCTTTCATACCAAGACCATGCTTTTCCCTCTAAAGTAGCCATAAACATCTTCATGAGACAATCCTCAGGGAACTGAACCGTAAGTCTGTGTACATGCATATGGAATCTAACCAAATGAAGAGTTGCATTGCCTTTCTATTCATATTTAAATATGGGAAGATCAGTTAACCATTCGACCTTTGGCATAAGATTTGGAAAACTAGGGATGTGAGACCGATTCATAGGGGCATACCTGGCATTTATTCTTGTAATGGAACTCATCTTGGAACTTCATCAAGCTACCGATCATCAAGCAGTGGAGTCACCTTCCAATTGATCATTTGATGTGTGGTGTTGCCAGAGAAGAAATACAACCAATATTTGTCTAAGTGTCTACTGCTCTCATACCTTAGAGCTGAAACTTTGTCATTCTTCCCAGGGAAAATTTACACCTTCGTCTCCCTAGCGACAGCGCCAAAATGTTATCACCAAATTGAGCCCTGTTGGGCTGCTTCAATGGTCAACTTGGAGTAACTCTTTCAAACCAACTTTTCACTGAAGCTTAGCCTCTTCAGTCTGAGAGGGCTCTCTCAAGGGGGTTTTATGATTTAGATAATGATAGTATTAGATGGCTAACTCTATGAATTTTGTCTTGGTTTTGTGTGTTTGCAGGTTGAAAATATGAAGGCTTGCTACCATTGAGCTATGGAGTCAGTGACAGGGATCTCAATGACAAAGGCTCTCCTTGTGGAAGCTGAGGCATGTAGATATTTAAATGAAAGTGGAATACACACATACATATTTTACTCAATATATAAATTTTCAAAGGAAGTCAGAGCATGAGACATGAATTCTAAGTAATGAACATTAAAATGCTGAAAGCAGGACATGAGAAAGATATCCAATACTTTAGTGCTTGAAAGGAAGTTAGAGCATGCAAAGCACAAATTATGAGTAATAAAAAATTATCATATTGACAAAGAGTAATAAGATACATAGGTTAGTATTCATGAAAATATCAAATGAATCTCAGGTGAAGGACGAAGCCCAAAGCCATTTTCTATTACTGATCAGAAACCTGTTTACAATAGTAGCAGTCAGCCATAACATATCCCAAAAACTCTTTCTTGTAGAAATTTGAATAATTGATATATTATCCACCGAGATTCTCCTGATCACACACTATTTTAACTTCATGCACAATACAGAATCTCTTCTACCATTGATCATTACATGCGGAAATAAAATCAATTGCATGTGCACATTAAAACCACAAACAATCACACATATGAACACAATATTTAATGGGAAAGCTTAAAGCTGAAAACCCCAACTATCTGTATATTATATGTCATGGAGATCATGTAACAATAATTGTACAAAGCTCCTCACAAGCTCTCAACACAACCTCGAATTGCTACACACTATCAAGCTAGATCTAGCAAAACACATGCTCCAATATTTTGCCACTTGATAGGCAGCCTCTATTGCATAATCAATGCTATGGGATGGCTCATTAAATAACATAAACCACATGGCTTGTACTACGCAATCCTCATGGGCTTCTCCACCTATCTGTGTGTTGAAAATAGCAACAGTATAGTCACAACTGATAGTTAACCTGCTCTTTCATTTATTTCTTCACTGGTCTCCACTGAAACTGTCCATGCACTGAAGTTAACTGATGTACTCTTTAGTTGATTAATGAGTTTATAATTAGTGAATTAATTAATAATTAATTCACACCACTCTCACTAATTTTATCAATCAGTTAAACTAGATACAAATAGCTCAACTATGTTTTGATTAGTTAAACTGAATACAACTCCACTAACTTCCTCAATCAACTCCACCAAACTCTGTCACATGAGTTCTAACTGAAGTATCCATGCAATAGCTCCACATAACCCTCAGAAATAGTGTAATTCCTTCTGTCAGCTCCTATGCCACATCTGTGCACTTAACTGAAGTGCTCCAAGAGAATAAGATAATGTTTAGAGTCTAAATATTATTAAGAGCTAATAATATTCGACATATCTATTTTTAGACCAGCAATCTAAAAATAGATTCCGCCCAATATGTCTAAAAATAGAAGTCCATATATTTTTTCCAACTTGACCAACCATCCACAAATAGCATCCTGCAACTCATAGAACATGATCCATATGTCTAAAAATAGACATAGTCTAAAAATAGACTTTGCGCCAAAAATAGCCTGCGGGCCCACTTAGTGAAGGTGACTTCTTTCCACTAAGCTCATCATCTTGTTGCAATCTCAACATTTCTAACTCTAAAAATAAGTCCTTTATAGAATGAGGACTCATACAAATGATATGCCACCTTGCTACCTTCGAATTTCCACCTCAGATACCTATTTCAAATATGATTCTATCACTTGGAGACTTCCTAGGGATATTTCTGTTTTGCAGAGTTTGAATACAAAAAGGACTCTTCTTTCATTAATAGTTCAAAAAACCAATTAAATAACCCTTATCAAATGCAAAAAAATAACTTTTTGACTGTTCTAGAGTGGTGATGTGTCATTATGCCACGTGGATGTTGAGTTGGACCTCCTCCAAGTCGAATTTTTACAATTTTCTCACAAATCTGGTTAGTGAAAATTCTGAAAAATTAGGCTTCAAAGATGAGTGTATAATTTCCAAAGCCTGATAGATTTGAAGAAACTTAGATGTTTTTTTGTGGATATACCTTTTCTTAAGAAAAACATCTTTCCTATTTTCAAAATACTTTTTCATTTGCTCACAAACCTTAAAAAAACAGTTTGCTACGAAAACAGTTTTTCAGCAATTTCGTAGCATGCAAAGATGAGTGTATAATTTCCAAACCCTGGTGGATTTGCAGAAACTGAGAGAGGTTTTTGTAGAGGGGCCTATTATGAATAAAAACCTCTTTTTTATTTCCAAAATACCATTTTATTTACTCATAATCATTAAAAAACAATTTTCTATGAAAATAGTTTTTCAGCAGTTTCAGAGCGTTCAAAGATGAGTGTATAATTTCCAAACCCTGATGGATTTGCAGAAAATGAGAGAGATTTTTGTAGAGGGGATTTATTGAAGAGAAACCCCTTTCATATTTCTAAATAATTTTTTATTTTCTCAGAAGCCTTAAAAGACAATTCGCTACGAAAACAGTTTTCAGCAGTTTCGTAGCGTACTTTAGTAGCGTACAAAAATGACCTTTGCCATCAACTTTTTTTATTCTTTCCTTCTACGATGTGTTCATTATGCCTTGACACATTCTCCATATCATTTCAACCATTTGGAAGTTTTCCAAGGTGGTTTTAAATATAAAATAAAGCTACAGGTGGTTTTGTAGCGTTTTCCTAGCTTCAAACCTAGGAAACGCTATGAAACTGCTGAAAAGTATGCAAATTCCATATTTTTGCCTAACTTCAAAAATATGCCTTCCAGCTATAAAAAAATTGTTTCCATCATGTCATTGACCTTCCAAATCATAAACCATCTCAAATTAAGACTCTTAATTTTTTTCTTCCTCATTGATGGTGAGTTGAGCTATTGGCTCCTCAACTATTGTCATTTTTAGGCCCTTCTTCTCCAACTCCTCATGGATTAGTTCTAGCTGCTCTTAGGGATCATTAACTTGATATTTCAACTTTCTGTTGGTAGAATTGAAGTTCAAATTAAATATTCTGACATTTTTCACTTCTCTTCTCAATGGTTAGGCCCATTTGAGTAATTGTTGTGTGTCATTTAAATTCTTTGACACACTATCAACCTGCTCTTCAACTTCAAACTCTAGATTCTTTGAAGATTTAGCTTTCTTAATTTTATGTCCACCTTCATCTATATCCTCAGCCTGAACTATAGGAGTCTCTTCAATATCAATGGCATGTAGTATATCTTCTAAATTGTCTTTAGCCATTGTTTTGTCTTCTAAAGCCACTGTTTGACTCCTTGTAATCATTTTTCTTCCTTGTTTACTCACAACTTGCTCTTGTTTTGTAGGTTTGCTCATTTTTTACTTTTGTTTTGTAGGTTTTCTCATTGTTGACTTTTTTTTTGAAGGTGGAACAATGAGTGTATCAAATCTCTGCAACTGCTTTGTTTTTTCTGAAAACATAGGTGTTGAGGAGGTAAATCCCCTCTGCGGACAGAGGCGATCCCTACTAGCCCAGCAGGGGTCTAGCAACAAACAAACAATGCTATGACGCAGGCTCCTAGTTACGAATGAAAGATTTGGGATAGAAACCTACCTGGATTCCAGCGCTCGATCTGAAGAAGAGATGTCCCCGTCCTTCAGTCCTGGCAGATCACAATCCTTCCACGATCTCCGTGGATGAACACCTGCACACAGAAGAGACGAACAGATACATGCATAGGAACCAGCATACGTAACTAAACATCGGTCAGAAAAGACATTACTCGCATTAACATAATGGAAAAGGAGTGGAACCATAATCATAGTCATCTATTAAAATGATAAACGAATAGAAGTTACAACCAAGTTCTGACGTCGCAGCTTCCTTCGAACGGGTCTCCGGTCGTCCACGTCTCGCAAAGCTCGCCAAGGGAAAGGGAAACCTCTCCAGAGTCTCGTAACAATGGTCTCCTCGCTCGAATGGGCCTTAAGGGAAAGAAGGGATTCTTTTCAGCACAAAGGCACTTGGGAATAGGAGATGCAAAGCTTCAGCCCTTCAAGACTAGCTTGCCTTGGATTTGAGCAAGCTTATATAGATGGGGAAGGAGGGAGTTGGGATCCCTATTATTATGGGATTGGCCCTATCAACAAGGAAGGTTCCATGGGAGGTGGCAAAACCAATTCCCTTCCATAGACCTCCCGCAGCCAAACCTCCCAACTCAAGATAGGCAGTGGTTGTGAGTTTGTTTGAACTCAACTTCCGCCATCCATATTTAAAAAACAGTCCCTAAAATGGGTGGCGCGATTGTTGCTCTATGACAGAGCGCCAAGTGGCGCGACCTCTGTGTAGGATTTTCCTAAGTGGCGCGAGTCCTGAACTGACTGCCCGCGCCAATGCAAAAAGGGATGTTTTTTGTGATTTTTGCAAGGAGATGTCTCAAGGGAAAATATAGCTCACATTCAGAGGGATGCATTCAAAGCATGACAATGTTCACAGGTCACGGAAAGGGTCCTCCATTGTGCGGGATGGGGAATGGTTAGGACGGTGACAAATTACTGTGTAACAGATGCCCCCTAAAGTATGAGGCCCGAGAGTGAGAGGGGTGAAATGCTTTACGAGAACATGTCCAACCGAAGGCCCGCCGTTGGAAACCTGCGTAGAAAGATACAACTGATATCTCAAGTACATGATGTATATATATGGTATGGACGCAGCCATCCGAAAAAGAGTATGCTATAATCCGGATCTAGGGTATGGGCGCAGCCATCCAAATAAGATCAAACAAATAGACTCAGGTATGGTCGCAGCCATCCAATCAGTGAGTCATGTACATAATGATAAAAAATCCACAATCGCAGCCTGGATTACAACAGACACAATCCAGGGTCTTGCGCTCCATCTCGACCCAAATAAGTACAAGTTCTAGCATGCGAATATGTGAGCTGATGTCGAACATGCAAGAACATCGCCTGATTACCAGCCAATGATGAAAGCCGTTAACAGACGCGAGAGGAACCACCAATAATGACAATGGTCCTCAAGGTACTACAGGTACAATCTACGGCGTGTGAATAAATGAGCTGACGTCGAACACCCGCGGAATCATTCGATCGGAAGTCAATGATGTAAACTTCACGTCGAATGCGACGAACCTGCCATTGAGGCATGCAGGCTCCAAGGTACCATAAGGAGTCTCTAGACCAACTCCCTGGATAATGAGTTGAAGTCGACAGGAAGTGACCTTGATCGAAGGTGGGCCATAAGGATTCCCACATCATCGACACGAGACAAAGGAACATGATGTTGGTTGTGAATCAGGACCATATGAGAAACAGAGGAAGGTTGATATTTGCAGAGGCCAACTTCTCTTGAACAGATGAACGACACGACAATGGACTTGGCAGTATTTGACATCAACGGATCAAAGGTCATGGTGACGAGGCAGTGAACAGATGAGAGGTCAAAAGAGATTACCCAAACCCATGGTAGCAAAGTGAAGTAGCGAGATGAGATGTCCCCAACCCGACACGAATGCAGACAAGTGCCATGTTCAAGAGCGACATACTGCCGACAACAACGACGATGGTTCCATTTTTCCCCCACCATTTCTGGCGAGTACCCCAATTATTTTGATAACAAGCTTGAAGGGGATAGCATATGCTTGTGATATAAGTCCGCCCTTCGGGCGAATCCATCCTAGTGCATTTAACGAGTCCTAGGAAGGAGAAACTCGGAGAACGTCATTTCGACGGAATCCAATGTCATCAGGGTTTAGCGAGTCTGACAAAGGAAGAACTCGGCGTCTTTTCATGTTTAGAGAGTTTGAAAAGACAGCAAAAAGAAAACTCCACAAGTCCCTTTTCGTAAATAGTTTCCCAGATCCGAAAAGGTAGAAAACAATACCCGGGAAAACCTCCTAGTCGCGGTAGGCTAGGGTATTCCTTTTTCGTAGTCAATCCATCCCGGCCCGAAAAAGGGTTAAACTTATACCGGGTGAATGTCGATTCGTGTCCATTTTAACGAGATCGAAACGACAAGGGCCTCGGCAATCTTTTCATATTTAGAGAGTCAGAAAAGAGCTGAAAGATGACTCCAGAGTGACTTTTTCGTGTATTTACCGAGTCCGAAAAAGTATAAAATACAACTCGTTTCCATCTTTTAAGTCGCCAATACCTGTCACTCCACATACCCAACAAGCGTAAAATCCATTTTCGACATAATATATGCAAATATTCGATAAAAAATAACTTCTAAAGCTCATTTATCGTCGAAAAGTTATAAATATGTCTAATGGTAAAAAATGAAATTACTTTTTACTATTTACCTTGTGGAGAGCAACAGTGGTCCATTTGGAGCAGAATCTTCCGACGGAGATTGCGACCGATCCAGGCAACCATTCAGCGTCTCGTCTGTGACAAGTAAGTGGCGCTCCTTTTCTCTTTCTTTCCATGCATTTTTTAATGGGTTTCCCTTAAAAATCAGCTCTGTAAGGGCACCTTTGAAATTTTAGGTCCGGGCCCAGTGGCGCGGGTATCGGGCACGGACCCGCGCCACTGGGTTCTTTTTAACAAAGGGCCCGCGCCAGCGGCGGAACCCAAATTTCTCCCTAAAAATCCGATATTTATGCCAAATTTTTTGAATTTTGAAGCTCACAAAAGATCTAATCAAGGGCTTTGAACCATGTGAATGCAGATAAACAGTCAGAATGGCGATTGAATGGAAGGAACGAGAACACGGAGATGAGGACGAAGAGGCCATGCAAAGCCAAGCATGTATGAATGCTCTGAGAGACTGTGGCTTAAAAAAGTTCTTCCTCACGCCATGCTTACGAGCTCAGCCTGAGCTCCTCCAATATTTGATCAACCTCTGGGATGAAAATGACCAAGTATTCAGAATACGAGACCAGGTGTTGGAATTGGAGGTCACCGACATTTACTTTGTTACCGGATTATCCCGCAGGGGTCCAATCCCTGTACTGACTGGGAGCAGACCATCAGGGGAAAAGATGGAAGAAGTAATGGCGCGGGTGTGCCGTGGGGCACAAACAGGAACAGGGAGTAAGAAGGTATATATTTCAACCATCCCTGATCTAGCACTGAGAGTTGTACTCCACACCATTACGCGGGCTGCTGGATCACAGGCACCGCACGAGGCTACAAAGACTCAACTCTTACTGGCCTCAGAATGCATGGGTCCCCGACTGTATGATTGGGCAACAGCCGTCACGATCAACATGAAAAGGCAGCTCACAAAGTGAAAACGGGGCAAACTGAAGCAGTTTGGGTATGGTTCCATCTTGGTATCGTTCATTCTGGAACGCATACCAACCTTCCAGGGCCAAGAGGCCCATGTGGCGAGTCCCGTACCACGAGAGCCGAGAATGGCTCGCTGGGCAGCACTGATGCCCAGATCTGGAGGCGGGCAACAGATGTCCTGGAAGCCCGAGTTCTTCAGGTGGTTACGGCGCCAACTGATCGTTGTGGAAGATTGGCCCTATGCGGGAACTGACTTTACAGGGGACCCAGATCTCCCACTACCAGAAGGAGACGACTGGGATGAAGAGCTGGGTAAGACCTCATATTTTGATTTTATGTTTATATGTTTTTTTTGTATACACACATTCGTCTAAACACAATTATATATGCATGCAGATGTAGGACCTGAGAGACCAGCCAGGATGTCTCCTATCTCCCGAAGGACACAACTCGCCCCTGAGATCCAGGGGGAAGGCAGCGGAGGAGAGGCACTGGTCCAGAACCTCGAGGGGATTGCCCATGGGATCTCGGACTATGCCCGACTATTAGATGTGCCGTTGGAGTACCAGCGCCATACGGTGGGAGTCCCGAATCGGATCCACCGAATCTTGAGGCGCATAGTGCGTGCAGTGACGTGCTATCATGAGCACCATGCAGACTAGTCTCTAGGATTTATGCCACACCTATTTTTGAGAGACACAGTGTCTCCGGATGTATTAAGACAATTATGTATATTTTTGAGTTTTGTGATGCACACTGTGCAAACATTTCGACACACATATATATATACATATGACTATTTTGGATGGATCTTTCTTTTACATATGATGATGTTTTCTATATGTCATGCAAATGTCTAATACAGATGTAATCTAATGTATCAGTTACATAACAAACGACCCAATACGAAATGTATTCACACAATGTATCTAATCACACATTTCATTTTTACGCAAGCTTAAAAGCACACATGAACACACACACATGCAAACTATGCTTGAAACGAGTTTTATTTTTATGCAAGCTTAAAACACAAACTATGCTTGATAATAAGAAAGACGGGCATGCCCCCCAGCATGTTGTCTCAAATCGAGGCACATGCCCCCCAAGCTTCACTCGATTGAAAATGGAGTGAAGATTGAACACACACGAGATTTGAGCTGATACTGACAAAACTCGAATTGAAAATGCTTGTGTTTCATTATTTTAACGAGGTTGACACACTTAAAAGAACTATCCTCAAACAGCTTGCTTCATTGTTTTAAGGAGCTTGACACAAGTGGAGGAACCATGCTCCAAGATCCTAGTTTCATTTTTTTAAAGAGCTTGACCCAGGGAGGAAACCATGCTCTAACCGACTTACATCAAAATGAACAAGAAGGCGGTGCTTCCAAGAGTTCCACTCCTGATGGAAGGGAAACATCCTGGAAGTCAGGACCCAATGCCCCCAGCACATTATGCACTACGGTATCATCACTGAGCACAGGTACGGGGTAAGTAGCCACATAGTTGACCTGCGGTGGAGCAGATACAATAGGTGGATAAAAACCAGGAGGGGGTGATGGCGGACCAGTTGCCACATTAGGACCAAAGAAGGACAGCTGATCAATGGTCACGATCCTTCCTTCATGCGGAAAATAGGCCACACGAAAGAGGGAGGAGACGAGCGCTCCCATGGCATAGGTGTAATCGCGCCCCAGTAGCAGATTGAAATCCAAGGGGCCTGGAACGACCATCACATCCATATGGACGGTTTTCCCTCCCAAAGTAATCGGGAACCTTGGAAGGATCCCCAACGGTTGACTCGTCCTTCTATTGAATGTCAACAGATTCTGCGTAACAGGTGCAAGCGGTGGCGAACCAAAAGCTTGCCAGGTAGTTGAAGACAGAATACTAACAGAGGCACCTTCGTCTATAATGGTGCTGGGTACAACCAGACCAAGAGCCTGTACTGTGATCTCGAAAGGCACAGAAGACGGAAGGCGAAATCCTGCAAATCGATTCCAATCAAAGGAAGCGACCAAACTACTCGGAGGGGCTACCATCGAAATGCGAAGGTCTTCCCCTGATGTTACGGAAGCAGAAGCCTCCTCCATGACCTCCATCTCGAAGGTGGGAGGAATATCCTCTGGAGCCTCCATCATAGGAGGCGGAGGAGGGGCTTCTTGAAGCACAGGGACAGGAGAATCTTTCTCCAAGTCCGACGAATCTGAAGAAACCAGAAGGACATGAGGAGTGTGAGATCCACTCTCGACAGAAAAGACCTGGTGCACTGTGGACGGGGCCAGTTCAACCGATCCGACGACCAATGGTTGGTCAAGGACGGATTCGTGAATTTGAATTTCTGGGGGAGTGGGATCGACCAAGGATAACTCTTGACCAATCATACGATCAGGTGGCAAAGAACTCAAAGAAAGCCGATTATAACCAGGTGGAAGGCGTGGTGTAGAATCGACTGGGTTGTCCAAGACTTGCCTGGCTTCATCCATATAAGGACAAAGGTGAATGGCATGGTGCCCTTCACACAACTTACAGGGATTGGTGATCTTACCCCGCTTCTTAGAGTTCTTATCAACAGCAGCTGAAGACGTGCCCCCAACTTGACTCCCGGAAGCCAAGGGCAACGGTGGGCAGCCGTTGGACCATATTGCGAGCACCTTGGGAATGCCAGGGCAGTCTCGAAGAAGATGGTCTCCCGTGCACAACAGGCAAGGGAACTTGACTTTCCGTGGAGGGTTGGAAGGTTTATCAAGAGGAGATTCCTCATGGACAGTAGCCGTACATTTAGCCTCTCTCTTATGAGACTTCTTCTTCTTTGTCTTCTTCTTCTTCTTCTTAGCCACCTGGTTACTTGAATCCAGACTTTCACCAGGCGAAGTAGAAGATGAGGACGCAGAAACAGGTGAAGAAGGGGAGAGGTCCACCTTGGAATCAACATGAGGTTGTTCAGGTGGAGGAACTGATTGAACAGTAGTGGAGACATTGGGGACAACAGAGGTCGAGAACAACCAAACAGGCAACCCAACAGTTAACCCAGGAAGGGACAACGTCGCCATGTAAGGAGCACCAACATTTCCAAAAGGAGGAAAATGACCAGGAGTCCCTTCTGAGGGGATTCCTTGGTTGGTGAACTCTGAAAAGGTTGCCATCAAACTCAAAACCACACACGGGCTGAAAAAGAGTTAAGGTCACACGATCAAACGGTCAACAAGCAATATCTAAGCAGGCGTGTAATCGTGGGTGATTAATTTTACCACATCGGAAAGTAAGAAATTCTACCGTTTCATGTTTTAAGAGTCGAGAAACGATAAAAAGATGACTCTATCTCTTTCAGAGTTGACACAAGCGTGAAAGGACAAGCGCTTGACGGTCTTTTCAAGTTTAGGGAGTCAGAAAAGACCAAATGACTGCTCAGGAAAAAATAGGCACAAAGGGTGTACCAAATATCCGTGAACTGCAATATACACCTTGGTTTCAATAATGAAACAGAAATCGACCAAGGACTTTCCGTACGTGCAGGTAGTCTCCCCGAATGCTGTGTTCGGTGTATCACGGGTATAGGGCGTCAGACTCGGCTTCCTGTGGATAAAGGATTGAAAACCTAGAGGGGTCTCCCTTTATATACGCGACGGTACGGGGAGCACAAGTCCGTACTAGCGCTGTCTAAAGCCAACAGGCGAACGACAGCTGCTAGGTTTAACGACGCCGGAACACGTCTCTAGCCTAGACCTTTCTAAATATGTTTCGTTAAGTTCCAATGCTGCCTTAGGTTAATTGAATAAATTTTACAGTTGATCTTCAATTAAGTTTCAATTTCCAGGCCTTATCGTATGTAGTGTCTCCTAAATGCAAGCTATATGCCACGATGCAACATTTCGTTCGATGAAAACTAATTAAATGAGAGTTGAGAGCTTTTATACAAACGAAATGAACGGAATACAAACAAGAATGTCTCTAATGCAACTAATGCAATTGCACACTTTTCACTCAAACACTAATTACTAGCAATATGGAAAAGATCACAATTTGCACTAATTTAACAAAAGTAAAAGAGATTATATTTTTTTTTTTTTTTTTTCAATGTTTAATGGCTAATGTGCACCGAAAACAAAAGGAACAATTTGAGAAATGATATCTAAGAGAGCGAAGCAAACAACATTCACTCAACGAAACAAGCAACCAAATCTCTAAATCGACCCAAAGTCCCTCAAAGCAAAGAAAGACTTGAAAACTTCCGATGGACCGTGTGATCTAGGTCCAAAGCAAGACAAACGAATTCTGAATGAAGGAATGAACAATCACTCAAAAACGCAACAAAACAATCAAATATTGTTAAGAGAGCGTGGAGAATCAATCAACAAGTTGACAGGACAATCAGAACACCAAAACTCCCAAGGAAGGCTCGATTCACTAAGCCACTAGATGCCCTAGGGCTAAAAACGTGAAATCGGTAGATAGAGGCAAACAACCCAAGGATAGAGGTGAATTCCAGTCAAACAAGACTCCAACAGGCTCAAACAGTCGAGAAATCAAGAAGAAAAGTACTGGTCAAGCTCAGAAAGCCAAAAAATGAAGAAACTCAAAAAAGTCACAGGGGTGGCGCGACTGTGGCCTTGAAACTAGCGCCAGAAGCCAAGTGGCGCGAGACAGACAGAAGCAACAAGCGCCAAGTGGCGCGACTGTCGGTTTAAAACCCGCTCCAGTCGAGTTCTCCAATAAAAATTAAAAAACAAGCTACTCTGAAAGCAGACCAATACAAGCTAAGCAAACCAAGAAGCTGAAATAGTGAAAGAATCCAACCCAGAAGGTTCATCAAGCAAGGAGAAACAATCAAAGCGAACCAATCATAAACGGGACAAGGAAAACCGGACGATCCCCAGTGGAGTCGCCAATTTGTTGAGGAGGTAAATCCCCTCTGCGGACAGAGGTGATCCCTACTAGCCCAGCAGGGGTCTAGCAACAAACAAACAATGCTATGACGCAAGCTCCTAGTTACGAATGAAAGATTTGGGATAGAAACCTACCTGGATTCCAGCGCTCGATCTGAAGAAGAGATGTCCCCGTCCTTCAGTCCTGGCAGATCACAATCCTTCCACGATCTCCGTGGATGAACACCTGCACACAGAAAGAACAAACAGATACAAGCATAGGAACCAGCATACGTAACTAAACATCGGTCGGAAAAGACATTACTCGCATTAACATAATGGAAAAAGGAGTGGAACCATAATCATAGTCATCTATTAAAGTGGTAAACGAATAGAAGTTACAACCAAGTTCTGACGCTGCAGCCTCCTTCGCGCGGGTCTCCGGTCGTCCACGTCTCGCAAAGCTCGCCGAGGGAAAGGGAAACCTCTCCAGAGTCTCGTAACAATGGTCTCCTTGCTCGAATGGGCCTTAAGGGAAAGAAGGGATTCTTTTCAGCACAAAGGCACTTGGGAATAGGAGATGCAAAGCTTCAGCACTTCAAGACTAGCTTGCCTTGGATTTGAGCAAGCTTATATAGATGGGGAAGGAGGGAGTTGGGATCCCTATTATCATGGGATTGGCCCTATCAACAAGGAAGGTTCCATGGGAGGTGGCAAAACCAATTCCCTTCCATAGAACTCCCGCGGCCAAACCTCCCAACTCAAGATAGGCAGTGGTTGTGAGTTTGTTTGAACTCAACTTCCGCCATCCATATTTAAAAAACAGTCCCTAAAATGGGTGGCGCGATTGCTGCTCTATGACAGAGCGCCAAGTGGCGCGACCTCTGTGTAGGATTTTCCTCAGTGGCGCGAGTCCTGAACTGACTGCCCGCGCCAATGCAAAAAGGGATGTTTTTTGTGATTTTTGCAAGGAGATGTCTCAAGGGAAAATATAGCTCACATTCAGAGGGATGCATTCAAAGCATGACAATGTTCACAGGTCACGGAAAGGGTCCTCCATTGTGCGGGATGGGGAATGGTTAGGACGGTGACAAATTACTGTGTAACAATAGGGTTCAGAGATGAGCTCTTTTCTCCCTATCCTTGATAATATTGCAAAACTGAAGGAAGTTTTGGTAGGTTAGTATGTATTGAAGAAAACCTCTATTGGGTTTTTGAAACACATCTCCAGCTGTCCAAAATCTGTATTCTAAAAACATGTATAAAACAAGAAAATTCTGCATTCTAAAAACAAAAAACCCTATTCTCGGAGTTGTAAGCTTGGGAAATGAAATATGTCAGCAAATTATGACTGATGGAACATGATGTGACCTATATGGAGGTGGTTTTGAGATGATATGAAGGTGGTATTGAAACTTAGGATAGGTTAAATATTAAAAAATGAAATTTCCTTTGCCAACTTCAAAAAATTTTAAGAAGTCCTTACCCTTTTGAGGAGTGAATTGTATGACCATGTCAAGTAATGACTCACAAAATTATGAGTGATAACAGTGGCTCCACTTTGGATGGTGTGGCCCTGTGGTACACCAAATAACCTATAGTTCCAGTGCCATCCATCTTCTTGGAAATAAAAACTCTGAAATTTATGAAAACTTTGCCAACTCTTATGGCCTTCTCCTCGGGCTCAAGCTTGATGATTACTACTGAAAAACCAACTGTGTACCTATTGAAAATATGCTCAGTCAATTTTGAGCTTATTCACACACTCCTAC
The DNA here is from genome assembly GCA_034641835.2 of Pinus albicaulis. Lineage (NCBI taxonomy): Eukaryota > Viridiplantae > Streptophyta > Pinopsida > Pinales > Pinaceae > Pinus > Pinus albicaulis. The sequence goes on from CM076580.1 coordinate 361,030,401, forward strand.
CTACCCTAACAACTGCAATCTCCATTTTTAATTCAAGCAACATGAAACTTCCAATGAAGCCAGTCATTGATCTAATCTGAAATTTGAACCTCTTGACTACACTTGAACCAAAAGTAAGCATGATACTAAAATGACCAAGGCAACATAAAATGTATATGATCCTCATAATGAAAATATTACTGGAAATTTGGATTGTAGAACTCTTCCATGTAGTCATCTATAGGATCATGGAAGACATAATATATTTGATGATTCTCAAAACATTCTGCAGCTTTGGACAAGTTATATATGCTTTGCTCAGCCACACAGGATTTCAGTTGTGTGCTATCAAACTGATTTTCAAAAACATGGTATTCTTCCTCAATCTCAAAAGAGAAAGGTAGCAGCACCCTCTCTTTGTGTTCTGGCATTAAAAACTTTTGAAAAGACTGATCTTGATCATGAAGACTATAAGATTGAATTTGATCTTCTAAAACTTCAATGTCTTTTTCAATGTTCTTAGCAACTTCATCCACAAATTGAATCTTATCTTCTAACTTGCACTCAAATGACGTCAGATTAGAAGACAAGGATAAAGAAAAATTTTCATCCACTTCCTCATTAGTGTGATCATTATTTGATGTAGGTTGATGCAAGGAATGACATGAAGAATAAACTTCTTCCTTTACCTAAGGATTATAGCAATTATCTTCCAATATTTCCTCTTGTTGTTTGAAATTATTATCATATTCCTAATGATCAAAAGGCTGACAATTCTGCTGCAAATTTTCATCTAACTTAGAGGCTGTAACATGAGTTTCATAAATAAACTCCTGCTGGGTTTCATTTTCATCCAAGAGAGAGTCTATCCTTTCTTCTTGGTGATGAAAGGGTTTTTCATGAAGGGCCTCTAAAATTTCCTCATCCATGAACTCATCATCTTCATAAAAATTCTCCAAATATTTAATAAAACTCACACAATGTTTAAAACAGTCTTTGACCAGCAATAAGGAGGGATGAAAATCTTCATAAATCTCATAAAATGCAACATGGAAATCAGCAAGAGAATATAATGAACCATTTGGCAGGCTTTCGTACCAACACCATGCTTTTCCCTCTAAAGTGGCCATAAACATATTCATTAGACAATCCTCAGGGAATTGAACCTTAAGTCTGTGTACATGCATATGGAATCTAAACAAATGAAGAGCATCATTGTCTTTCTTTTCATCTTTAAATATGGGAAGATCAGTTAACCATTCGACCTTTGGCATAGGATTTGGAAAACCAGGGATGTGAGACCGATTCATAGGGGCATACTTGGCATTTATTCTTGCAATGGAACTCATCTTGGAACTTCATCAAGCTACTGATCTTTAAGCACCAGAGTCACATTCCAATTGATTATTTTATGTGTGGAGTCGCAAGAGCAGAAAAACAGCCAATATTTGTCTAAGTGTTTACTGCTCTTAGACCTTAGAACTGAATCTTTGTCATTCTTCCCATGGATAATTTACACCTTTGGCTCCCCGGCAACGGTGCCAAAACGTTATCACCAAATTGAGTCATGTTGGGTTGCTTCAATGGTCAACTTGGAGTAACTCTTTCAAACCAACTTTTGACTGAATCTTAGCCTCTTCAGTCTAAGAGGGCTCTCTCAAGGGGGTTTTACAATTTAGATAATGATAGTATTAGATGGCTAACTCTATGAATTTTGTCTTGGTTTTGTGTGTTTGCAGGTTGAAAAGATGAAGGCTTGCTACCATTGGGCTATGAAGTCAACGACATGGATCTCGATGACAAAGGATCTCCTTGTGGAAGATGAGGCATGTAGATATTTAAATGAAAGTGGAATACACACATACAGAGTTTACTCAATTTATAAATTTTCAAAGGAAGTCAGAGCATGAGACATGAATTCTAAGTAATGAACACTAAAATACTGAAAGCAGGACATGAGAAAGATATCCAATAGTTTAGTGATTGAAAGAAAGTCAGAGCATGCTAAGCATAAATTTTTAGTAATCAAACATTAACATATTGACAAAGATTAATAAGATACATAGGTCAATATTCATGAAAATATCAAATGAATCTCAGGTGAAGGATGAAGCCCAAATCCATTTTCTATTACTAATTATAAACCTATTTACAATAGTAGCAGTCAGCCATAACATATCCCAACAACCCTTTATAACTCTAAAACTAAGTCCTTTTTATGATGACGACTCATACAAATGATATGCCACCTTGCTAGCTTCGAATTCCCACCTCAGAGACCCATTTCAAACATGATTCTATCACTTGGAGACTTCCTAGGGATATTTCTGTTTTGTAAAGTTTCAATACAAAAAGGACTCTTCTTTCATTAATAGTTAAATAAACCAATTCAATAACCCTTATCGAATGCAACCAACTAATTTTCTAAGTGTACTAGATTGCTGATGTGTCATTATGCCACGTGGATGCTGAGTTGGACCTCCTCCAAGTCGAATTTTTACAATTTTTTCACAAATCTGGTTAGTGAAAATTCTGAAAAAGTAGGCTTAAAAAATGAGTGTATAATTTCCAAACCCTGATATCTTTGCAGAAACTGAGAGAGGTTTTTGTAGATGGACCTGTGCTGAATAAAAACCACTTTCATATTTCCAAAATATGTTTTCATTGGCTCTAAAACGTTAAAAAAACAATTAGCTAGGAAAATAGTTTTTCAGCAGTTTCGTAGAGTGCAAAGATGAGTATATAATTTCCAAACCCTGATGGATTTGCAGAAAATAAGAGACATTTTTGTAGAGAGGCCTGTTCTAAAGAAAACTCGCTTTCATATTTCCAAATTACTTTTTCCTTTGCTCAGAAACCTTAAGAAACAACTCACTATGAAAACAATTTTTCAGTAGTTTCGTAGCGTGCAAAGATGAGTGTATAATTTCCAAACCCTGATGGCTTTGTAGAAATGGAGAGATATTTTTGTAGAGGGGCCTATGCTGAAGAAAACATCTTTCATATTTCTAAAATATTTTTTCATTTTCTTAGAAACCTTAAAAAACAATTCACTACGAAAACATTTTCAGCAGTTTCGTAGCATACTTTAGTAGCGTACAAAAATGACCTTTGCCATCAAATTTTTTTATTCTTTCCTTCTGCATTGTGTTCATTATGCCTTGACACATTCTCCATATCATTTCCACCATTTTGAAGCTTTACAAAGTGGTTTTAAATACAAAAATGAAGCTACAGGTGGTTTCGTAGCGTTTTCCTGGCTTCAAGGCTAAGAAACACTACGAAACTGCTGAAAAGTATGAAAATTCCAGATTTTTGCCTAACTTCAAAAATATGCTTTCCAGCTGTAAAAAAATTGTCTTCAGCATGCCATTGACCTTTCAAATCATAAACCATCTCAAATTATGACTCTTGAGGTGTTTCTTCCTCATTGATGATGAGTTGAGCTATTGGCTCCTCAACTAATGTCATTTTTAGGCCCTTCTTCTCCAACTCCTCATGGATTAGTTATAGCTACTCTTGGAGGTCCTTAACTTGATCTTTCAGCTTTCTGTTGCTATAATTTAAGTGCAAATTCAATCTTCTGACATGTTTCACTTCTCTTCTCAATGGTTGGGTCGATTTGAGTAACTGTTGTGTGTCATCTAAATTCTTTGACACACTATCAACCTGCTCTTCAACTTCAAACTCTAGCTTCTTTGCAGATTTAGCTTTCTTAAGTTTTTGTCCACCTTCATCTATATCCTCAGCCTGAACTATAGGAGTCTCTTCAATATCAATGGCATGTAGTATATCTTTTAAATTTCCTTTAGTCACTATTTTGTCTTATAAAGCCACTGTTTGACTCCTTGTAATCCTTTTTATTCCTTGTTTACTCACAGCTTGCTCTTGTTTTGCAGGTTTTCTCATTGTTGAATTTTTTTTTGAAGGTGGAACAATGGGTGTATCAAATCTCTGCAACTGCTCTGTTTTTTCTGAAAACATAGGGTTCAGAGATGAGCTATGTTCTCCCTATCCTTGATAGATATTGTAAAACTGAAGGAGGTTTTTGTAGGTTAGTATGTCTTGAAGAAAAACCACTCTTGGTTTTTTGAAACACATCTCCAGTTGTCCAGAAGAGGCATTCTAAAACCATGTATAAAACAAGAAAATTCTGCATTCTAAAAACAGAAAACCCTCTTTTCGGAGTTGTAAGCTTGGGAAATGAAATATGTTAGCAAATGGTGACTGATGGAACATGACATGACCTGTATGGAGGTGTTTTTGAGATGAGATGAGGGTGGTCTTGAAACTTAGGATAGGTTAAATATGAAAAAATGAAATTTCCTATGCCAACTTGAAAAAATTGTAAGGAATCCTTACCCTTTGGAGGAGTGAACTGTATGACCATGTCAAGTAATGACTCACAAAATTATGAGTGATAAAAACCCCCATCATAATGACTCAATTTGAGGTATATGCTCCCCAAGCTTCATTTCTGAAGGTGGGCTAACCCCGCTAACCCACGATCTTCAATTCTATTGCATATAAACTGCATCCCAAATTTTTTTTCCCCAAATAATTCTAAATCTGGCAATCTCATAACATTTATGCGGAAACACTTTTCTTCATTTGTAAACTCAATGGTTAAACTACAATACGTGAAAATCGAATAACATTCGATTCGGTAATTAACCCCAAAATCTGGGCAATTTCAACACATGCGGAAGCTTCTGATAATCAAGGTTATAAAATCCATCTCAAGAATATGTGAAACAATATTCCACCTCATACCTGAATATATAAACTTTGCCTTCACCTCATGGGTTTTAAACCATCATTCGAGCTTTAAAAAAACTCAATATATCATAAGCTCAAAGCTTACCTTTCGCATATAACTATAATATGCCCCCAGCGTACAAATTCATTCATACAAGGTTCGGCTTTATCATCAAACATAATATCAACATATATTATGACCCCAATTCAAATGTTAAGAAACATTTAATAAGCCCCAGCCTTAAATTCATTGGTCCCACATCATTTCTTACCTCATTAAACCACACGCAGCTTCATGGATGCAATGCCATTGATTCTTTACAATTCATGATTGGACGGAAATCGCGTCCATATAATCTCCATGAGTTAACAATAAAAATTTACACGACATTCGTGGTTTTTAGAAACCACCTCTACCTTACGTGTCAACTAATGAACAATATTGCGTTCCGTTTCAAAGAAACTGCTTACCATTTGGAAGCCACGCGAAAACCATATGTGGTTTTCCCAAAACTGCTTCACTTCAAAATTTTGCCCTCAATTTTGCGCCTTCGATTTGCATGGTTCTCTGCCATTGAATGGGTCTTGACTCATACTTCACTGCATCCTTGCTTTTTTTTCATCAATTCCTCATTCGATCCATCGCTTGACTTATGGTTTCATTAAACCTTCACTCTCTGCGCATTCGATCGAATAGGGCCAGGTTCCCATCCAATCCTTCAATGCTATACTTTGATCCATAATGCAATTACTAACACCTCAGGTCCATAGGCTTAAACCACTATTACGCAGAGAATGGATTCCATTCCATTCTCATAACTTCATTGCTACTCCTTCATTCGACCATTCGAACAGCCCGGTTCTATCAAACAAACCTACCACACTATTGGCTTATATCTGATGTCATCTCTGGGTTCGTTGCGTTGTGACCAAAGTTCCATCGTGTCATTGCTTTGACCAGTCATTTATCCTTTTCATAGTGTTTTTGCTATGCATATTCTGCCTTCAATTCTTCACTATGGTATTTCAATGGTACTGCGCCTTTGCTTGGTCTTCCACCGTGGTACATTTTAATGTTTCGAACAGGCATAAAAACCCCTCTATTCATTCATCAATGCAGGAATGGACTTATACTTCTAAGCTTCTGTGGTTTTTATCCAATAAAACCATAAATGGGCAGCTGCAAGTCACGGATATGTAAAACCACTGCTCATATTATTGTACTGTAATTACACAATAAAATACGTAATTAAAACCTCTCCAACATTCCAATTTCACAATATACTCAGGCATTTTATACCTCAATCAAGATCTATGGCACTTTCATTAAATAGCATCGATCTACCTTGAAATCGGTACTAAATTTCCAGTCACACAAAATTCAAATAAATACAAATCACTCAGAGTTCAGATTCTCAAAACCAATTCAACTGCAAACTCTATAATTCGTAAATAAAACCTCTGTATTAAAAACGGTATTTACATGGAGAAGTTCCTTCCAGGCCTGATATTCAATTCGATGGCCCTTCTACCCTCACTACTCTGCCTCTTGAACCATTATCCTCCTACCTGCCCGTAGGCTTACATTTATACAAAATACTAAGGACTCAATTCAGTTTCCCTAACAGCTCACCCAAGACTCTTGGAATTCTCAACATCCTAAATTTAGACTCAATCCCTAAAATAACTGAAATTGATCCTAATTCACTCCCAAATCTAAACTACCTCTTCACATTCCTGACCAATCAAATTCCCTTGTTCTCCCATCATTCGAGAACGGTTACATTTTCTCTCAATATTTAATTAGGAATAATTAAAATTCTCTCAATTTATTACATAAAGTCTAACTCTCTTAAAAACTTAAAAGCCACTAAGTTTAATAAAAATGCATGGAATTTTTTTTTGCCTAATGCCCCTGCATCAGACTCCCAAGGTCAAAATGAATCATGATCTCCTAATCATGTGCTTTTAATTCCTTGCCTCTTGGATCCCATACTTTGCTTTGATGTTGTCCAACAGCTGCATTATTCTCCAACTGCACTTCTCCAGGTTTCCATATCTTGTTCTGCAAATTGCCTCCAACTATGCTTTCACAATCTCTTATTGTCTTTCCTTTGCTAAAATTCCTTTGCTTTCTTGCTGTTGTCTGCTGATTTTGAGACACCTTCATCATCAGTTCTATGATGTTTTCAATTTCTATGTCCAGCCTTTCCTTTGACTGGAATTTACTTTGCCCACTGCTGCTGCCTCCAATTTCTACTGCTGTAACTGCCTTTGCTATTGTTGTTGTTACTGCCCTTCTTGCTACCAACATTGATGTTGTTGTTGTCAATGTTGCCTTAGTTGTTACCTCCCCGATTGTTGCTGCCTCCCAAACTTCCTGAATATCTCTTAAGATATCTCCCTCTGCAACAATTTTCTTTTGCTCATCGCCTGCAAATTTGCTCTTAAAAAATAAACTTTTATTTCATTCTCTTCCTGCAGTAACATATTCAGTTATCTCTGTTTGTGTACTAGTAAGCAAAACTAATTTTAACAATCTAGTATCTGCTACTTTCACAACTTCAGACATCTTTACTCCAGTGCCTGCAATTTCTTCCTCTTGTTCAAATGTCCTCAGCAAACATTTCAGCCATCTCATTTGTACTTGTTTCACATCATTAGTATGTTTCAATTCAGTTTCAATATATCTCTCTTCTTCCTTGACAATCTCCAGTAATAGTCTTTCATCTCCTTGATTGATTCTGGAAATCAAATCGAGTTCTTCAAACTCTGCATTTTCATCTTCTATCAGAATAGAATTCTGATTTTCCATCACTGTAGCAGTTTTAAAAATTTGTCCCACAGTCTTCTCTTGGCCCATCAGACAAGCCAGTTCTTCCTTGTCACCAATAGTAACAAGTTTCTACATGACTGTTTCACCTTCCTTCAAGACAATCCCAAGAGATGGACTGTCTCCTGCAATACCTATAAGCACAATCAAATTGTCAGTTTCAAAATCACTAGACCCAACGGTCTCACTTGCTGATCCAGCCACCAAATTTTCTTTCTGTAGTTATAAGTCTCTTTCAAGACTCAGAAATTCCTCACTGTCCTTCTCCTCTGACAACACACCAGTATGTTGCTCTGAGTTTCCTCCCAATTCCTTTGTCAGCACATCAGTATGCTAATTTGCATCCTCCATGAGACTGTCAGCTAGTCTCTCCTTCTCTCCATCATCTATTTCATGAATGTCCTTCTGCTGTGATTCACCAAAATGAACTTCTTCATTTTGCTGAATCATTTTCTTATCCTCTGTTCTTTGATTGTCATTCATGACAATTCCTCTGTCTTGCTTCTTCAGCAATTTATCATGTGCATAGGTCCTCTGCTTCTCCAATTCTCTTCTTTGAAAATCCAACCTTCTATACAACTCAACAACTTCAATTGGAGTAGATTTTGGGAACCTCACACAACCTTTTATACCTCCACTTGTTCTTGACCGATCATCAGATGGTCCTTCATCTCTTGCCTCAATATTCTCATTAGACTCCTTTGTCTTCAATTCCTCCTGATATCTTGCTATCTCAGCATTGATTTGAACAGATTTCAGATTCAATTTCTCCTCCTCAACAAACTTTAAAGCTTGTTCATCTCCCTGTGATGTACCTGCAAACATACACAACTCTTTCATTTTAAAACCACAAGAATTTTCAATCTCAGTTGCTTCATTTATCAGTGCCTCAGACTAGTCCTCTTCTTCTGTAGAACTTGTAATCACCTCACAATTGTTAGATTCAAAAATACAAGGCTTTACATCATCCAGCTGATCTGGACTTGTCCAATAACTCAGGAAATCATCAATGATTTTATCTTTAGCAAGACAAACTTCTTGCTGCCTTAAGTATTCATCATGGTTCATAAGATCCTTCATAGATATGTATTCTTCACCTGTACTATGTTCTACTTCACAAACAGAAACTTCTTTTCTCAACTCAGCTGCTTTGAGTTCTGCACATTCCGACTGTACACTACTCCTCTTTTCAAGCTTTCTCAGCTTTTCTGCAAACTGCATGTTCTCTTGTTGTTCTCTTCTCTGTTGTAGCCTTGGCCACTTTACTCTCTTCTTCATAAGCCAACCAAATCTCTGGCTTTCCTCTATCATCATCTTCAGTTTGTTAAACTGTTCTCTAAGCTCAGCTACCTCTCTCTCATATTCTGCATCAGTCAATTTCTTCCTCATGCCATGTGTCCTGGCATCTTCTTTCTCTTTTTTGTTGTGGCCTCTCTTCGAACCTCTGCCATCTCATCTATGACTATCAGTAGTCATCCTTTTCTCCATCATGAGTTCCTCACTCATCAGTTGCGCCAAGCCTCTGCAACAGCAAGCTCTCCTGCTGCCACTTACCTCACCAATCCTTTCCTTCAGATCTAGGCTTTTGGAAAGTATTGGTCCCCTATCTGTTGGAAACTTTTGAGCACTCTCTTCTGCTCTCTCTAGGCTTCGCTCTGCAAATTTTAGAACTCATTCAACCTCTGTTGAATTTCCTCAAGGTTTTGCCACATTTTCTTCTTCACTTTAGAATCCTCTGTTGGACTCCTTCATCACTGCTCTCAAAGCTGTGATCTGATTTTGCTGAGATTTATTCAATTGCCTGCAATCTGAATTCTGCAAACAATTCTTCAAACCAGAGTTAGACACTTCTCATCAACTCACCTTCTCTTGAGAACACTACAATTGTTCTCCCTATCCAACCTTTAGTTGAATATCACCATCAAAACTATGTCTTCACTTCCTGTAGCCATAATTCTGCAATCATAAATTTCAAATCAGATTTAAAATTATTTTACCTACAAGATCCCTGCAGGATCTTGTCCTTCATTCATTCAGTTCTGCAAATCTCTGTTCACTGCAACTCTGTGTACTTTTGCGTATCATATTTTGAAATCTGATCTACTTTCATTCCTCATCACACATTCAGTTTTTAATTAATTAAAAATCTTCAATTCTCAACAGAGCTATCCTACTCTGATACCACTTGATGGCGGGCTAACCCCGCTAACCCACGATCTTCAATTCTATTGCATATAAACTGCATCCCAAATTTTTTTTCCCCAAATAATTTTAAATCTGGCAATCTCATAACATTGATGTGGAAGCAATTTTCTTCATTTGTAAACTCAATGGTTAAACTCCAATACGTGAAAATCGAATAACATTCGATTCGGTAATTAATCCCAAAATCTGGGAAATTTCAACACATGCGAAAGCTTCTTATAATCAAGGTTATAAAATCCATCTCAAGAATATGTGAAACAATATTCCACCTCATACCTGAATATATAAACTTCACCTTCACCTTATGGGTTTTAAACCATCATTCGAGCTTTAAAAAAACTCAATATATCATAAGACCAAAGCTTACCTTTCGCATATAACTATAATATGCCCCCGGCGTACAAATTCATTCATACAAGGTTCGGCTTTATCATCAAACATAATATCAACATATATTATGACCCCAATTCAAATGTTAAGAAACATTTAATAAGCCCCAGCCTTAAATTCATTGGTCCCACATCATTTCTTACCTCATTAAACCACACGCAGCTTCATGGATGCAATGCCATTGATTCTTCACAATTCATGATCAAACGGAAATCGCGTCCATACAATCTCCATGAGTTAACAATAAAAATTTACGCGACATTCGTGGTTTTTAGAAACCACCTCTACCTTACGTGTCAACTGATGAACAATATCGCGTTCCATTTCAAAGAAACTGCTTACCATTTGGAAGCCACGCGAAAACCATATGTGGTTTTCCCAAAACTGCTTCACTTCAAAATTTTGCCTTCAATTATGTGCCTTCGATTTGCACGGTTCTCTGCCATTGAATGGGTCTTGACTCATACTTCACTGCATCCTCGCTTTTTGTTCATCGATTCCTCATTTAGTCCATTGCTTGACTTATGGTTTCATTAAACCTTCACTCTCCGCACATTCGATCGAATAGGGCCAGGTTCCCATCCAATCCTTCAACACTATACTTTGATCCATAATGCAATTACTAACGCCTCAAGTCCACAGGCTTAAACCACCATTACGCGGAGAATGGATTCCATTCCATTCTCATAACTTCACTGCTACTCCTTCGTTTGACCATTCGAACAATCCAGTTCTATCAAAAAAACATACCACACTATTGGCTTATATCTAATGCCATCTCTTGGTTCATTGCGTTGTGACCAAAGTTCCACCGTGTCATTGCTTTGACCAGTCACTTCTCCTTTTCACAGCGTTTTTGCTGTGCGTATTCTGCCTTCAATTCTTCATTACGGTATTTCAATGGTACTGCGCCTTTGGTTAGTCTTCCACCATGGTACATTTTAATGTTTCAAACAGGCATCAAAACCCCTATGTTCATTCATCAACGCAGGAATGGACTTCTACTTCTAAGCTTCTGTGGCTTTTATCCAATAAAACCATAAATGGGCAACTGCAAGTCACGGATATGTAAAACCACGGCTCATATTATTGTACTGTAATTACACAATAAAATGCATAATTAAAACCTCTCCAACATTCCAATTTCACAATATACTCAGGCGCTTTATACCTCAATCAAAATCTATGGAACTTTCATTAAATAGCATCGATCTACCTTGAAATCGGTACTAAATTTCCAGTCACACAAAATTCAAATAAATACAAATTACTCAGAGTTCAGATTCTCAAAACCAATTCAACTGCAAACTCTATAATTTGTAAATAAAACCTCTGTATTAAAAATAGTATTTACATGGATAAGTTCCTTCCAGGCCTGATATTCAATTCGATGGCCCTTCTACCCTCACTACTCTACCTCTTGAACCACTATCCTCCTACCTTCCTGTAGGCTTACATTTATACAAAATACTAAGGAATCAATTCAGTTTCCCTAACAGCTCACCCAAGACTCTTGGAATTCTCAACATCCTAAATTTAGACTCAATCCCTAAAATAACTGAAACTGATCCTAATTCACTCCCAAATCTAAATTGTCTCTTCACATTCCTGACTAATCAAATTCCCTTGTTCTCCCATCATTCGAGAAAGGTTACATTTTCACTCAATATTTAATTAGGAATAATTAAAATTCTCTCAATTTATTACATAAAGTCTAACTCTCTTAAAAACTTAAAAGCCCCTAAGTTTAATAAAAACGCACGGAATTTGTTTTTGCCTAATGCCCCTGCATCAATTTCATTCACCTAAGTAGACTACTGGTTGCTAACAGGAGGATGGAATGAAGATTCATTTACGAGATCAAGTGAAAGACTCGACTGGAAATTTACAAGATCTAATCAAAACTAGAATTGAAATGGTATTTGTTTCACTTTTTAATGACTTTGAAATAATAAAATAATTATGCTCATAGGTACATATTTCATTTTTTAATGAGGTTGACATAGTAAAAGAACTATCCTCATGACACCTTGTTTCATTTCTTAACGATATTGATACAAGACAAGGAACTGTGATCCGAACACCTTGTTTCATTTATTAAGGAGCTTGACAGAAGAAAAGGAACTCTGTTCTAAACACCTTGTTTCAGTTTTTTAAGGAGCTTGACACAAGAAGAGGAACTATGCTCCAAACACCTTATTTCATTTTTTAAGGAGTTTGACACAAGAAAATTAACTCTACTTCAAACACCTTGTTTCATTTTTTAAGGATATTGACACAATAAAAGGAACTTTTCTCCAGAGACCTTGATCATTACCGATAAGAGGTCATGGCTTCCAAGAGGTTCTCATTCGATGGGTGAGCAACACTCTGGAATGGATACATATCCAGGGATCTAATGGAAATATCAGGTTCCAATGCCTCTAGTACATGATGCACTATATCATTAACTAGATCATCAGTAGACACAGGCATGGAGCAGGTGGCCACATAATTAACATGTGGTGAGGAAGAAACCACTTGCACATAATGATTATAGGGCAATTTAATTGTATGTTAAATCCCTTGTCATTTAAATATTTCAACCCGGGTGTTTCGTAAGCTTAGAAGAAAGCCAAAATATATGGGACCTCATATGAAACTATTGTAGAAAGTCTATTTAGGATGGAAAGAAATAAAGGAAATGAATATTACAAGTATAAATAAAGAAAACTGAAAAAGAAATCACATGCAAGAAAACATAATTAGATTCTAAGGGTGGAAGTTAGATTCTAAGGGTGGAACGAATGAATGCCATGGCCTTTCTAAAAACTTGTAAAATAATCTATGAACAACTATAAGAAGCAAACTATGATAATCTAGAAAGAGGGTAAACCTAGAACAATTATTGATTTAGTTCTCATAGTTTTCTCGCAAGACCTGGATGTCGTAGTTAAAGCATTGAATTAGACATTGGAAAGTGTCAATGTGGCTACTGAGGGTCCGACTTCAAAAAATTTGGTCAAGATTGTGCAAAATGCAGCTGCACAGAGTGAGGGCATCCTAACACCGTTTAACGCTACCCTCGAACAACTCCAGAACAAGATAAAGACCCCACTACCACTGTGACTCGAGACAAGTCACAAGAATGTGTTGGGGGCATGTTGGAGTGGGGTCCCATGAATGTAATTTTGGATATAATTTTCTAATATTTTGAGTAGTTTAGTTGTGTGCAACATAATTTAAGGGACTTTGGGGTGAGTAAAAATCCTCATGCATTGTAATGGGAAAAAAGGGTAGATCTAAGGGTCTCAAACCACAGTTTGCGGACCCTAGTATAGCGCAGGCAAAAAGTATAACTAAGAGTCTAGGATGAGTCGAAGAACGTAGTTCTTAAGTAAGATTATGATACGTTGTTCATGGTAGATCTGCTCTGAGGATTTTGTGCGAACTTGTCTGGGTAAGGGCTTATGCTTCCTGTGTGCACGGAGACCCTAAGTTTTGTTGTGTGCATACCCTGTTGGCTGTGTGCGTAGGTATGTGGAAGATTCTTTAAGAATAATCTAAAGTATTAATGAATGGAAGGACATTTTGTCAATATCAAGTGTCTATGTGATATATTATAAGTTGCACTGCATGTTAATTCCCTGTTATTTTTGTGATATTGAATATTTTTAGTTAATTAATTGTGCACATGTATTAGATGCTTAAAATAGGGATGAGTGTATAGATCTGGTGATATTGAGTTATATTTCTCATGTTAATTGATTATCCTATGATTTATAGATTGCGCGCAAGTCATTTTGTTAAGTATATTCTTAAGGGTTTCTAGTTAGGGCTTTCTCTGCACAAACCTGTTCTAGATCTAAAGGCACCCACTTCATTAAATTCTCTCTCTCTCTCTCTCTCTCTCTCTCTCTCTGGGTGCAGAAACCTGGCTCTAGTACCCTCGCATTCTACTTCGGGTGAGACCTTGACTTGCACAAGTAGGTCATTACCGAAAGGGCTAGTAGAACAGCGGTTTTTGGTTAACCTCAAATCTAAACCTGGTTCAAGACCCTTCAAATTAATAAATGGTTTTGTTTCCAAGACCGAGAGCATTTTGAGAGAGAGACCAAGTGATGAGTCAGGGTTTATGGAACCTGGAAAAGTCTGAAATTGACGAGTGGTTCAAAAAGAAGATCTAGGAGTTTTCCCTAAAAAAACATGAGTAAAAAGTTGTCTGTAGAGGAGTGGAACAATAAGTATATCTTAACAGAGGTGCATGAGACTTCTTCGTGACCTTTGTGCATGAGTTTCAGGAGTGGTTGTCAAGATTAGTGGAGTTTTAGACCTGTTGAAAGGACGATAGGGTTACGTAGTGACCCCTAAATTGATTCAGCAATTGGAAAAGACTGATAACAAAATCACCCAGACCGTAGATCACTGGGTTGATAGTATCTTGGGTGGATTTGTGACAGATTTTGTGGTAGATCAGTTTGTGTCATACTCTAAAGATGAGAGAATATTATTCAAGGGTTGGAGAGGTAAATTCTTACAAGCATTACCCTTACTGATTAAGATGCTATTAAGCAAAAAAGGTGTTATGTGCAACCACACCGATTGAATGGGTTACGAACAAGTTGAAAAAACCACGTGCAGCAGGAAGTATTATCGGATCAATCAAATATAGAAAAGAGCTGCATACAACCCTATCAGGGATTCATTGAACCTAGAAGAAACTGAGGCTACGCATGTTGCAGGTATCCCTCCTGATACACCATACTCAAATTCACGTAGGACTCATACATCTCCTACCCCATCACCACCTCCACCTGCAGACGATATGGTTGCGCACATGAAGCTACCCATCTTTAGGGTGTGTGGGATGAGGACATGGATTGGTTCTGGTTCGTAGCTAATGCAGTATGGACTACACAAAACATTAATATGGATGCTGTGAAAATAGCGTAGTTTTCCATGGCTTTTGAAGGTCGCATGCTAGACTGGTTTATGGGATATCTGAAACAAAATGCTTCTCCTACTATCAATGATATCAAGAAGGAGCTAAAGCTACAGTTCAAAAATACAAAAACCTTAGCATAATTAGTGGTAGGGCTAAAATACTTCAAGCAAGGTGCAGAAGAATCAGTCTGGGAAGCCAATCAATGACTAAAGCAAACTATCAGTGATGGAGGATTTGTTTATGATGATGACCAGCACAAGGAATGGTTCATCTCCACGTTGTTACCCCATCTACGTGGTTTTATGGGAAAACAGAAGATTTATACTCAGGTTGAGGCCCTAGAGACTACTATGAAGTTGGAAGTTGCACCTAGAGAAGATATTCCCCTTGGGAATCTACAAATCCAAAGTCAAATGGATGTTATGCACTTAGAGATACAGAACCTACGAAGAGACAATGGTAAAGAGGTTGGTGCAGATGTCTAGTGCATTTGTTGCAAGGGAGTGGACCACACCAAAGATCAGTGCCCTGTGTTTACAGATTACATGAAATATGGAGGACCAAATCCACTGCGCCCTAGGGGGGTACGTGGCCTAGCAACCCTGCCCTATGGTGTGATGATTTTCGGGTAGCTGGCCAGGATGATACTAACCACTTCCCGCGGCTGGGAGCCTATGTTCCATAATTAAAGCAGCAATATTGAAGATTTTGTTCCTTGGTTGGTCGTGATGAGAACCACTATCGGACATATGAGAATGATTGACAATGCAAACCTAAACAGAGTGCAGGACGAAGCCGCTTCTCCAGCATCTCCCTCTGGACGTGGATGATCCTTGGTAAGAGGAAGGAGAGGGGGGGGAGGTGGAGGTGGAGGGAGAGGAAGAGAGCAGTTAATCTGCTATAACTGTGGAGATCCAGGACATTACGCACATGATTTCCCTAACCCTGCACGGAAGTCCTGCAGGTATTTTCGAAAACTTGATCATGTAATTGAGGAATGTCCTATTCTAACAGCTAAGATGTAGGAGAAGCAACAGACACATACATAGAACATAAAAATGGTGAAAGTTGAGCCACGCGATGATGCCCCCAGTGCAAATGAAATAATGCACAGCGGTGTGGCCACTGGAGGACCTGTAGAGCACACTGCTACAGAGTCATTGATCATAAAGGCATATGACAAGAAGGGAGGCATAGACCTGAACAAAGAGAAGGAAATTTTTATAGAGGCTAGAAGAGATTTTTCCACGGCGGGAGCATCAACATCAAAAGCTCCTATGGATCCAAAAGTCGACTAAGCAATCAAACCATTCCTTCAAACTTGTATGAAGTTATTGTGCAATCAGAAGGCGATAGAGAATATCCAAACATTGAAAGATAGTTGCGCAGAAAAGGAAACCCCCCAGAGGGATTTTAAGGATGTGAACAAAATTTATAAGAACAAGAAGAGGATTAGTCAGGAGATGCGTATGACTGCACAGATTGGAGAATATGAAATGGATCAAGTCATATTAGATATGGGATCTTATGCCAATGTCCTGCCAAAACAAACCTAGAAAAGGATGGGAGAACCCAAATTGGAGTGGTCCACCATTCAACTACAAATGGCTAACCAACAAAAGATCATTCCACTGGGAAGGTTGCCTAAGGTTGTGGTAGACATTGCAGGAGTTAAAGTATGTGCAGATTTCGAAGTAATCTAGATTGTGGATGATGCAGACCCTTACCTTGTGTTATTAGGACTGGATTGGGCTATTGATATGGGAGGTATTATCAACCTGAAATAGAGGAGCATGGCCTTTGAGAATGATGGTACACGGGTAATAGTCCCTCTGGATCTAGCAGAAGGTGAACGCTATATAGAGTCGGTGCACGATGAGGAGGATGTTGACCATATAAAAAAACTAAATGTGTGAGGTGATGATTGGGTCAACCACACAACTGATGGCATGTTAACTAGGGAAAAATACAGCTCGTGTTTCTCAGATTCAGATGGCGAGATGGAAAATTGGAAAAACCAGTTGCATGACGTATCTGCACTACGCTGCCTCAAGATCACAAAGAGCTTCTGGTGTGTTTCCTCAGAGGTAACAGAACTACATTACTTTAATGGTTCTGGTAGTGTTAAGGAATTTCTTAAAGCATTGGAAACATATGTCCCTGAGGAACGAATATTTTGGGCACTTGAATTATCTATGCATGCAACTCTTGCGTGATGGTGGTAAAAACACAAGGGGGCTTTCCAGGACTGCGGTAATGTCGAAAAATGATGATCCTGTGCTTGAACCTCTAGTCACCCCACCTATGGAACTCTTTTCTAGCCATGGGGATCCGCACAAGTACTTAGCTGTGTGGATGGAGGTATGGAATGAAAGGACCTGGAATGAGTGGGTCCATATGTTTATTCATTCATTAGGGTTAGTACCCACCAACTGGTTCTTAGACGCAGAAATTCACCAACGCACTCGCCATTGGGATATGATGACAGAGGATTTCATGGTGACGTTTGGATTAGTTGGAGGGACAGAGAAATTGGATGAAGCCCTACATGATATAGATGCTCTGGTATTTAATGAGTCTTTTCCTTGGAAGGAATGTGTTGCACCAATGTGGGATGAGAAGATGCAAGATATTGTCAAATGCCGAAATTTGTTAGTAGAGGACAGTGACGAAGATCCTAGGAATATTACAATCCCATAATATGAAGGAGAACGCACAGTCTTAGGACCATCATTGCGGACAGTAGATGTTACCAAACCATTGAAGCTGAAGGAAGTCAACATTGGGACGAAGGAGCAACCCAATTTGGCCAAAATTGGGGATTATTGGGATGGTGATATTGTTGGAAAGATTGCGGAGCTGCTGACTGAATATCACGATCTATTCCCTACAAAGTATTCTGAGCTCAAGGGAATTGTAGGAGATCTGGGTGTTATAAAGATCGCCTTGAAGCTGGATACACAACCTGTCAAGCAACAACCCTATTGATTGAACCCTAAATATAAGCAGAAAGTCAAGGATGAGGTAGATAAGATGGTGGATGCAGGTATCATCGAACCCATGGAACATTCTGATTGGGTCATGGTAGTCCAAGAAAATAAAACCAAAGGAGATATAAGGATCTACGTAGAACTGCACAATTTTAATGATGCATCTGTACATGATCCCTTCCCTACACCATTCTCTGATGAAATCTTAGATAATGTGGGAGGTAAAGAAGCATACTCGTTCACTGATGGCTTTTCAGGGTACCATCATATCAGAATTGCACCTAAAGACCGCAGCAAAACAACCTTTGCAACTGAATGGGGCTCCTTCCAATACACCGTCATGCCATTCAGATTGATGAATGCCCCTGCTATTTTCTCCCATGTGGTGGTAGAAATATTTCAGGAATTTATGCATAAGTTTATGGAGGTCTATTTTGACTAGTAAAGAAACATGTGTCAAACCTGAGCATGATGTTGGATACCTGCAGAAAACACCAGATTTCATTGAATTTGAAGAATTGTATATTTTGCATACCTTTTGGAATCTTGTTGGGGCATATTGTATGTCAGCAGGGATTGATGGTTGACCCAGCCAAGATTGTGGTTATCATCAATTTAACAATCCCCACCAATGAGAAACATTTGCACTCCATCTTAGGACATACGGGTTACTACAGAAAGTTTATTCAGGGGTACACCTTAATCACTGTGCCAATGGAAAAGCTGCTAAAGAAGGATGTGTCCTTTTTCTGGGATGAAGAATGTCAGAAAAATTTTGAGTTGTTGAAGGAAAGGATGGTAACTGCACCTATTCTAATATTTCCAAATTGGGCTAAGATCTTTCATGTGCATATGTATGCATCGGGAATATCTTTTGGGGTTGTCTTAGCGCAACCAAGAGAAGGAAACATTGATCATCTAGTTGCTTTTGCTATCAGGAAGCTCTCTAGCGCAAAACGCAACTATTCTACTACTGAAAGAGAAGGACTAGAAATGGTGTATGCCCTACAAAAATATAGACACTATCTATTGCGAGGACATTTTAAAATGTTCACTGGCCATTCAGCCTTAAAATACCTAGTCAATAAGCCTCTGTTGGGGGGGTATATTTTTAGATGGCTGCTACTATTTCAAGAGTATGACTTTGAGATTATTGTGAAGCCTGGGAGATTAAACGCATGACCTGATCACTTGTCTCGAATTGAGACTGGAGAAGAGCCAACTAGTCTAGAAGAAGGATCACCTGAAGCGCAAATTTTCGCTATCAAGGTGGTTTATGAGAACTTTGCATAAATTATTCACTTCTTGACAACTGGAATGGAACCTACAGAATATTCAGTACATCAAAAGAAAGAGTTGGTGGGCCACGTAGCTGATTTCACCTTGATTGTAGGTCAATTGTATAAGTTGGGAGAAGATGAGGTATTACAGAGATATGTATTAGAACATGAGAGACAAGAAATCTTGGCTGAGGAGCATGATGAGGTGGCAAGAGGCCACTACGTAGGAAAATCCACTACGCAGAAGGTGCTACATGCTAGATTATGGTGGCCCACATTACATAGTGATGTGCATGAGTACTGCCAAGCATGTGATGCATGTCAACGAACCAAGTAGCCCTCGCACAAAGATGAAATTCCCTTGCAACTACAGATGGCCTTGCAGGCATTCGATAAATGGGCTATAGTATTTGTGGGACCAATCAATCCCCTGGGAAAGAAGACCGATGCATGTTATATCATTATTGCCACTAATTACGTGACCAAATGGGCAGAGGCAAAGGTTGTTAAGGATTGTACCATAGATATTGTTGCGTAGTTCATCTTTGAGCATATTTTGATCAAGTTTGGTTGTCTAAGATCTTCATGAGCGATAGAGGTACGCATTTCGTTAATGAAACTATTGAAGCTTTGACCGAATAATTTCAAATCCATCATTTAAAAAGCACCCCATATCACCCACAAACTAATGGCGTAGTAGAGGCTTTCAACAAAATTTTGGAGAATGCACTTACCAAGATCTATAATGCCAATCGGAGTGACCAAGTCATGTGCATCCCTTCGGTGCTATGGGCCTATAGGACTACCTGAAGAAGCTAACTGGGAAAACTCCTTTTAGAATGGTCTATGGACAGGAGGCCATCATGCCCATGGAATATATTGTCCCCAGCCTGCGCATTGTGGCTTTCACAAATATGGCGAAACCTAACATCATGGAGGAACGCTTGGTGCATCTGGTTTCCTTGGAATAAGACTGGTTTATCGCTAACTTTCATCAGCAAGCACAGAAGGCACGTGAAAAATCTTGGCATGACCGGCACATCTAGTAGAAGGTGTTTAAGGAAGAAGATTTGGTTTTGCTCTATGATATTCAATTTTCACGCCACCCTGGGAAGTTCCGTAAGCACTGGTTGGGGTCATATATAGTCAAAGAAATCATTGATGGTGGTGCAATGCGCTTGTCAACACCGTGCGGAGACTACCTTCTCGGGTACGTTAATGGAAGTCGTCTGAAGCCCTATAAGGACAATCTGATACCTACCAAATCACTATATGGCCGGAGCTTCAGCCTTGGAGGATCTTCATGCACTAGGAGGAGAAGGCGAAGATAGGTGCAATGGAAGCATAGCAGTAGTGTGTAGGTGAAGAGGTGTGGGTAGGTGTGGTTGAGGCACAGGGGTAGTGCGTAGCTAGAAAAACTAGTCGTTGGAACAGTAAAACTGGGTGAAAAAACGAATTTACCGTTGCATGCAGTGGGTGTTTGGAATTTAATGCTGCGATATTGGAGTATTTTTTTACCGTTTCCTTGATGGTAAGTCACATTTAATGGAAATCTGATCGTTTTTACCGATGGTAGCCTATAAAAGGAAGGGCGCAGGTCATAATCAGTTCCTTTTCACTTTGAATATTTCATACTTTGTGCTTTGCTGCAATCCCTATGCTTCCTGTATCCGCGCGATTTGTGTGTCTAGGCGAGGAACCCCTTCCGACAGTAGAAATCCTGAGTTTTTGTTTCGGGCAAGGATGATAGCCACTAACCCCAGAGAGTCGTTGTTGGTTACTGCCTCCACTTATTCGTAGTCCGAAGAGGTCTTTGAAGTCACCTCTGAAGTTGAAGAGGTTGTTTCCATGCCGACAGAGGGAAAAGGAAAGGGAAAGGGAAAAGCCATGAAGTGCGCCTCATCCAATCCGCGCACCTCCCCAAATATTGTGCACTCCCCCCGGCAGGTGCCCTAGGTGCACTCCCCTGTGCGCAACCCATCAAAGCGTCCCATGACTACTCAAGAGGAGGCCCTACTGGTAGCCCTGCTCTCATGGCTACCAGCTTATGTTAAGCCGCGCAAGCCAATGGTGCACACTCCTAAGAATTTAGATGTTATCTGGGAATATCTCTAGATGCCATTAATCCCACAGGAGGTCCCTCTCATTGGAGAAATTTATGGCAACATACCCCTCACAAAATTTGACTATCATGAATTGGCTAATGAGGACAACTTTTTGGATTTGGCTCTTGAGCTCTATTTGGAGCAGGTGTTGTACGATGATGTGCCAAAGGTCGAACCAATGCCTTAGGCGCATGGATTACATGTATCAGGGATCTTGAACCTGCTGCGCATTCCCTATTTTTGGAGGTACCCTATCACTACCATGGTCATGCAGCAGCTGCTCACCTTGATCCATGATGGTTTTCTATGGATTCAAGGTCGCATTCCTATTGACGTTGCGCTGCTCCACAGGATCGCCGACCTGCCCATGATGGGGCCCCATCCCATGAAAGGAGTGATGGGAAAGAGTAATGAGTTGAAGGTAGCCACTACTGTCCGGGAGAAGTATAAGGTGGAATGTGAAAAAAGAGGATTATTGGTAAATAACATCACTGACCCTGAACTGCGCATGGGCATCTCTTACTTGGATGTGTAATATTCCTAATTAGCCCAAGCTAATAGGAATATTCAATTTTGTTTTTATTTCCTTGTTTAAGAATAAAATTGTAAAGGAGGAAAAATTAAACTCCTTAAGCAACAAAATAAATCAATGCCCATGTGAACAAGGCTAAATCTGGGCTGCCTTAATAAAATTCCCTTAAGTGTGAAAATGGATTGTGACAATTGACTGGGTCAACAGGACCAAATCTACAGCGTTGTCCAGATGCAATGAACCTAGAGGAACAGCGCAGTTCTAGTTGGAGGGTCCCAATGTGAAAGGAGCTAAACCTTTTGAGATGGTTTAGGGTTTGCAAGGCTTTCATCCTATAAATGAAAGAGGAGAGTAGCATGAGGGGGTTGTTGAACATATTATATTGAAAGGATTTTTCTGTTTATACACTCCTCATTCTCTGGTTTTTTAGCTGAGAATTGTGTTTTTTAGCACAAGGATCTCCTGTTTAGGAATCCTCCTCTTTCCTTGAGAGGCCTCTTGGAAGAGTCTTTTTATTCTCGGTCCACTAAGAGGCATTTGGCCAAGCTTCTTCTTCCAACTAAAATTCAGATCATGTTGAGGGTTTGGTTGTCTTTGTGAGCAGCAACAAGTGGGAGACTAGATCTGCTCAGATCTAGATTGTACTAGTGCCTCTTCTCAATGAGTGTATCTTTTAACCTCCTGGAAGAGTGTATTAGCTACTGAGCTTCAGATCTTGATCTTGGCATCAGGCCAACCTTTTTTTCAAGCCTACAGCACAGTTTTTCCCCAGATCTTTGCTATTTTGCAAGAGAAGAGTTGCAGGGTGTTTGGAAACTATTTGGAGGAGAGATCTCTGGTATAGAGGAGTCTTCCTCTCACTGTGGTGATCCATGGATTAGCCAACTAATACATGTATGTTTCAGATATGTTTTATTCACTGCTACATCTGCTTCAGAAATTCTAAATCATTCTTCAGATCTGTTGCAGTAGATCTCAGATCTACTCTTTGTGCTTCATGTTTTGCTGGAAAACCCAAGGGGTATGTAAAATAGAAACAGTCTAGTGTACAGATCTGATATAGATCTAATATTTTGTACACATATATGTCCTAGATTTGAGTTGTAACCTACAGCTTTTTTTTACTCATAAAAATAACGTTGTCATGGATTTGCAGTGAAATGCATTTGTTGCAGTGCCTCTTTTAGAGGGTTTTTCTCCATAAAGTCTCTTTCTTTCTCCTGTACATTGATTGGGCTTTACTGTAAATCTGGTTTATCATTGCGTAAGTTATTCTCAAGCTATCATATTGGCCTACTACTACTGCTATCTAGAACTGTGTTATTTTTTTGGCAGTGTTCTTTTATATTGTTGCAGTCCCTCCTTTGGGTATTTTCCAAATAAACTAGGTGTGGGAGAACTGTTTAACCCACCTAGAAGGATTTATTTCTGATATCCTCTTGGATTTAGGACTTAGATACTCATATCTAATTGATCCAAGTGCTGGTTTCAAATCCTGTAGCAGCCATTCCTGGAAAATGTGTTTTCCATTCATGCCTTGCTAGCAGATTCCATTTTGGGATATTACAGGAAGTTAACTAATGCATAAATTTTTACCATCAGTTGTCCCTGCCCACATCATCCAGCTGGCAGAACAATGTGATAATGGGATTAGCTATAACTGGTCTCAATTCCTGTGTGAGGAGTTCCTTTAAAATGTGTGTAAGGTGTAGGACATGTTGAAGTCCTTCTGTTATTCATGGCTATTATTGTTGATTTCCCTAGTCGCGTGGGAGACGCCTGAGGATGTGGTGCTCCGCGAGCTTGAGCCAAGCATATGCGAAGAGCGCGCTACACCAACTTGTGGGACTCCAAGGACCCACAGCGCATTAAGAAAAATAAGGTATTGTGGGTTCTTTTTGAAGCTGTGCTGGCAGCAGCAATACACTCCAGGCCTCGATTGTCGCCTGCAGTGTATGATAAATACAAGCGCATCGTCGACTTACAGTCACCATGCATACTGTGCAAATCAGGGTGCCCAAATATCCCGTGTGGTACAATATACACTATGTGGTCATCAAGGCGAAATTGAACCAAGTCATAGCCATATGGCCACCTGCATGGAAGCTTAGGCTCAATACCACCACTCCGGTTACAACACACAAATCTGGAAAGGACGCAGCCCCAAAAGATATTGCTCTGCCAAAAAAAATAGATTTGCGCTCGAGCAGAACAAAGACCACTAAAGACACCACTAAGGATACTGACCAGGAGTCAGAGCATGATATCGAGACTGGAGGAGTTGGTGGGGAGGGTGCGGATCCCCCACGAGGTACTAAGCACACTGGCGAGTCTGCCAAAGGTCAGCACAAGAAACGAAAGGGAGACAAGTCCAACGGAGATGCAGAATTCACCATAATGAAGAGGACCTAGAAAAGTTAGCAGACGCAGTCTCCACCATGTCGAAGGATAGATGGATCGCCCTGGAAGAACAACATAAGGTCATGGTGGAGGCCTTTCAATCCTCATTATAGGTATTGAGGCTAAAAGCAGACTCATTACAAGCGAGCGTGAATCAGGAGAGGCTGATTCAAGCGAACCTGCTAGAAAAAACCATGATCGCCACAAGAGAAAGCAGTATTCTCCCCTTCCCAGGTGTAGCCATGACCGTAGAGTCACTCACCTTGTGCAGACAGGTCCAAGCATGCCCAGTGGTTAGCCTTGACCTTGCAAGGATAACGAGTGGGAAGCTACACGCTCTCCACTTGTTCATCTCTATTGAGATACAAAGCATAGAAGCATGTGTGTAGCAGCAATTGAGCGAGGTAGAGCAGGCAATCACAAACAAGGCAACAGAATCTGCCCAAGAATAGGCAGTCCAGTAAAAAATGGTTGCGCAGCGAGCTGAGCTCGAGCATTTAATGGACCGGTTGTGCGCAGAAGTAATTGAAATCATTCCTGCCTCTGTTGTGCCCCAGGAAAAAATTAAGAGCTTGGTTGTTGCGTTGAAGGCTTCCAAATCCAAAGTCCAGACAGTTAAAGCAGACTTTGAGCAATAGACTAATGCACTGCAGGCGAAGTTGTAGCCTGAGACTCCTTCGGAGGTATGAGCTCAGTGAGTTGCATTGTAATATTCCAAAATAGGAAAAGAAGACATATAGAACACAAAAATGAAGATAGAAGCGAATAACATTACACAAAAATGTGAGACAGATATAGATCCATTTTATTATGAAAATCAGCAGCAAATAAGTACAATAAACATGGGCACACTCAAATAATCAAGGCAAACAATCGGCCTCCAATGAATACATATGCCAAAACATGAAATGTTGCTGCAAAGAACAATGACAGAGAACTAGTATAACACAACCCCAGTGAATATATCTATAGCTGGAAAATGTAATAACATGTACCTCCTGATATATTGCTCAAAAAGTGTTGGGAATAGAGATCTAGGCTCCCAAACATAATTCCAAGACAACCCAGAAAGGGTTTCTGGAAATACATAAAGCACAAAATAGTGAAACACAACCCTAGGACTGAAGAATCACTACAACTGAATAACTGGAAGGAGGTGGTTAAAACTGATGTAGAAATGTATGGAACTCCTCCAATAGATTCTCCAAGTGAAAGGTTGATCCCTTCATTGAAAATCCAATCCTCCAAATGAAGCATTGAACCCTCCTATACAAATGCTCAATGAAATAACGCAGTCTTTAAAGGAAACTGCATTGTAGGAGGTGGTATTAACTAGGCCTAATGCCAAATGATGAAATAAATCTCTAGGACCTTCCTTGTTGGCCTCCCAATGGATAGGCTACCTCTCCACTGAAAAACAAACATAGAAAATGGCCCTATCAATCCTCCACTACCTCTGCCCTGCAACACAACACAACCCTACAAGAAACTGCGTTGTAGATGAAGACTGAAGCTAGCCTGATACTGGAATGTGGACATGCAGCTCACAAACCTCTCCTGAGTGGGCACTCGAAGTCCCGCGAGGATGAGGGTGGAATTCCCACTCGGGAACACCCTTGTGCTAAACATCACAACAGACTTCGCTAAATAGCTGAACCGTGCAAGAAGTCATAATAGACCAAAAACATAACAATAATCAACATGGCTTATATGGTTGCCTTCCCTTTCCTTATATGCATTGTGAGCCTTCTCACCTTTGGTCCCACCCATTAAATCCACTACTCTCATGGAGACTTCCTCCCATTAACATTGTGTTTTCTCTCATTAACTATCCACTCCCTCCATACCAGTGATGTTGATTTGGTCAAACTTGACCCCATCCACATGCTTCAACCTTTATTCACACATGAGGGTGCTTTATCCAGCTACTAAGATTATCCTCATTCTCATAATTAGGAGTGATTTTATTCCTACTAAGGAGATTTATGGGTCTCCCTACCCTCTTATTCCTCTATCTAAATGGCTAAAACAAAATTTAATATTCCAACTAGATGAAAGCTAATTTAGAATATTCAAGTCCTCCCCTCCCAAATGTTGCTTATCCTCAAGCAACTGTAAAGGTGAGTGCTACAAAACTTCTCCTCCTTCCCTTGTGACACCTCTCAATGATAATCTCCCTTCATGAACCAAGTTTCCCCCAATCAATCCATCCCTGAAATGCTCCTCCCAAGTTCTCAATTTAACCAAATGGCTCACCCCATAAGGAAACAAGACATCTCCTATAGAAATCATATGTTGTCCCATGCTCTCCTTGAAGCATGATGCATGATATGTGTGGAAGATATCACCCCCAATGGGTAATTCCAGTCCATGTGCCATCCCTCCAATCATTCCAACAACAATGATAAAAACATCATCAACATACGGGATCAAAATCAAAGACACACTAGCTGCCATATGAAATACCGGAGGAGGATCAAGTGGAACCAGCACATTAGTACTCCTAACTGCCTCAGAATATGGTATGATGAGTGGCTTCCCAATGTTGTGTAACCAGCTCCAAAAAGAGAAGAAAAGAGATATGAATGCCTTATAAATAAGCCATTTCGAGGGGGCAACCTCCAATACATTACATAAATGAACAATTCTTGGATGATTCAATTTACAAAACCTCCTTTCTATATATAGGAGTCCATGGGGCCATAATGTAATCCTAGTGGGCCACAATGTAATCCTAGGCGACCTAACAATAATAATTTAAGGGCACAATAATAACAAAATGGGGGTTACAAGGGTACAATAATAACAATAAGGGGGTTACACTAACAACAATAAGGGACTATACTAGTAATATAGGGACCTAACATGCCCCTCTCCTTCAAAAAAATGTTGTCCTCAATGCTTGAGTAGCTCTGGGTGCTTCTGTATAAAATTCTCATCCTCCCATGTAGAATCTTCAGTGGGTAAGTTCTTCCACTTGATGAGATACTCTGAAATTGATCGATTCCGTAATTTTTGAGTTCTTGTTTCCGTGACCGCTTCAGGTTCCAATATCATTTTTCCTTCCTCATCAAGTTCTGGAAATATTGTTTGAACTGGAATATTTTCACCTATAACCTTCTTTAAGCATGAAACATGGAAAACTGGATGTACTCGCGAAGAAGCAGGAAGCTCCAATTTGTATGCCATAGTGCCAATCTTTTGCAACACCTTGTAAGGACCATAGTATCTTAGCGATAATTTATTATCCTTCTTAGCTTGCTTGAGGGACATTTTTTTATATGGTTGTAGCCGTAAAAATACCCAATCTCCTACATCAAAACTTCTCTCGCTGCGATGTTGATCTGCCTGTTGTTTCATTCGATTTTGTGCCAAATTCAGGTTATCCTTTAAGAGTTGGAGAACTTCTTGCTGATGTTCGATGTGATCTTCCACTGCTTGAACCTTCGAATTTTCTCTTAAATATGATGTGATGGATGGTGGATGATATCCATAAAGTGCCATAAATGGGGTCATTTTTGCTGCAGTATGGAAGGAAGTGTTATACCACCATTCAGCTAGAGGTAACCACTTGACCCATTGTGTTTGTTTATCATATGCAAAACAACGAAGATATCCTTCCAAACATTTATTTACTATCTCAGTTTGACCATCAGATTGAGGATGATAAGATGAGCTATGAGCTAATTGAGTACCCAAACAAGAAAATAACTCCGTCCAAAAATTTCTGGTAAAAATGGGATCTCTGTCGCTCACAATAACCCTTGGGCTTCCATGTAGCTTTTGAATTCTGTCCACAAATGTAGTAGCAACTGTACTTGCTTTAAATGGATGAGATAATGCACAAAAGTGTGCATACTTGGTAAGTCTATCAACTACCACCATGATGACACTCTTTCCTTCAGACTTAGGTAAACCCGTGATAAAATCCATTGAAATCTCCTCCCAACGTTGACTTGGAATGGATAAAGGTTGTAGAAGTCCCGGGGTCTTAATTGTTTCCACTTTATTCTGCTGGCAAACCAAACATTCCGCCACAAACTTTTGAATATCGGATTTAAGGCCATCCCAAAAAAATTCTTTCTTCACCCTGTGGTAAGTTTTTAAAAATCCTGAGTGTCCTCCTAAAGGAGAAGTGTGCAATTCCATAAGAATCTTTTGTTTTAGTTGGGAATTCTTACAAAGATATAAGCGATCTTTGTACCATAAGGAATCATTTTTCCAACTAAATGTATCAGATGTACTAGGATCTTGCTGCAACTTTTGAATGAGTGTCCTTACATCTTTGTCCTTCTTCCATTCATCTCTTGCTTCGGTTATCCAATCTGGTTGGATAATAGAAATGGCACAAAGCAATGCTTCCACCTCTTCATTCTTTCTTGAGAGTGCATCTGCAACAACATTAAGCTTTCCCTTTTTGTAGATTATTTCAAAGTCATAACCCAACATCTTTGTGACCCATTTTCGCTGCTCTTCTGAAGATAGTCTTTGTTCCAAAAAGTGTTTAAGACTATCATGATCAGTTTTTACCTTGAAGTGTCTTCCCATTAGGTAAGTTCGCCATTTCTTTAGTGCATGCGGTATTGCTAACATTTCCTTCTCATAAATAGGTTTCTGTAAATACTTTCCTTTGATTGGACGACTTTCAAAAGCAATGGGTCTTCCTTCCTGCATTAAAAATGCACCAATTCCATTTCTTGAGGCATCACATTCCACAATAAAGGTTTTTGTGAAGTCTGGTGTAGCTAAGACCGGTGCTAGGCACATTGCCTCTTTAAGACGTTCAAAGGCCTTAGTTGCTTCAGGAGTCCATGAAAATGCATCTTTCTTCAATAATGTTATTAGAGGTGCTGCTATTCTCCCATAATTCTTAACAAACTTGCGATAATACCCTGTTAACCCGAGAAATCCTCGCAACTGCTTTATGGTTGTGGGGACTTTCCATTCCTTAATGGCTTTAATTTTGTTAGGGTCTACTTTAACACCCTCGTGAGATACAATATGACCTGGATATTCCACCTCTTGTACTCCAAAGAAACATTTGGATGTTTTTGCATATAATTGTTTCTCCTGCAATAGTTTGAGCACCCTGTCAACATGTTCAACATGATCCTTCAAGACCTGCTGTAGATTAGTATATCATCAAAAAATACTAGCACAAATTTTCTAAGGAAGGGTTTGAAAATGGAATTCATCAACCCTTGAAATGTAGAAGGTGCATTGGTAAGGCCCAAAGGCATGACCAAAAATTCATAATGACCCTCATGAGTTCGAAATGCTGTTTTTGGAATATCTTCAGTCTTCATTCTAATTTGATGATATCCTGAACGAAGATCCAGCTTGGTAAAATAAATTGCTCCATGTAATTCATCCAATAATTCATCAATCACAGGAATGGGAAATTTGTCTTTAATGGTGAGCTTATTGAGCTCCCTATAATCAGGACACATTCGCCATGATCCATCCTTCTTGTGTACCAATACTACAGGAGCAGAGAAAGAACTTTGACTAGGTTGAATTATACCCGCCTCTAACATTTCTGCAATCATACGTTCAATTTCACTCTTTTGGAAGTAAGGATATCTATAAGGCCTGATGTTTGGAGGAACACTTCCTGGAATTAAATGAATAGCATGATCATGATCACGAATCGGTGGGAGTCCTTTGGGATTTTCAAACACCTTGGAATGATTGTCCAAGACTTGTTGGAGATCTGCAAAAATAGATGATTTTGATGTCGGAACTTCTAGTGAGCATAATTGTGCAATTACGCCTCGTTGTTCTTTCTTTAGAAGCTTTGTCATAACATTAGAGCTTATTATCATTCCCGGCTTCCCTTCAATACCCCGTAATTCGACTTCCTTTCCTTATGAAAAAAATTTCAAGAAAAGTTCTTGAAAATTAAAAGCTACCGTCCCCAAAGATTGTAACCATTGTACTCCTAGTACAACATCAGCACCTCCCATGGGAATGGAAAGCATTGGACTAGTCAATACATATTCCCCCATGGTTAGCTTGATATTATGGCATTTTCCAGAGCAATTTATAGTTCCTCCATTTGCAACCATCACTTGACATTCTGGTGCTGGGTATAAGAAACAATTTAATTCCTTGGCTACCTTACAATAATAAAATTATGGGTGCTACCTGAATCAATCAACACTATTACCTTTTTCTTCTTGATTTGTCCTGCTATCTTGAGAGTTTGAGGAGTGGTAATTCCTGCCAGTGCATTGCACGATATGGTCGGATTCATTTCTTCCTCTTCTAGAGCTGGTTCCTGGTGTATATCCTCTTCTTGTTCATTTTCTTCTTCCTCTTCACAATCTATGTAAAATAATTTCTTCTCAGCACACTTATGACCTTTAGTGTATTTGCTATCACAACTGTAGCAAAGCCCTTTTGCTCTTTTTCTTCCAATTGTTGTGGTGTCAACCTTGTAGGTTGTGGAAATCTAGGCATAGCAACACTTCCTTCTTTATAGAATTGAGTGGTAGGCTTCCTTGTCACCATAATTTTACATTCAACTTTTCTTGCCAACCTGAATGCCTTCTCCAATGAATCAGGTTCCAAAATTCGAACTTCATGTTGGATGTTATCCTTTAAAGTGCCTATGAAGAGATCAATCCTGTGTTCCTCTGGAATATCAGTTACCCTTATATTCAATTTTTGGAAGTCCTCAATGTGTTGCCCTACTAAACCCTTTTGTTTGAGATTTATCAATTGGCTAAAGAAGGTGTTGCTCTTTGTATCCTCATAATGTGCTATCATTTCCTCCGTAAAAATTGACCAAGTGACAATTTTTTACGGGAGCAAAGCCATCGATACCATACAAATGTATTTTGTTCTAAATGTAAAGTTGCAATGCGTACCTTTTGTGTGTTTTGCACATTATGGAGATCAAAATATTGCTCCATCTGTAGTATCCATGTTACAGGATCCTTTCCATCAAACTTCCTTATATCCAGTTTTGGAATATGGTGGTTCTTCCCGCCAACATTAGAGTTTATGAAATCACGATTAACATTTATTTTGTTCTCATCATGAGGTTCTTCTAATATATTTTCTCCATTAGGAATCATTTCTGGTTTTAAACTTGTCATCAAGCCTTCCATGTATGCTTTTAGATCATTCTTCATGTCATCCATCTTAGCTTCCATGCTGACTTCCATGCCATCCATCTTAGCTTCCAAACCATTCATCTTAGCTTCCACGCCTGTCTTCAAACCATCCATCTCATTTTTTGTTGTTCTTTGCGAGAGCGAAATTTGTTGCATTTGCTCTTGTAATTTTGATATGTCATGTTGCCATTCTTCATCTTCATGAGTCATAGTAGAGCCTTCTAAAGGCTTAATGGGTGTTGAATTCTTTTTAGGGGTCATTTCAGACTCCAATATTGATATCTATTCTACAATAGGCCCTTGCAATCAATCCAACTTGATTCTTCAAACAAGACTTATGCAATTCGGAAAAAAAATTACACACCTTAAAGGGGTTACACTAACAACAATAAGGTACTATACTAGTAATATAGGGACCTAACACCCAACCACTTACTTGCTGCCACAATTCTCTCACATTCTTGTAGAAGGTGAATGATGTGTGGTGTCAACTCAGCACACCCTATGTAATATATCATCTTCCCAAAATCTCCTAGGGAGTGGCCATCCTCATCATTACTTGTGACCTCAAATGGACAAGGAAGTCTATAGGAAAGAGTGTCCCCTTTTGAAGCAATTAATTGTACATGGATGGCAAGGAAATACAAATACTCATTTGGTGGATCATTATGCACAAAAACACAATCCTTACCATGTACCTTGAGAAAGTTGGTGAAGTGGCTCATAGATGGGCCTCCCCACATTCCCATCGAGAAAGGAAGTGATTGTGACAACTCTACCAATTTTTGTCTCTCCTCAATCTCCAAAGAACCCATGCATCTCCTAATATTCTGGTTCATCTCCTCTTTAAATCCTTCCCAAGTGAACCCCTCCATGATAGTTCGATAAAATCAGTGTAGCTGGAGAAAAACCTCATATGCTGCATGTAGTAGCTTCTCCATGAGCTTAGAGGCTCTATTCAAGAAGGTCCTACTCTAATATTAGATGACTCCATCTCTCACTGCATATCTGTCATCTGACATATGACCATCAAGTACTCTGCATGTGAAGAGATCCTTGGAGTATTCCACCAACAGTTGACATCTCCAATAAGGATCTATAACCAATAATGACAGCATTGTTGGTCTGCAAGGTCAAGCACATGTCATGTTGTTTCCCTCTTCTTTGACATATCCCATGCCAAATTCATATGTCAGGATGTTGCTATCATGCCTTTGTTGCCCCTCCTGTAGCTGCTTTTGCTCAAATAAAGGTTGAATTGTTTGGAGGTTAGCCTTCCATAGGAAGCTATCACCCATCCAAAATCTTCGGATTTTGGCCAATGTATGTATGAGTTTCCACCACCCTCTACCATATGTGGAATATGCCTCCCTATGTGGAAGTATCTTCTAGTTCTCCAAAGCCATGGAGTGGTCTCCTTGCACCATGATGGTGCCACCATCCATCCCTGAAACATCTCCTCTTAGCGCAAGATGTTTGGTGAGAGTTGGTAATACTGATATTGGGAGAATGTATCCCTCCTCCTTGAGCCTACCCAAGACTCTTTGTGTTGTGTCAAGTCCTCCCAAGGTCCTCACCCCTCCTAGATCTATGAGTGGTGCAACCTGTTGTGAGACATATCCCATCAACTCCTGGTCTAAGGGGGCCTCCCTGGCGGAATTCTTCTAAACAGTAATGTGTCATGGACCAAATTCAACTACATAATTGAATGGGATGTTGGGTCCTTGCTTCCACTATGCAAATCCAACTCTATTTTCTATGTGGAAACTGTCTGAGAGGGATAAGTGTGCATGCCCCTAATCACCTGATGTTTACCACTCTTCTTATCTATCCACTCCATCTGTAAAGTCTCCCAATATGTGGTGACCTTCCCCAAAGTAATCAACCGCTGCACACCCAATATCACATTGGTGTCAAGGATGTCAACCACAAATAAATGATCAGTCAAGGTGTATGTCCCCATGGTGACAGATAATTCTAGAACATATTGCATG
Organism: Pinus albicaulis; assembly: GCA_034641835.2. NCBI lineage: Eukaryota > Viridiplantae > Streptophyta > Pinopsida > Pinales > Pinaceae > Pinus > Pinus albicaulis. The sequence continues at coordinate 361,063,912 of CM076580.1, forward strand.
CACTCATGGTTCTAGCTCTTAGGAAAAAAATTGAAAATCCCTCAAAATCATCAGTGGGTATTGCTCTTCGTTGTTCTAACTGAGCATAAATAAAGTTATGGGTAGCCCCACTGTAAATCAACATTGATACCCTTTGATCCTGAATGGAATCGAATACTCAAATTCATATACTTGGGTAACCCCCGCAAAGATGCAAGGGCCTCTCCAACTGGAGAAAATGCCCCATTCCCACCCCCTGGTGGTGGTGGATCCTCTCCTGTTATCCTAGCGCTATGACCTCCTTCTGGTTCCTCTTCTTCTTCCTCTTCACTATCAAAGAATACCTCTATATAGTGTGCCTTCCCTACTCCACATCTTTGTTTGGGTGCCCATGGTTCTTGGCATGTGAAGCAAAGCTTCCTTCTCCTCAATTATCTTTGGACATCATCACTAAGATGTCCTTTTTTTTGGCTCTCCTTTGAAGGAGGAGCCTTCACGTTTTCCCCCTTTGATGGAAAAGTGGGATTTTGCTGAAATGGTGCCTTTTCCCTTGGCAAAGCATCTTGTAGATCGCTAGCCTTTTCAACAACATCTTGAAGGGTAGTTGGCTTGTTTGATTTAACCAACCCATGTAGAGGCTTTGCTATCCCATCAATAAACATATGGACCCTCCTAGCTGCAGATAAATCAGGAACCATAACATAAAGTTTTAAAAATTCAAAAATGTAAGTTTCTGAATTACCTGACTATTTGAGCTTACCTAGCTCAATAAAAGGTGCCTTTGGGTCTCTTTGATCAAACCTATCCACCAACCTCCTGGTGAACTCTGAATATGCAGGCACATTAGCATGCCACAAAGTAGAAAGACCATGAAACCGCCAATCATGTGCCTCACCCTCAAGGTGCATGCTATTTTGATGGCTTCCATCTTCGGTACTTGGTTCAACTAGAAGTAGATGTCTAGCTGTATAAATTTGAATAATAGCTGAATTATTCTCCGAGATTATCCTGATTACACACTATTTAAGCTTCATGCATAATACATAACCTCTTCTACAATTGATCATCAATATGCGGAAATAGAAAGCAGTCGCATGCGCTCATTAAAACATAATCAAGCACACATATCAACACAGTATGTAATGGGGAAAGCTTACAGCTGAAAACCCCAAACTATCTGTATATTATAATGATAGAGAACATGTAACAATACATAGCACAATACTCCTCACAAGTACTCAGTACTATCTCCAAAAAACGTTACACACAAACTAACTGAGATTTGAACAAGTCATGGGTTCAAATCTTCTCCACAAGTCTGCCTGCCTCTACTGCGCAATCCAAGTTGATTAATGATGAGATCCAAGTTCGAATCCCACTAGCTCCAACTGTGCAATCCTCATTGGCAATCTCCATCAATGTGTGTGCAAATCTCATGCACAATCATGGTCACAACTGATAGTCACACTCACCCTTTCACCCACTTCTAACACTGGTCTCCACTGAACTTTCCATGCATTGCAGTTAACTGATGTGTTCTTTAGTTGATTTATGAGTTAATAATTAGTGAATTAATTAATAATTAATTCACACCACTCATCACTATTATATTTTTCAGTTAGACTAAATACAACTAGTTCAACTAAGTTAAACAGAACACAACTCCACCAACTATCTCATCAACTCCACCAAACTTTGCCACATGAGTTCTAACTGAATTCAACCATGCAATAGCTCAACTAACCCCTCGGAATAGCGTAATTCCTTCTGTCAGCTGCATGTGCCACATCCAAGCATCAAACTGAAGTGCTCCAAGAGGATAAGATAATGTTTATAGTCTAAATATTATTAAGGGTTAATAATATTTGACTGTTCTATTTTTAGCCCGGCAGTCTAAAAGTAGAAACCGCCCAATGTCTAAAAATAGAGGTCCATCTATTTTTACCAACTCGACCAATCATCCATAAATATCATCCTGCAACTCATAGACCATGATCCATATGTCTAAAAATAGACTTTGCGCCAAAAATAGCCTGCGGGCCCACTTAGTGAAGGCGACTTTATTTCACTAAGCTCCATCATCTTGTTGCATTTTCAACACTCCCTCTCAACAAGATATGGATTATCTGCAACCCCTATCCTGCCTTTGTGGTATTCGAATTTTCTCCTGGTGAGCGCCTTCGTCAAGATGTCAACATCCTGATCCTCCGTGGGAATATATGAAAGTAACATGATTCTCCGCTGCACACAATCTCTGATATGATGGTACCTGATGTCGATGTGTTTGGATCTATCATGAAATACTAGATTAGGCGAGAGTTTAATGCAACTCTGGTTATCACAATAAATCACAGTAGTCTCCAAGTGTGACCCAAACAACCCGACCAGGATCTTCCTCATCCATATGGCCTCGCATGCAGCCAAGCTTGCGCCGCATGCTCGACCTACTATTTGAGGCCCCAGGTGCACGGATCTGCAGCGCCCTCTTGTACCAAGAAACTGTCGACCGAATGCGAAGATCCCTCCGAATGTGCTCTTTACGTCGGTTGGGCTCTGCCCAATGCGTACGTGAAGCCATGGCTTTGCCTCGTCCTCTGTCTGTGCCATAAAGCCATGTCCGATGTGCCTCTAAGATAACGCAATACATGCTTGCCTGCCTTCCAGAAGAGCTTGGTAGGCTTAACCATAGCTTGTGAAAGTTGGTTAACTACATAGCATATATCGGGTCGTGTATTGACCAGATACATAAGCGACCCCACCAACTGTCGATAAACAGTGGCATCCACTACCTCCGCCAAAGTAGCATCCTCCTTCCTCCAACCTCTAGGAAGAGGAGTATCAACAGGCTTGCAACCATGCATGTTGAACTTCTCCAGTATTTCCCGGGCATACTTACCCTGAGAAACAAATAGTCCATCACTGCGCTACCAAATTTCCAATCCCAGGAAAAAATGAAGGAGGCCCAAGTCCTTCATCTCAAACTCTCTAGCAAGATCCTCCTTGCATGAAAGTATCAACATCTCATCACCCGTCAAAATTAGATCATCTACATATAGTACAATGATCAACAACTTCCCCTCCACCACAATCTGGTATAGGTTAGGATCTGCCTCACTCTTGGAGAATCCAAGTCTGGTGAAATAACTGTCTATCCGTGTGTACCAAGCACGAGGTGCTTATTTCAACCCATACAGTGCTCTCTTGAGTCTGCACACATGCGACTCACTGCTGAAGATCTCGAAACCTTCGGGCTGCTCTATGTACACCTCCTCCTCAATGACTCCGTTGAGGAACGCAGTCTTCACATCCATCTAATGGATGTGCCACCCCATCTGCGCTGAGAGAGCAAGGATCGTCCGTATGGAAGAGTACCTTGCGACAGGTGCAAAAGTATCCTCATAATCGATCCCCTCGATCTGTGAGAAGCCACGGGCGACAAATCTCGCCTTGTACTTCTCCACACTCCCGTCAGCCGCCTGCTTCACTTTGTAGATCCATCGCGAACCTACAACTGATTTCCCAACCGGTCTTGGGACAATCTCCCAGGCACTGTTCCTGATGATCGAATCATATTCTTCGATCATGGCATCAACCCATGCGGGTTCCTCCACAGCTTCCTCAAAAGAGGATGGCTCTGTCACAACACATTGACTCATAAGAGCCATGTATCCAGTGTACCGATCAGGTGACTGTCTCTGTCTGCGTTGTGTTGTAGGTGGTCCTACAATCTTTGAGCGCATCTTGAACGATGTGGCTCCCGATCTTGTAGTGCGCTTGCGCCCTGCGGTGGTTGGTCTTTTATGAGTGGTCTCTTCCTCCATGAACTATCTTGTAGGTGATCCCACCGCTGGGAAGCTCATCCTTGGGAACTATTAGCTCCTCATCTACATGCAAGTGTGGCTCCCTCTTAGCGAAAGCACTTCCGCAGGCATATCCCCAAATTTGATATCCCATCGCACAACAGTCTTGCAACTGTCTGACAAATACACCCGATATTTGTGACGTGTATCAGTGTACCCCACAAATATTCCAACCTCTGTGATCGGATCCAGCTTCTTCCTGGCATCCTTTGTCACATGCATGTAGACAGGTGAACTAAAAATCCTCAAATGGGAAATATCGGGTCTCTTTTGACCTCTGGGTGTACTCATGCCAAGAACCTTGTGAGGACAACGATTCTACACATACACTGCTGTATTGCATGCCTCCGCCCACAAGTGAAGGGGTAGGCCCTGATCATGCAACATCGCCCGTGCAGCACCCACGATCGTTCTGTTCTTCCGCTCAGCAACCTCGTTCTGCTGTGGGTTATGAGGTGCAATGAGCTCTCTCCGAATTCCTTCTGCGCTGCAAAAGTCCTTGAATTCAGCAGAGATGAATTCACCACCATTGTCGCTCCTAAGAGCCTTCACATGCTTCCCCGATTCCTTCTCCACCAGCGCCTTGAAATCACAAAACTTTGAGTATGTCTCGCTCTTCTTCTGCATGAAGAAGATCCCGGCTTTTCAGGGGTAATCATCGGCCGTATCACATAGTGCCCGGCCGCTGCGGCCCCGAGAAGCTGCGAAAAGGTCCACACACGTGCGCGAATTCTCTCAAGGGATCGTAGGTGGCCCCGACCTTCTCGCGGGTGGCTTTCACAAATTTTCCCAGAGTACGCCCCTTGCATTGATGCGGTACAGTGCCCTTAGGAAGCCCAATAGAAATCTACTGCAGTATCTTCAAAGCTCCATGGTGAAGGTGGCCCAATCTCCGGTGCCACAGCTCGCCATCATCCCGGCTCACCACTCCTTCCGCCTTGCATGCCATTTCTGCGCAGCCATCCACTTGCAACTGATAAAGGTTCTTGACTCGAACCCCTATCTTCCGGGTCTCTCCAGTTTTCTTACTGCGCAGGAAAGCTTTTTCCTCGCTGAAGACAACATCGTACCCCTTGTCTTCTAACATCACCACAGAGATCAGATTATTCTTCAATCCTAGAACATGCATCACTTCCTTCAACACGAAGGGTTCACCAGACTCCCTCTCAAAGGAAATGGTCTTGATACCGGTCGCACTGTATCTACCATCATCGCCCATCTCGATGTGCACTCCAAGATCTTTCTCATCTAGATCTGAAAACAAATCTCGATCTCCAGTCATGTGAAAAGACGCACCACTGTCCAAGAACCATACTGATCCCATCACAGTTGAGACCAAGCATGCGATCAGCGAAAAATCCAGCTCAAACTGCGAGGCTAAGGCCTCTCCCACTGCAGATCCAGCACCTTGCCTATTTTTCTTCTTCTGCGGACAATTTGTGGCATAATGTCCGTGCTGGTGACAGTGAAAACACTTCACCTTAGACATGTCCTACTTCTTGCCTTTCGCACTGGAATGAGAAGCTTTCTTGCTCTTCCCCTTCTTTTCTTTGGCAAACAAAGCGCAATTTTCTTCATCATATGCCTTTGATGAAGATCCGTCTCTGGTATTCCGCCTTATCTCCTCTTGCACAAGATCCGACCAAAGTCGCTCCCATCCTAGCAATTTCTCCCGACCATTGACAGAATCCTAATAGGCATGCCAGCTCTTCGGAAGACCAAGGAGAGCCAAGCTCACCAATTCCTCATCATCAACAGTCACCCCCACACTTCCCAGCTCATCCCTGCATTGGATGAACTTCGTGAGGTACTTGGGAATACTACCACCTTTCTCCATCTTTATGTGTCTGAGTTTATCCTTGAGCGCCAACTTCCTCTGGTCACTCTTGCTTTGGAATAAATCTGTCAACGCTTTCCACATCAAGTATGGAGAAGCTTTTCCATGCATGCTGGATACAATGTGATCCTTCACGCCCTCCAACGAGAATTCTTCGACATTTGCTGTCTTCTTTTGCCGAAGCCTCAACTTGAGCAGCATCGGTGAGCTTTGGGATCTTACAACTACGAACTCCTTCAGACCATTATCTTCTAATACTGCCTCCATGCGATCCTTCCATGCAACATAATTAGAACTGCCTTCAAGAGCATATTCCCGGTCGCAATCCCATTGAACATTCAACTCTAGCACGAGAAAAGCTATGCGCAGAATTTGATTCCAAATTCTACTGCAAATTCGAATTCCAAGCTTAAAACTCAGCTGTTTCTGGATCTGTGAGAACAAAGTATTTCTAGCACAGAGATTGAATGTAAGGGAATTTACTGGATATATCACCTTTCAAAGAAAGGATGGATCCAGAGGCTACCTGGCCCGTTACAGACTCTGTCTACCGAAATAATTGTAATCACTGTAATAGATCCGATGATCAATTTCGCTCTGATACCATGTAGAAATTTTGAATAATAGCTGAATTATTCACCGAGATTATCCTGATTACACACTATTTAAGTTTCATGCATAATACATAACCTCTTCTACAATTGATCATCAATATGCGGAAATAGAAAGCAGTCGCATGCGCTCATTAAAACATAATCAAGCACACATATCAACACAGGATGTAATGGGGAAAGAAATAGCTGAAAACCCCCAAATATATGTATAGTATAATGATAGAGAACATGTAACAATACATAGCACAATACTTCTCACAAGTACTCAGTACTATCTCCAAAAAGTTACACACAAACTAACTGAGATTTGAACAAGTCATGGGTTCAAATCTTCTCCACAAGTCTGCCTGCCTCTACTGCGCAATCCAAGTGAGTAATGAGTGAGATCCAAGTTCGAATCCCACTAGCTCCAACTACGTAATCCTCATTGGCAATCTCCATCAATGTGTGTGCAAATATCATGCACACTCATGGTCACAACTGATAGTCACACTCACCCTTTCACCCACCTCTAACACTGGTCTCCACTGAACTGTCCATGCATTGCAGTTAACTGATGTGTTCTTTAGTTGATTTATGAGTTAATAATTAGTGAATTAATTAATAATTAATTCACACCACTCATCACTAGTGTATTTTTCAGTTATACTAAATACAACTAGTTCAACTAAGTTAAACCGAACACAACTCCACCAACTGTCTCATCAACTCCACCAAACTCTGCCACATGAGTTCTAACTGAAATCAACCATGCAATAGCTCAACTAACCCTTAGGAAAAGCGTATTTCCTTCTGTCAGCTGCATGTGCCACATCCAAGCATCAAACTGAAGTGCTCCAAGAGGATAAGATAATGTTTATAGTCTAAATATTATTAAGGGTTAACAATATTTGACTGTTCTATTTTTAGCCTTGCAATCTAAAAATAGAAACTGCCCAATGTCTAAAAATAGAGGTCCATCTATTTTTACCAACTCGACCAATCATCCATAAATATCATCCTGCAACTCATAGACCATGATCCATATGTCTAAAAATAGACATAGTCTAAAAATAGACTTTGCGCCAAAAATAGCCTGCGGTCCCACTTAGTGAAGGCGACTTCATTTCACTAAGCTCCATCATCTTGTTGCATTTTCAACACTAGCTTCTCCACCCAAGACTTGGTTGTGCATTTGGATGACCCATAAAAAGTGGGCAAGAAGAATCTACCCATAGTCTCGTGAAGATCATTGTTTTGTATGAATCCTCCACCTCTATTATGATGACGGGGTCTCCTGTTTTCCTTGATTTGAAAAAACTCATGAAATATCAAATGATATTTGAATCTCGAAGATTGAGACTCATACTCAAGAAATTAATCTTCAAGAGTTTCTTGTTCTTAATATCCTCCATTTCCCACTGTTAGAAACGTAGGCATAGTAGAGCGTTGGGAAACTTGTTGCCTCACTGGTTAATTATGCTAGTGATGTGAAATGTCAGAGCCTTCTCCATGTAGAAGCCCTTTAGAGGATTCCTTGTGTCTATTCATACTCATCTCCTTGATTTCTCTTGCAATATCTTGCATGGTTTGGAGAAGAAGCTTGGGAAACTCCTTGTCATCTTCTTCTCCTGATATGGGATTTTTTCCCTTGTCTTCTCTATTATATGTATAGTCATATCTCTTGTTTCTATTGAGATACCTCTTCTCTCTTTCTGTGAGAGGCTCTCCCTCTTCTAATGACACATTGGCTAAAATACACAGGCTGAGCAAAGATTATGCTCTGATACCACTGTAATGTTCCAAAATAGGAAAAACAGTCATATAGAACACAAAAATCGAAATAGCAGTGAATAACATTACACCAAAATGTGAGATAGATATAGTGAAATTGTATTATGTAAATCAGCATCAAATAAGTACAATAAACATGGGCACACTCAAATAATCAAGGTAAACAAGCCTCCAATGAATACATATGCCAAAACATGAAATGTTGTTGCATAGTAGAATGTCAGAGAACTAGTACAACGCAGTCCCAGTGAATATAAATGCAGCTGGAAAATGTAATAACATGTACCTGCTGATATATGGCTCAAAAAGTGTTAGGAATAGAGATCTAGGATCCCAAACACAATTCCAAGACAACCCAGAAAGGGTTTCTGGAAATACACAAAGTACAAAATAGTGAAACACAGCCCTAGGACTGAAGAATCACTGCAACTGAATAACTGAAAGGAGGTGGTTGAAACTGATGTAGAAATATATGTAACTCCTCCAATAGATTCTATAAGTGAAAGGTTGATCCCTTCACTGAAAATCTAATCCTCCAAAGGAAGCACTGAACCCTCCTATGAAAATTATTAATGAAATAACGCAATCCTTGAAGGAAACTGCGATGTAGGAGGTGGTAGTAATTGGGCCTAATGCCAAATGATGAAATAATGCTCCAGGACCTTCCTTGTTGGCCTCCCAATGGATAGGCTACCTCTCCACTAAAAAATAAACACAGAAAATGGCCCTGTAAATCCTCCACTGCCTCTGCCCTGCAACACAACACAACCCTGGAAGAAACTGTGCTGTAGATGAAGATTGAAGCTGGCCTGATAACAGAAAGTGGATATGTAGCTCAAAAACCTATCCTGAGTGGGCACTCGAAGTCCCCCAAGGATGAGGGTGTGATTTCCACTCGGGAACACCCTTCTGCTGAACATCACTCCGCTAAACAGTTGAAGCGTGAAAGAAGTCATAACAGAGAAAAAACATAACAATAATCAACATGACTTCTATGGTTGCCTTCCCCTTCCTTATATGCATTTTGATCCTTCTCGCCTTGGCTCCCACTCATTAAAGCCACTACTCTCATGGAGACTTCCTCCCACTAACACTGTATTGTCTCTCATTAACTATCCACTCCCTCCATACCAACATTGTTGATTTGGTCAAACTTGACCCCATCCACACGCTTCAACCTCTATTCACACATGAAGGTGCTTTATCCAGCTACTAAGATGATCCTCATTCACATTAGGAGTGATTTTATTCCTACTAAGGAGATTTATGGGTCTCCCTACCCTCTTATTCCTCTATTAAAGTGGAAAAAACAAAATTTAATATTCCAACTAGTTGAAAGATAATTTGGAATATTACATGCACTGGTTAAGGAAGCCACCGAAATTATTTCTGCAAACATCTCCAAAGGCTCTGAGTTGTTGGACACTGCTATGAAGCTGTGTGTTGAAAAGTGTAACTAGGTTGGTCTTCATATTGACTATGTAATTATGTATTTTATGTAAAGAAGAAGACAAAGATAATAAGATATATATTTGTTGCACTTGCTTAGGTTAATGAACTTCTTCTTGATGTTCATTTAAGGTGTGTCTTCTGTTTATAAGTATAATTAGAGTCATGAAGACCTTGTCATGAACCTTGTGAAAGAATGGCTCATAACAGCCCTCAAGCCAGCCCATATTCAACATTGAATATTAGTGATGAAGTCGACCTATATACAGTGGGAATGTCAGCCCACAATCTTGTTGTATGGTTGTCTTAAAAGGAAGGAAAAATGCCGTATATATATCCTGACGTACAGCTCATTTGTAACCAAAAAAATTGCGGACTGTTCTAAAAAAAAACTACGTCTTTCAGAGGGTATTCAAATGTGGATATAAGGACAGAAGGTTGTGGACTTCAGAGAGTACTAAAACGCGGATAGAAGGAAGAAATTTTGTGGACTTGATAGCATAGATTAACAAGTGAAACTTCGAACCAATACAAAGTCAAAGTCAAAGATAAATCCGACATTCGGATCAGGGTTCAGAAAGTGTTGATATACAACAAGCAGTTTGATATATATACAGTAAGATGTGGATCTATTTTTGGGAGTGTTGTACAGTGATATAATGTGACATCATCAGGACTAATATACAAGTGTAAGGGTTATGATAAATTTTGAAGTGTAAAGTAAGAAAATTAAATCTGTGATTTACCTTCTTACAATAAAAATGCTTCTCATGCCTAACATTCGTGTCCTATACATTTTGGTAATTGACTTGATGAAAGACTTAATAAGCTAAGAAGAGAAGACTCAAGTAAAAGAAGTAAGTTCACAAGTGATTATTAAGAAGATAATTTGTATTAACTTTAAGCCCCCCAAATTCTCAACATGGTATCAGAGCTAAGGTAACAATTAAGGAAGGGCATCTAAGAGACACTTATGGATCAGATTTCAAAAACATCTAAACAAGTCAAAGGAGGATTCTCTAAAATTTTGAGAAGCAATCAAAATATTAATAACACAGTCAACAGTTTGGATCATCTCGGGCTTATTTCAGGAGTATTTTGACAACCTCAATTCAGTACTCTAACTACCATACTTCTCAACATACCTAGTGCAATTCAGAGTGATACTTCAGATCTGGTATTATCTACACCAACACTACTATAATCACCCACTTTGATACTATATGTTGGTACATGATTTAGTGTTTCTACAATTAAGATGATTCTTGTGCAAACACCGCAATCTTGGAGAACTCACAGTACAACCACAATAATATAGTGCTATCTTAAAAGAACAATTTAAGTACCAAAATGAGACCTCAGTTTCATGACAGAAATAGCACAAGACATAAACAACCAAAAGAAGGCATTATCATCATTACAACAAGGATCTAATCCTTACCCTTGAAGAAGATCATCCAAATAGAAAGCACTAACACATATTTTCTCCACTACCATCGAAGAAATCAAGCTGAAGAATTTATCTTCACTTATCAAGTAAGTATCTTTCATTCTATAATCAAATTTGGTTAAATGACTTTGTTTTTGCAGGGAGATCTATAAGCTGGTTGGGTTACCAAGAATCCTTGCATGAGGAGGATAGTCACAGTCCTCGAAGAAAGTAAAGTCATGAAAAGCCTATGAAGGATTGAAGACATCAAGAGAATATAATATAAGCTGAAAGCATTATTCTATGCAATAAATAAGGTTATGTCACTTAGATCTGATTTACATAAAATTGAGGTATCAAAGAATGAAGGGATATCTTCATAAGATCTCAACTGTGAGATCTGGAAAAGATGATATGATGGACAACGTAACAAATAGACAAGAAAATTACCTCACTCAACTTGTGGTCTCTATGCTAGATGGAAAAAGACAAATCAAGGGCAAAAAAGTTGAAGGATAAAACACTCAAACATCTGCAGAAGGAAAAGGAAAGTTTAGGAAAAGTGGAAGACTTATGGACATTACAATAAAGATGGTCCTAAAGGGACAATCTCAATAGGAGAAAGAAAGGAAGCTCATATCACCGAAAAGGATGGAGGAAGATGAAGAAAATAAGTTCAAGGAAAATCACGCAAACTTATGAATAAGGAATTGATTTTATGATAGGAAGCAATGTAGCATCATGATCAAAGCATGGCAGGAGATCCTGGTGAATCAGCTCTGGGAAAACCTCTTTGACAAACTTTACTAATAGAAAGTAGTCATAAAGAGAAAGGGTCATCATAGAAACATACTTCTGGGGTGTGATGACATATTGATGAAACAAGCCAAGGGAATGAAGCTCTTCATTCTTAAAAATTTCTACAAGATGACTGAAGGGAAAAAGTGTTTCGGGGAAATATCACCCTAGAGGTTGGTTGGGATACAACCTCCACAGAGCGGGGGCATGCTAATTAACAGAGACTCACACAACCATGCACGTTCAGATAAACTAAATAGAGCAGAATGAGAGAGTTACCCGTAGGTCCTACGGTTGAAGTAGATCCACGTGGGGTCCAAACCCCCCGCAACCGTCCTTCCTCCTTAACCTGAAATACAAGAAGAAACCATCACAAAGGACAAGTTGTACAGCATATATCTACTCTAAATGTTAGTGAGATTCATATAAAACATTAAATAAATCATAATGAATGCTTGTATAACAAATATTCTCATACATATAAGCATACACCAACACGTTTATTTCGGGAACAGCATGGTACTTCTGTATTATAAATAGCATGTACAAAAGTAACACGTGGAGAGATCACCTGATCCTTCCAAGGCCTTCGCAGACCGTCGTCCGGATCCGTCCAGACCTTGCCTCGCTAAGACTCCTTCCAAACTGTTGCATACGAGATAACATATAAAGGGATGTATATCTCAAGGAAACAAGGGTTTCCTATAATGAACTGGGAAAGTGCAGGAGGCACGGGGAATCAGACTTGGATAGGGAATACCAACAGAGTATAATATCAATAACTCTCTCTCTCTCAGGCCATACACATGAGGGCTTTTTATAGTCCCTCCAAGTAGTTTCAGCAGTTGGAAACAGTTGGCCACGGGCTGGGGTGGTTGAACTACCTGAGTAACCATCAACCCAGCGCGAAATTAGGGATTTTTTATATATTTTTTAATCATTTTAATGGCATACGCGGAAAAGTCTAGCTGTACTCGCGTATACACGCGGAAAAACACGGGCATAGTCGCGTATGAGGGATTTTACACTGTTTTTAAGTGAATTTGTCCAAGTCTGTAGGAATGGGTGCCCATAAAGCCATAAAGCAATCATGAATCATGTCAAAGTGAGAAATGATGCTATAACAGATGCCCCCTAATATATGAGGTCAGAAGGGGTACATGATGGCCGAAATGTATTATGCACATAGAAAGAACTTCGCAAGGACAAGAGAGGAATTCACCAGATTTCAGCCTGCCAAAAACCAATGAAAGAAACCAGAGAGTCAACACATGCTGAGGCGGGCATACCCATGCTCAGTCAAAAATACATCATATATATAGAAAGTATTGAATAGATCCAACATGTATACAAGTATAACTGAACTCAAAGTACATAGTGAATCATCTGAGCAGGGCCCGGAAAGACAAATCTGTATCAATGTCCAAGTATCACATATAGAAAGCTGATCAAAGATAGTGCAACTGGATGTCTGATCAAGTAACTGAATCTCCAAGTACCGGATCATAAGAGGCGGATCAAACGGTACAATCACGCAACTCGGGGATCAACATATAAGATGTTGTTGTGCTGAACTGCAACATATAAGGGTGGACGGCAACACTGGCAGAAACTGAAAGGACTGTCAACAGTGAACCGAGAAATGCTGATACAACCCGAGGTCTTCACCGATCACAACGGCACAATTCTACACAATGGGAATAAATGAGTTGAAGTCGACCATGTGAGAAATCGTTGGATTACCGGGCAATGATGTTTCCCGTTAACCAACGCGAGACAACCCACCGATAATGATAATGAGTGTCAAGGTGCCCCAGTACAATCAGACAAGTGTGAATGAATGAGTTGAAGTCGAACACTTGAAATAATCTACCAATCAGGAGGCAATGATGAATCCCCACTGTCGATAGCGAAGAGTCTGCCACTGATGACTGCAAACCCTAAGGTACTGACAAAAAGACTCTAGACCTTATTCCCAGAGCAATGAGTCGGAGTCGATGGAAAAAGATCTGCTGGAAGGAAGGCATTAAGGCATCCCACATCAGTCCAGCGCGAGTGTAACCCGCAGGCCAAGATTTGGAAGGAATCGGACGACGAAGAGTGATGGAACCAAAACCGAAGTACGTTTCCGACATGCACAAGATGAAGCTAGCGCACGGAAGAAACCCTCTGAACCAACCAATAATGAAAGCTGACACAGAGGCGAGAAATCCACCGATAGGGTAAAATGGAAATCAAGGTACTGCACGAATCCCAAGTGTGATAATGTGTGCTGACGTCGAACACAGGGGAAACCACTCAGTCAAAGACCCATGATGATGATCAAATGTTGAGCACAAGGTCACCTATCAATGATGGAAATAGGCCCAGGGTGCGGCTCTAGGTTTGCTCTCAGAGCAATGTGTCATAGTCGAGAAGAGACAAACCCGCCAGCAAGAAGTCAATGGGGACCTTCTCAAACCAGCACGAGCAGAAGACCAAAACACCTGATGTGATAGAACATGATACTGACAAGACCGGGAAGGCCGACTGAATAATGAGTCAAGAGACACCGCAGAATGGCCGACTCAGGCTAGACTTCCCTTGAACAAAAGCACGACTCTGTGATGACCATGGCAGTAAAAAGTGACAATGTATAAGTCTGTCTTGCAGGAGGCAAAACAAACTCTCCATATGATTGGAAGAGATAACCAACCGGGGGAGAACTGACAAGTGAAACATGGTAAAGGCTGAACCTAGGTCAAACTAGAACCATCCCAAATGAAGGAAATATATATAAGTATATGTGCTTTGTTCAAGGGCGAAAAACTGACTCTGTACTGCCATCGAAATAACGAAGATACATCCCGTTCCCGCTCTTTTTGTTATATTTGATTTTTTTTGTCTTTTTCATAATAAGCCTGAAAAAGAATAAAAGAATGCTATGGTACAATGGATAGAACGAGTATCAAGAAAGCAGATGCACTAGTTCCTGGGATTGGAACAATCCTATGCTCGATGCAAGGTGGCGAAAACTGGTCAGTGATACTCAGAGGAACGTTCCATCCATGGGTACAAAGGTGTCAAGTCGTGATAGCTAAGTGCATGCAATGGTTAACTTGTACAGAAAGTCAAGGTCAAAAGTTGGCTTAAACATCGAGTCCAAATGAAGCCGGCTAAAGGCCGGGATAAACAAGTAGCCAATATGCAATGCAGTAATACAACTTAACGACACCAGGGAGCCTCTAGGGTAAAAGCCAGAAAAATGATAGTGAAGAAGAAGAAGAATGAAGCTTCAACACATAAGACACGGCGGGACTAAAGAGGACTCCCGAGCCTACATAAAATGCAGCATGGGCAACAAGTGATAGCGAGGAACTAACTAGGAATCCCATGTAAAGGAAGGCTCTACCATCAAGTCATGATTAAATAATCGGCGAGTGAAAAGGGTGTAATACTCATGACCTGATGGGATCGACCCTAAGGCAAGTGATCAGTATGGAGGCTAGTATGCAATATGCAACGGAAAGTGATTCCCTAACCTATATGCCAGTGAAGATCATATACCTGCCGTGAAGAGTCGGAAATGATGGATCAAAAACCGGGAAAAATCTCAAAATCGTCAAAATGTACCTGAAAACATACCAAACTAGGCACTTCCAAGCAATCGAGTTATACAGCATAAGATAGATCGAAAAAATAAGCATAAGGAAATTTTGCGAAAATTTTCAATTTTTAGCCATAAATAGACAAATTACCTCTCAATTGGTTCATTATTGCATAGCTGATTTGGAAAAAGTGCTCTGGAGCTAAAAACTTGTTTCGTCAAATCAGGAACAACCGACCGTCGGAACTCAACGAAACTTCAGGTAGGCTCCTTAATCATCCTGTTTATTCATTTTGTTCGTTTGGAAATTAAAATTAAGTGATTTTTTGCTTTAAAACCCTTGCTAAAAATTGCGTATCTGCGCATACGCGGGTTTAATGAAGGCAAGTCGCGTATACACGCGACTGTGCACAGGGAAAGTCGCGTATGCGCAGGTCCGAAACTTAAAAAGCGTTTCTAATGCAAATTTTGATGAAATTTTTCAGGATGACCATCTCATGGAGGGAACGTGAGCACAGCGCAATAGACCAAGAGGTCATGCAGGATCGCGCAGCACAAAATATCCTCTGAAACTGCGGATTGTTCAAATTCTTTAAAATGCCCAATATGAAAAGCAATGTGCGATTGCTAGAAATGCTCGTAAATTACTGGGAACCAGATCAGGATTGCTTCATAATTGATCATATGCCACTACGCATAGAATTGGAGGATATATATTTCATCACTGGACTCTCCAGGAGGGGAGAACCAGTGGACTTGCACGGAAAGCCCCTGGGAGGGTTGACCGTGGAAGATTATGTCCACCTATATTGCGTAGATAATTCCAAAAAGGTTGGAACACAGATTGCAATTAGAGATATCAGGGATTTTCACATGAAAATCCTCCTGTTCACCATCGGCAGAGTGGCAGGATCTGCCTCACTACATCAGGCGTCTAGGACGCAAATGAGCATCGCAGTAGAGTGTTTAGTTCATGTGTACGATTGGTGCACAGCCCTGCTACTGAACATGAAACAACAGCTGACCTCCATTCGCCAAGCAAAAACAAAACACTTTGGCTATGGGACCATTTTGACAACATTATTCTTTGAGAGGATTCCAGCTTTGAGACCTAGAGTGATCTCGACTATCAGCAGCCCGCGGGACCCAAGAATCGCCCGTTGGGCAGACATGATGAAGAGACTGGGGGGCAGCGAAGTACCCCGAACCACATGGGACGATGAGTTCTTCCTGTGGTGGGGAGAACAGATCATCGCAGTGGACGACTATCCCTATGCCGGGATGGATTTCCGAGGAGATCCAAATCTATTACTTCCACCTGGCACAGCATGGGGAGCAGTCGGTAAGTTTTGCAAAAAAAAAATTTGACTTATATGATTTTTTTGGATTTTTTCAAATATGAATGAAAAAATGAAAAACACACATGTTTTTGATTGGATTCATAATGACTGACAATTAAAATGATCATGTTTCAGATGTTGGACCTATTCGACGTGAGGGTCTCCCACGCCATAAGCGTCGCAGGGGCGAGGCAGAGACAATGGACTCAGACAGGACACTCCAGGCCGTGCAGAGAAACTTGGAGGGATTGACCCGCCAAATCCCTATGGCTGCCGTGGAGGACTTGCCTGAAACCATCCAGAGACGGGTAGTTGGAGTACCCCGAGACTGGGTTAGATTATTCCGCCGTGTGGCCACTGCAGTTACGTTCTATAGGAACACGACTGCTGGACAGGGACCTCAGGAGTAGACAGATTTTACATATTAGATGACTGTATATTCTTTTTTGAGACTGAACATGATGGGGCATAAGCCCAAGTTTTGTATGAGATTATGGATCCAAATTTTGTAAATTTTTTGACACTCCGATGATATATATACAGCGATATTTGATGTGATGTGATAAGTGTATCAAATGTATGATGTTTTTGATGATTAAAAATTTATTGTATTGAATGATTAATATGCCAATCTAATGCTTGATTAGCTAATGAGTCAGCAAACCAATTGTCGGCTCGAGGAATATGAATGAAAGTTAAAAATTGAAATGACCTTTGTAACAAACGTACCCTCAAGAACAATCGTAATAAAAATGGATCTCGTACTCGATAAGTGTTGTTCAACTGCGACACCACCAGCTGAGAGTCCAAGAACACTACCAACGAATCAACACCCAAAGATATTGCCTCCGAGAGTAGATGAATGACTGCAGTGTATTCTGCTACATTATTGGAAGCAGGACCAATGCAGACCCCTCTTGATACCAACAACTGACCGAAAGGATAATGAAGCACCCAAGCCGCGGAAGCTAAGTTCCGGGTGTGTCTACTAGCACCATCGGCGAAACCAAAATGACTCATAACATCCAACACAACCTGCCAAAGCAGATCAAAAACATCACCATCTCATCAAAAATCGAAAATCAATCAGATATGTACAAAGCAAAAACTACAACTATATACAAAAAGCAAGATGCCAGGTCGAAGCCTAGGCATAATACTTCTTCAAATAGAGCCCATTTCGGGGCTCTGGCAACTCGTTCCCTTCGAAGTCAACCAAGGTATAAGCTCCTTTCTTAAGGACTTTTTTAACGATATAGGGGCCATACCACATCGATTTAAACTCTCTTGCCCCCAAGGCATCTTTTTCTTGGGCATAGACCAAAACAAGGTCACCTTCGGAAAAGACCCTAGGCTTAACCGCCTTATTGTACTGAACTTTGACTCGGTTTTTATGCGCTTCATTCATCGTGGCGGCATCTCGACGCTGCTCATCAAGATGTTCCAGATGAAGAAGCCACTCTGCCAGACTAGAAGTGTTAGGAAGAAGCTCAACAGCTAATTTAAGGGAAGGAATCTCGCATTCAATAGGAAATACGGATTCCACCCCGTGGACTAACTGAAACGGAGTAAATCCAGTTGCAGTTTTCACTGACGTCCTGTATGCCCAAAGTGCAGGATATAGCATAATATGCTAGTTGGATCTATGTTTATCAATCGTCCTTTGAAGAATTGTCTTCAAGGATTTATTCACGGCTTCCACTTGCCCATTGGCCTGAGGATAATATGGAGATGAATGCTCCTGCCGGAAACCCAATTTGAGAGCCAACTCAGCCATCATACTATTCTGAAAGTGACTGCCATGGTCAGTGACAATCTCTCTAGGTATACCGAAACGAGAAATAACTTGGTTGAAAAGGAACAAAGCTACAGTCTCTCCATCGTTCCCAAAAGTAGGCATAGCCTCGACCCACTTCGTAAAGTAGTCTACTGCTACGATAATGTACTTGTGACCTTTTGCCGAAGGCGGGTTACAAGTAGTAAAATCCATACCCCACTTTGTAAAGGGTCCGACAGCAACGACTGGAAAAAGCGGAGCTGGATGAGCGCGCATTTTTCGAGTATAAACCTGACAAGGATGACACTTTTTGACCGATTCAATACAATCCTTGAAAATCGAGGGCCAAAAGTATCCAGCACGCAAAATATTTTGGGCTGTAGCAAGCCCAGATAAATGACCCCCACAAGCTCCACTGTGAGAATCATTGAGCACGGCCTCAGCTTCTTCGAAAGTTAAGCAGCGTCTTAGGATTGAATCAACCCCTCGACGGTACAAAGCATCACCAATAATCAGATAATTCTTGGCTAAGTGACACAGCTTACGACACTCATCTTTCGAAAAAGAAGAGGGAAACTTCGCAGTCTGGAGATACACAATGATATCCCCATACCAAGGATCTTGTGGAGAGATTAGGAACAAGTGTTCGTCCGGAAAGGACTCATCATAGATCATCTCCTCTCCACAAGGCAACTCGGAGATCAATTCCGCAAAAACTAATGACTTCTTGGATTTGGCAGACATGAACTCGAGATCAAATTCTTGTAAAATCACAATCCATCGATTATATTTGCCCCCAATCACTCGCCTGCTGAGGACAAACTGAAATGGATTGGCAGCTGCCAAGACATAAGTTTTGCGAAGAATAATGTAATGCCGGAGTCGCTGCACAGCATGAACTGCTGCTAAGGCTAACTTTTCTATCGGGGTGTATCGAAGTTCAGGTCCTACCAGTCCTCGACTAAGGTAGTAAATAACATGCTCTGCCAGAGCATCATCCTCCTGAACCAGAACCATACCAATGGTAGATTCTGCTGTAGCCAGATACAAAAGAAAATCTCTACTATAATCGGGTGGACTCAGTAAAGGAGCAGAGGTCAATGCCTTCTTCAAGGCATCGAACGAGCGTTGAGCGTAGTCGTCCCAAAGAAAAGGAACTCCTTTCTTCAACAGTCTCATATATCCCTTTGTAATCTCAGCATAGTTGACGATAAACCTCCGAAGAAAATTAGACTTCCCTTGGAGACTATGAAGCTGACGAATTGAAGACGGGGGAGGCAACTGAAGTATTGCCTCAACCTTGAAGGGATCTACCCTTATCCCTTCCCTAGACACAATAAATCCCAACAGCCGACCGGATGTAACCGCGAAAACGCACTTGTTCGAATTCAATCGAATTTTATAAAAACGACATCTTTCAAATATTTTCCGGAGGTGACCTAGATGATCTATCCTCTTTCGAGAATGAGCAGCTAAATCATCTAAGTATGCCTCAATAATCTTCTTGATGTCATGGAAGGCATAAGACATGGCCCACTGAAAGGTAGCTCCAGCATTTTTAAGACCAAAAGGCATTTTATTATATGCAAACGTACCCCAGGGAAAAATAAATGCGGTCTTATGTTGATCTTCTGGACGGATAGTAATTTGATTATAACCAGAGAAACCGTCCATGAAGGAGAAAATCTCGTTACCGGCACACTCGTCAATAATCGATCAATGAAAGGTGTGGGGTAATTATCTTTAGGACACACGCCTTGTTTGAGTCTCTTAAATCGATGCACACTCGAATCGTTCCTTGCTTTTTATCTCTGGGAGCGGGGTTTGAAATCCATTGATCAGAGAGACTGGGAAAATGAATCCGCCTTAAACGACTTTTTCAACCGACTTTGATAGGCTGTTGCCTTCCTAAGTTAACGCAGGACAGAAAGTTTTGCACACACCAGCTTAGCGTTTTCATACGTCTTGATCTCATGCTGAACGATAGATGGATCTATGCCAGACATTTCCTCATAAGACCAAGCAAAAACATCCCTATACTCTTTGAAGATCTCGGTATAGATTTGAATCTCTTCACAGGAACATTCAGCTCCAATGAAGACATTCTCGACAATATTGGGATCCCTGGAAATGTTCACCGGGATAGTAGGAGAGATCACAGCCATGTTCCCTTCAGTATAAACCTGTGTTGGTGCCAAAGGGTTCAAGACTGGGTGAACAGGACCAGGAGACTGAGGACTTGGAAAACTTGTTTCAACTTCGTTCAAATTAGGTAGGAAGTAAGACCGATGATGCAAATCATCCCACGGTCTATCTATACCTGTCATGGCTTCCAGGATGGCCTCTTCGGATGGAAGAGTGGTATCAAGGCAATCCTGGGCTGAAGAAGAACTAAGCGTCCAAGCCGGAGCCACATCACCATCCAACTCTTCCGGTGAAAGAGGAGCTGGGATAGATTCTGCAGTGTCAACAATAGACTGATATGCAATCTCAGCTGCAGAAATCGGAAATGCCATTCCACCCACTTGACCTTCCGCTAATATGGCGGTAGGGGAAGGTAAGTTCCAAGGGTCTGAAAAATAATGAGTTCGAAAGAACTCTCTTCGAAGGGGAGCCTTGGAGGATGAAATAGCATTAATATGAACCTTAGGAGGAGGAAGATCGAAAGTACCCATCAAGGAAGAATACATTCCAACTCCTAGATTCTCGACAGGCACCTTAGTATTATCCAACTTAGGAACAGATGAGTCAGAAGGCGCATCCAGGTCTACAGGAGGACAGTCCAGTTGATCCACTGTGACAATCCTCCCTTCGTGGGGGAAACATACTATTCGAAATAATGAGGATGCAATAGCATCCATCTCATAAATCCAGTTCCTCCCCAACAAAAGGTTGTAGTCCAAGGCTGCATCCACTACCTCAACCTCTATGTTAACGGTTTTGCCCCCAACACAGATGGGCAAAGCCGGGACAATACCATGGGGTCTGTGAGAATGACCATCGAATGCAGTAAGAACAGTGCTAGATGGAACAACTTTGGGAGATCCAAGTGTCTTCCAACATGCGAGAGACATCACGCAAGTAGAAGCACCCTCATCGACCACCGTTCGAAAGATATTGGTCTTTCGATACGATGATTTAATATGAAATGCCATGTGATGAGGAAGTCTCTTCTTAAAATTATTCATATCAAAAGTAATCAGAAGAGAATTTTTCGGATCAATAGCCCCAATGGCAGTGAGCAAAGCACTGCGCTGAGCCAGACAAGACTGGAGTACCTCTAAAGATGACATAGCACAAGGACTTTGCGCCAGATCTTCTACAATCGAGTAGTTCTGGGCAGCCCTCATGTTCGGATTAATCGTTGACCGCTTAGAAGATGCTTTTGGCATCCGAGGCATAGACTCGACAGTTGGCTTCGTTATGTGAAGCGGCTCAGTAGCATCAGGAACTTCCTTAGCTTTCGAAGATTCCTCTCCGCCATAATCACGGGATCTCGTAGCGACATCCACGTGAGCACTCATCATAAAGATATTCGATGGAATTTCCCCTTCCTGGGTACCTCCAAAGGAAGCCCTAGGATTTTGGTTCGCGCCAACAACTAATTGCTGCCCTTGGGGAAAAGGGTTTGTTAGCACAGCCTGGGAACTAGAAGAACCCTGCTGAGATAACAGGCGCTGAGCGTCCTGAATTTTAGGGCAAAGGTGTGTGAGATGGTCTCCAGTACAAAGCTTGCATGGAAACTTCACTTTCTTTTTCTCCTTTTGACCCTCACCAACACGCTCGTTGGTTTTATTTGCATTTCCCTTCCCGTTCTTGCCCTTCTTCTTGTTATTTTGTCCCTTCTTCTTCCCATCGGATTGTTGATTTCCTTTGGGATCTGAAGCTTGGAAAACATTTATGGACAAAGACTGGGAAGGTGATGAATCAGCAGGCACAGCCTGACCAGAAGGAGTAGATTGTAAAGACAACTGCTGCAGTTGATTAAGCAGGCTGGTTGCACTACTACTGACCGATCCGACAAGTCCGTCACCATGTGGACCAGGTTTAGGTTTCGACAAATCCAATTTGGAGCGAGGAGCATTGGGCAAGTACTTATAAAGTACCCCAGACTGAGAATAGATCAATTCTAACTGCTGGGCCCTAAAAATGGCCTGCTCCTCAGAAAATACCCCAGATAGGGATACATCCTTTGAAATGTCTGACTGCAGAGATTTCAAAAACCACTCGAGAAGGAATTCACCTGGAATATGAGCTTTGATAAGCCTCTTCCTTCTCCTCCATTCTTGAATGTGATCAGAAATGTGAGTTGCCTCATCCTGCTTAAAATTAGCCAGGAGTTCGGTCCCAGCCTCATATCTGACAGGCAACTGAAAATGGTTAAGAAATGTGACATCCAGTTCTCCAAATGTGGCGAAACTGCCCCCAGTGAGCTCTATATACCATTTGGCAGCATTTCCAGTTAGGGTGCGTTGAAATAATCTCAACCTAACCGAGTCATCGATCAGGGAGTTCGAAGAGCACCATAAGTGGAAAGTGGTAATGTGGTCCGCCGGATCCTCTCCACTCTTGCCTTCAAACTTAGGAATGTCTGAAGGAAGTTTGGTTGGGACCGGAGGCCACCCCGGACTATAACGGATCGGGTCATTAGTCAACTTCGACAAATCTGGCAAGTTTAACATTGCCAGAAACGGTAAGCGAGGCGGAGCCTGAGAATTCCATCCTTGAGGGGATGGATTCCCAACATTCTGAAAAGAATAGCCTGGATTTGATGAGGCACCAGGCTGCCAGAAAGGACTCGTAGAAAGCGGAGAAGAACCTCCTCCCCACGCCGAGTTAACAAAGCCCAGACCAGTTCCCAGTGAAGTGATGATTGAGGAGAGCCCACATTAGGGGTTCCGACAAGTGCGACGAGAGGGCAGGAGTGATGCGCATACTCAAACTCTTGACGACATTCCTCAGTGACTGCGAAAGACACGTTCCACTTGACGTAGTAAAACTTAGGGATTCCATCCAGTAAAAGTAGTGTGAACACACTCTCCCAGACCAAGGGTTGAAACTCTGGGTCTGGGACGTAAACGGAAACGACCCTAAAGAAGGATTGGAACTAGGAATGTGCCCAGTCCCAAAGGGGAAACCCTGAAACGAAGCTGATCCACTAGCCATGTTAGACATGGGCGTAGATCTAGCTGAAGCAGCAGAAAAGGTAAAAGAGGGACTTCCACTAATGGAGATCCCTGAAAAAAAGGGACCAGAATGGGAAGCATGTGCTTGGGTGAACCCAGAGCCAAACACAGCAACACTAGAAGCAATCGAAGACGAAGCAATAGTGCCCCCTGCTTCAATAGAAGTAGGAGTCTGAATGCCTGCAGCACTCACGGTAGAAGTCGCGTTCCCAGTTGTGGCCATCGAAAGATAAGAATGATACGGAAGATCCGGCGGTCTCTCCGACTCCGGTCCGATGTACTGAAGAACAAACGGATGATCAGGAGGAAGAGGAGATGGACCTGGAGCAGGAGGCTCAGGTACGTCTTCAATTTGAAAATCTCCTTCCTGAGGAAACAAAACTCGTGAGGTGAGTGGAACGCTCCTCTCGGGACCGACACCAGAATCAGCTACGAAACCTTCAGACCTTTGTGGAGGATCACTCTCCACTGCGTCAGATGCTACCGGATGGTAACCACCAGCTAAATCGCTCCTACGCCTTCTCGAAGAAGGCTCTGGACTCTCGGGAGATAACCCCCGGATTCTCCTTGAACGTCGAGGCGCTTGATCAGCCACTTTTATAGATTTATTAAATTAGACTCAAAAAAGTGAAAAGCTAGGCAAGCTAGGAGCAAAGAGCACTCACTAAAATAAAAATCCCTGAGATACAACAAGCAAACAGCCTCCAAGTATTTCCGCTCCGGGTGATGAGGACCGGACACCAAAATACAAGCAAGCGAAGTATAGGACCTCCCGAAAGCAGTCTGGGATGATTAGGGCCCAGAACAACTAGCGAAGGTATTAGAAACAGTTACGCCGACCTCCAAACGACAGCCTTTGCTGGCTCAAGCACCCAAGCTTCGCAAGGGCACCCCCCAGAAGTACTGCTGAAAGCGATGCGAAGTCTGCCTCAGGTACCATGGGTATTCCCCCCGCAGTCACCTGTGTGGAACCTAGGAGTGGCAACTATGGACACCAATCCGTATCAGAAGCTGGGCGGAACGGTCTTGAGGTCAGATTCAGCTAATCGGAGGGGGGGTATCCCTCTTCTCAACCTTCACTTCCCCTCGTGCTTGACTCTCGGATGAGAGCTTTCCCGGTCCACCTCACGGAGTTGGATTTCGCTCAATTAATCAACTTCTATGTTTGTTTGAGCGGCCTTGGAGAGTTAACTCTCCACTCACCTATTCCAAGGCCCTACAACCTAGCTAGTTGGTGATTGACACTTAGAAAAACTTTCTAGTTGATTTTAGATTAAATCACTTATTTTAAGGGCTGTTATATTAAGTCACAAGGATATGGAGATGAAACGTATGGTGTTTTTGACGCAAAAGAAACTAATAAAAACTTAACTACATGCACATGCAGTTCTTTGTCTTTCGATGAAAAGTAATCTCTATACAGGTTCTACGAGACTAAAAATTGTATTTTTTCTTTTCAAAAAGCAAACTCACACTCACAAAAACTAAGAAGCTAACTAAATGATTATATGCACCTAATGCAAATTACTACAAGCATGTAAATCCTAAGATGCAAATTTCTCTTAAAACAGAGTGAAATTTCCCAAAAAGCTCCTTCAGTTTTAACTCTTCTTTTGTTGTCCAATAAGCTAATTCTTGAAATCAAGAACTCTTAAAATAAGGACACCAAAATACTTAACAACAAGAAGAAGAAATCAAATGATAACTCCTCCTCAAAATCAAGCCTAAAACTAAAGCAAGAAACTTCACAAAAGCTTCAGAAGTTGTAGCAAACGAAAAATGAAAATGCAACAACAAAAGCAACTAACAAGTCAAAATGTTTTTTAAGCCTTTGAAATGCAAAAACAAAAAGCAAAGCAAATGTTTTTTGAGCTTTTTTGTTTTATAGAGAAAGAGCTCGAAAAGACTAAGCACAACTATCAAAATCCAAACCAAACGAGACCGAATTTCAAGCACAAACTTCAACAATGCTCCCAAACCTTATAAAGCTAACTCGTAGCAAGACCAATAAGAGCAACGGAAGACCAAAAACTCAGCCAATCAGCCTAGACAAATAGCGCAAACTCGTTGCAAACAAAGACTCCAAAGAAGCAAGAAAAGCTCTTCGAAAGTTGCAACAAAACCTAGCCTATGGAACTCAAGAAAACCAATCAAAAACGAAGCAAAAATCGCAATGCAGAGCACAACACAAAGATAGGAGCGAGTCAGTGAGCAGAAGCTCTCTGTTCTGATAAAGCAGAACAACCAAGAATGCTCAGAAAGCGATCTTGGAACTCAATCCAGAAGTGCCAGCACCAGCAACAACACTTTGCCAAAAAGACTAGTTTTCACTCAAACGAAAGAGAGAAAAGACATGAAACCACTTCCTTCACACTCCAGTAAGTACAGAGACACTGTAGACACAGGCCTCCACAGCCAGAAAGGACCAAAAAGTCAATAAACCCAAAAATTCAAAATCTGCCTAGGTATACGCGACCTTACAGTTATGCAACCAGCGTGTATACGCGTCTGTGTTAAGGGAAACTCGCGTATACGCGGGTCCCTTTAGACAAACTCGCGTGTATACGCGACTGTGTGCAGAAAAAAGAGCGTATACAAAGAAAGATAATGAAAAACAAAAAGGACAAGCCTGGGAAAGACACCAAGACTTCAGACTGACTGCAAGAAAATAAACTGGACTGTAAAAGACAGTAACTGTTGGCAACCTACCAAACAGCTGAAACAACCCAACAGGAGAATCACAAGAATGTGATCCCCAGTGGAGTCGCCAGTTCTGTTTCGGGGAATTAACACCCTAGAGGTTGGTTGGGATACAACCTCCACAGAGCAGGGGCGTACTACTTAACAGAGACTCACACAACCATGCACGTTCGGAAAAACTAAA
This sequence comes from Pinus albicaulis, assembly GCA_034641835.2. Lineage (NCBI taxonomy): Eukaryota > Viridiplantae > Streptophyta > Pinopsida > Pinales > Pinaceae > Pinus > Pinus albicaulis. The sequence continues at coordinate 361,090,424 of CM076580.1, forward strand.
TAGAGCAGAATGAGAGATTTACCCGTGGGTCCTACGTTTGAAGTAGATCCACGTGGAGTCCAAACTCCCTGCAACCATCCTTCCTCCTTAACCTGAAATACAAGAAGAAACCAGCACAAAGGACAAGTTGTACAACATATATCTACTCTAAATGTCAGTGAGATTCATATAAAACATTAAATAAATCATAATGAATGCTTGTATAACAAATATTCTCATACATATAAGCATACACCAACACGTTTATTTCGGGAACAACATGGTACTTCTGTATTATAAATAGCATGTACAAAAGTAACACGTGGAGAGATCACCTGATCCTTCCAAGGCCTTCGCAGACCGTCGTCCGGATCCGTCCAGCCCTTGCCTCGCTAAGACTCCTTCCAAATTGGTGCATACGAGATAACATATAAAGGGATGTATATCTCAAGGAAACAAGGGTTTCCTGTAATGAACTGGGAAAGTGCAGGAGGCACGGGGAATCAGACTTGGATAGGGAATACCAACAGAGTATAATAATAATAATTCTCTCTCTCCCTTAGGCCATACACATGAGGGCTTTTATAGTCCCTCCAAGTAGTTTCAGCAGTTGGAAACAGTTGGCCACGGGCTGGGGTGGTTGAACTACCTGAGTAACCATCAACCCAGCGCGAAATTAGGGATTTTTATATATTTTTTAATCATTTTAATGGCATACGCGGAAAAGTCTAGCTGAACTCGCGTATACACGCGGAAAAACATGGGCATAGTCGCGTATAAGGGATTTTACACTGTTTTTAAGTGAATTTGTCCAAGTTTGTAGGAATGGGTGCCCATAAAGCCATAAAACAATCATGAATCATGTCAAGGTGAGAAATGATGCTATAACAAAAAGGTATGAGGTATGTATATATTTATATGCTGACATTGGATGTTGTGATGTCATGTTATATGGTTGTAGGTAATGAACTTCTGTATTTAAAAGTATGATCTATGGAGGATTATCTCTCAGTTCATGGACAGATGAAATCAACATAATATGTCCTCATGGAATATGAGGTGGTTGTATATGAACAAGAAACTAGAAAGGTTATAAGTTCCTGGGAATAAATAATGTGCAGAGAGGAAGAGATCATGACATGCAACCATTTCAAAAGGCTGCTATCATCTGAAAGCCAAGAAGATGTAACTAGGAGATATCCTGGGAGGATATGTAGACTCTGACAGAAGTCTGGTAAATAAGAAGACTCTTGAAAAAACATATCATTAGGAGATATGTCAATCCGTATGAAGCATGTCGATACCTGCAAGAATATGTCATGGTGAAAGATCATCACTAAGGTAAATTTTGTTCTAAAATTTCATATGCAGTGTTGCCAATCATGAAAAAGGATGTATTATCCTTGGAGATGATTCGAAGGAAAGCAGCATGGCATAAAAATGGACCAGATAAGGAAGTCTAGGGAATCACTTTCTAATAGCTGACATGACTCAGGATGAAAGTGATATATGATATGTGCCCTATAAAACTAAAAGTTGGAGATTCCTCAATATCAAAATCCATGACATCGAGGAAAGGAATTCTTCATGAGCAGCTGGGTGTCTCACCATTGCTATTGGAGGTCCCTGGTTAAGAGGGAGCCTGATGATAAGTTTCTTTCTTGGAAGGAACTTGGTAATTACTAAGAATGAGCTTAGGTACATTCCTTGTTTAGGAATGAGTACATTCCCTTGTGGAATAGGTCCTCCCTGGTTAAGAGGGAGAGATAGACACATCATTCTAGTCTTGGGAAGATAGAATGGAGGATTGGGTAATCATTTGGCATTCAATACTCTTTGAGAATGTGTTAGGGCATTCAAGATAGGAGTAGTTGGTGTTGAGGAGGTAAATCCCCTCTGCGGACAGAGGCGATCCCTACTAGCCCAACAGGGGTCTAGCAACAATCAAACAATGTTATGACGCAAGTTCCTAGTTACGAATGAAAAAGCTAGAGATAGAAGCCTACCTGGATTCCAACGCTAGGATCTGAAGAATAAGCGTCCCCGTTCCTCAGCCTCGGCAGATCACGATCCTTCCACGATCTCCGCGGATGAACACCTGCACATGGAAGAAACGAACAGATACAAGCATAAAATCCGGCATACGTAACTAAACATCAGTCAGAAAGGATGTTACTCATATTAACATGATGGAGAACAGAGTGGAACCATAATCATAATCATCTATTAAACCATAAACAAAGAGAGATTACAACCAAGTTCTGACGTCGCGGTCTCCTTCGGATGGGTCTCCAGCCGTCCACGTCTCGCAAAGCTCGCCAAGGAAAGGGAATACCTCCCCGGAGTCTCTCGTCAATGGTCTCCTTTCTTGAGTCGGCCTTAAGGGAAAGAGAGGGCTCTTTACAGCACAAAGGCTCTTGGGAATATGGAGATACAAAGCTTAGGCTCTTCAAGACTATCAGCCCTTCAGCCCCTTCATCAATGGATGAAGGATATATTTATAGAGGAGAGGAGGAGGTCGGGATCCCTACAATAGTGGAAGGGAGGCCTTATCCTTTGGGAGGTTCCCCATATGGTGGAAACAAGAGGCCAAAGGAGGAAGGCCGTGGTTATTCAGGCGAAACCACTCCTGATGACTGATCCACGAAGTTGTTGTAATCGAAACTTCACCTCTTTTTTAAAAAACTTTCCAAAAGCAGAGTGGCGCGGGTGCTTAACTGGGACAGAGCGCCAATTGGCGCGGGCTCAGTGTTAATTTTTCCCCATTGGCGCGGGTACATAACGGGCTACCAGCGCCAATCCAAAAACAGGTGTTTTTAGGGGTCTGCTCAGGAAATAATCAACAGAAGGAATGATGTCCTCATGGAAAGGGATGCAATGATGGTATTTGCAAGGCATGACACTGCTTATTGGTCACAGAAACGACCCTCCAATGGGCGAGATGGGAATTGCAGGGACGGTGACAAATTACTGTGTAACAGATGCCCCCTAAAGCATGAGGCCCGAGAGAGAGAGAGAGGGGTGAAATGCTTTACGAGAACATGTTCAACTGAAGGCCCGCCGTCGAAAAACCTGCGCAGAAAGATACAACTGAAATCTCAAGTACATGATGTATATATATGGTATGGACGCAGCCATCCGAAACAGAGTATACGATAATCCGGATCTAGGGTATGGGCGCAGCCATCCAACTAAGATCAAATAGACTCGGGTATGGTCGCAGCCATCCAATCAGTGAGTCATGTACATAATGATAATAATCCACAATCGCAGCCTGGGTTACAACAGACACAATCCAGGGTCTTGCGCTCCATCTCGACCCAACAGAGTACAAGTTCAAGCATGTGAATATGTGAGCTGAAGTCGAACATGCAAGAACATCGTCTGATTACCAGCCAATGATGAAAGCTGTTAACAGACGCGAGAGAAACCACCAATAATGACAATGGTCCTCAAGGTACTACAGGTACAATCTACGGCGTGCGAATAAATGAGTTGACGTCGAACACCCGCAGAATCACTCGATCGGAGGTCAATGATGTAAACCTCGCGTCGAATGCGACGAACCTGCCATTGAGGCATGCAGGCTCCAAGGTACCATAAGGAGTCTCTAGACCAACTTCCTGGATAATGAGCTGAAGTCGACAGGAAGTGACCTTGATCGAAGGTGGGCCATAATGTTTCCCACAGCATCGACACGAGACAGAGGAACATGATGTTTTGTTGTGAATCAGGATCATAGGAGAATCAGAGGAAGGTTGATATTTGCAGAGGTCAACTTCTCTTGAACATATGAACGCCACGACAGTGGACTTGGTAGTATTTGACATCAACGGATCAGAGGTCATGGTGACAAGGCAATGAGCAGAGGAGAGGTCAAAAGGGATTATCCAAACCCACGGAGGCAAAGTGAAAAAACGAGATGAGATGTCCCCAACCCGACACGAATGCAGACAAGTGCCATGTTCAAGAGCGACATACTGCCGATGACAACGACGATGGTTCCATTTTTCCCCCACCATTTCTGGCGAGTACCCCAATTATTTTTAATAACAAGATTGAAGGGGATAGCATATGCTTGCAATATAAGTCCGCCCTTTGGGTGAATCCATCCTAGTGCATTTAACGAGTCCTAGGAAGGAGGAACTCGGAGAACGTCATTTCGACTAGATCCGATGTCATCAGGGTTTAACGAGTCTGACAAAGGAAGAACTCGGCGTCTTTTCATGTTTAGAGAGTTTGAAAAGACAGCGGAAAAGAAAACTCCACGGGTCCCTTTTCGTAAATAGTTCCCCAGATCCGAAAAGGTAGAAAACAATATCCGGGAAAACCTCCTAGTCGTGATAGGCTAGGGTATTCCTTTTTCGTAATCAATCCATCCCAGCCCGAAAAAGGGTTAAACTTATACTGGGTGGATGTCGATTCGTGTCCATTTTAATGAGATTGAAACGACAAGGGCCTCGGCAATCTTTTCATGTTTAGAGAGTCAGAAAAGAGCTGAAAGGTGACTCCTCCTGGAGGAACGAGTGGTATAAAAGGTAGCAACAGGTTCCGATAATGGTGGAACTGCTCAAAACAAGATAAAGGTCAAGAGGTTGGCTAACAAGACCACTCATCGCAGCGGTTCCTCAGGAACGGGTAAAACAACCAAGTGAAGGCATATGATCGGCCAAGCAGATAATGACAATGGAATGAGAAAACCAAGGCTCATCTGGAAAAACAGGCTGATAAAATGGAAATCACAAGAGGTAAAATGGAAAAGGTTTCATTTTTACACAAGCTTGAAATCAGGAAACTCTGCTTGAAGTTGGTTTCATTTTTACACAAGCTTGAAACAAAGATAAACTATGCTTGAAACCGGTTTCATTTTTACACAAGCTTGAAATGGAAACAAACTATGCTTGAAATAGTAAGCATGCCCCCAGCATGGTGACACAATTCGAGGTACATGCCCCCCAAGCTTCATTCCATATGAAAAGCAGATGGAGTGAAGGTTCAAATTACGAGATCAAAGAAAGACTCGACTGGGATTTTACGAGATCTGATCAAAGACTCGAATTTAACAGGAACGTGTTTCATTGTTTTAAAGAGGTTGACACATTAAAAGAACTATCCTCAGGATGCCCTTGTTTCATTTTTTAAGGAGCTTGACACAAGACAAGGAACTCTGCTCCGACAACCTTGTTTCATTTTTTAAGGAGCTTGACACAAGAAAATGAACTATGCTCCGAGAGCCTGGTTTCATTTTTTAAAGAGCTTGACACAGGGGGAAAACCATGCTCTAACCGACTTACATCAAAATGAACAAGAAGGCGGTGCTTCCAAGAGTTCCACTCCTGATGGAAGGAAAACATCCTGGAAGTCAGGACCCAATGCCCCCAGCACGTTATGCACAACGGCATCATCACTGAGCACAGGCACGGGGTAGGTAGACACATAGTTGACCTGCGGTGGAGCAGATACAACGGGTGGATAAAAACCTGGAGGGGGTGATGGTGGACCAGTTGCCACATTAGGACCAAAGAATGAAAGCTGATCAATGGTCACGATCCGTCCTTCATGTGGAAAGCACATCACGCGAAAGAGGGAGGAGACAAGCGCTCCCATGGCATAGGTGTAATCGCGCCCCAAAAGCAGATTGAAATCCAAGGGGCCTGGAATGACCATCACGTCCATATGGACGGTTTTGCCTCCCAAAGTAACAGGTAACCTTGGAAGGATCCCCAACGGTTGGCTCGTTCTTCTATTGAATGTCAACAGATTCTGCGTAACGGGCGCAAGCAGCGGCGAACCGAAAGCTTGCCAGGTAGTTGAAGACAGAATACTAACAGAGGCACCTTCGTCTATAATGGTGCTGGGTATAACCAGACCAAGAGCTTGTACTGTGATCTCGAAAGGCACATAAGACGGAAGGCGGAATCCTGCAAATCGATTCCAGTCAAAGGAAGCGACCAAACTACTCGGAGGGGCTACCATCGAAATACGAAGGTCTTCCCCTAATGTTACGGAAGCAGAAGCCACCTCCATAACCTCCATCTCGAAGGCGGGAGGGATATCCTCCGGGGCCTCCATCATGGAAGGCGGAGGAGCAGCTTCTTGAAGTACAGGGACGGGAGAATCTTTCTCCAAGTCTGAAGAATCTGAAGAAATCAGAAGGACATGGGGGGTGTGAGATCCACTCTCGACAGAAAGGACCTGGTGCACCGCGGACGGGGCCAGTTCGAGCGATCCGACGACCAATGGTTGGTCAGGGACGGATTCGTGAACTTGAATTTCTAGGGGAGTGGGATCGACCAAGGATGACTCTTGTCCAATCATAGGATCAGCTAGTGGAGGACTCAAAGAAAGCCGATTATAACCAGGTGGAAGGCGTGGTGTAGAACCAGCTGGGTTGTCCAAGACTTGCTTGGCTTCATCCATATAAGGACAAAGGTGAATGGCATGGTGCCCTTCACACAACTTACAGGGATTGCTAATCTTACCCTGCTTCTTAGGAGTCTTATCAACAGCAGCTGAAGACGTGCCCCCAACGTGGCTCCCGGAAGTCAAAGGCAACGGCGGATGGCCATCGGACCATGCTTCGAGCACCTTGGGGATGCCAGGGCAGTCTCGAAGAAGATGGTCTCCCGTGCACAACAGGCAAGGGAACTTGATTTTCCGTGGAGGGTTGGAAGGTTTGTCAAGAGGAGATATTTCAGAAACAGTGGCTGCACTTTTAGCCTCTCGTTTATCGGACTTCTTCTTCTTTGTCTTCTTCTTCTTCTTCTTAGCCACCTGGTTACTTGAATCCAGACTTTCACCGGGTGAAGTAGAAGAGGAGGACGTAGAAATGGGCGAAGAAGGGGAGAGGTCCACCTTAGAATCAACATGATGTTGTTCCGGTGGAGGAACTGATTGAACAGTAGTGGAGACATTCGGGACTACAGAGGTTGAGAACAACCAAACAGGCAACCCAACAGTTAACCCAGGAAGGGACAACGTTTCCATGTACGGAGCACCAACATTCCCAAAAGGAGGAAACTGACCAGGATTCCCTTCTGAGGGGATTCCTTAGTTGGTAAACCCCGAAAAAGTAGCCATCAACACTCAAAACCACACACGGGCTGAAAAACGAGTTAAGACACACGATCAAACGGTCAACAAGCAATGTCTAAACGGGGCGTTTTAATCGTGGGTGATTAATTTTTTACCACATTGAAAAATAAGAAACTCTACCGTTTCATGTTTTAAGAGTCGAGAAACGATAAAAAGATGACTCTATCTCTTTCAGATTTGACTCAAGCGTGAAAGGACAAGCGCTTGATGGTCTTTTCAAATTTAGGGAGTCAGAAAAGACCAAATGACTGCTCAGGAAAAACTAGGCACAAAGGGTGTACCAAATATCCGTGAACTGCAATATACACCTTGGTTTAAATAATGAAACAGAAATCGACCAAGGACTTTTCGTACGTGCAGGTAGTCTCCCCGAATGCTGTGTTCGGTGTATCACGGGTATAGGGCGGCAGACTCGGCTTCCTGTGGATAAAGGATTGAAAACCTAGAGGGGTCTCCCTTTATATACGCGACGGTACGGGGAGCACAAGTCCGTACTAGCGCTGTCTCAAGCCAACAGGCGAACGACAGCTGCTAGGTTTAACGACGCCGGAACACGTCTCTAGCCTAGACCTTCTAAATATGTTTCGTTAAGTTCCAATGCTGCCTTAGGTTAATTGAATAGATTTTAAAGTTGATCTTCAATTAAGTTTCAATTTTCAGGCCCTATCGTATGTAGTGTCTTAAAAGACTCCTAAATGCAAAGCTATATGAGAAAAGAAAAATTTTCAATTCGATGAATGCTATCTAGTTAAGGGAAGAGCTTCAAACAATGATGCAACGAACAGCAAAACTGAAAACGAAACTTTTCCAAACTAGATGACTTTCACTATCCAAAAGTATTCTAAAACATTCAACGAAGCGAATTATGCAATGTAATCTATGCAAAATTCTTTTTCCGAAAACTATGCAATTGTAATCTATGCACAATTTCCTTTTTCTTTTCAAATAATAAGAATGCACTCAATGAATTTTTCGATAAAACGAGAATCTACTTAATGCATACTTTCAATGAAAGAGAATGCACTCAAAGAGATTTTTAGTTTTCAATCATTAAACAACGTAATCTAAGTTCAATGATGAATCTCAAAAACACTTTTCGATGCAATGTGATCTAATGCATTTAAACGAAAAGCAAACTATGAGACAAAAACTAAAAGAACACAAATCTTCTTAATGAAGGATGAAATGCAAAAGAGATGTGAACAAACACTAAGAATGCAATCGTTGTTTCAAAATACTTTGTGACAAAATCCCTCAAAAGTTGACAAAACACAAAGAGGACTTCCAAAGCATGAGATCAAAACAAGGCATTCATTCCCTTTTACATCAAGTAATCATGAAAAGAAGACATTCCAAACAATGAGCAATGTAATCTATGCTCATACAGAGGAAAGACCCGAAGGGAAAGACACACTGGTGAAGGATTAAGGGAAAAAAACTCAATTTTTTATACACCCTGAAATTGGCCCGACTTGTACATTGACAACTAGCGCCAAGTGGCGCGACTTGTACATGGACAACTAGCGCCAATGGCCAATTGGCGCGGGTTGATAACTGACAACAAGCGCCAATTCCTAAAAATGAAAAAACAAAGAATTTCTCCCAACCAAAACCAGACTTCCCACTTCAAGCTGAATCTAAAACAAACCCAGAAGCAAAGTACTGACCAAAAGAAACTTCCGAACAAGGATAACCCTACCACCTACAGGAAATGGCGCGACTGTCTGGCTGTAATCCGCGCCAGACAGGGGATGGCGCGAGTAATGAACTGACAACCTACGCCAATTGGCGCGACTGTCAGGCTATAAACCGCGCCAATCAAGCCAACCATGAAAAGATGAAAATTCGGAACAACAGAGGTCAGATATGATCCTCTGGGGCTGAACCAAAAGCCAAAACACAAAAAGAACCCAACCCAGAAGGCTGACCAAGCAAGCAGAATCGAGAGACAAACGGCAAGGTAAGACAAAGACTCCAAGTTGTTCAGTCCGTAAACCAAACCGGAGATTGACTGAAGTAGCGTTGATCTACTCCGCTAATGCAGGGCAAAAGCGTTTCGAAGGCTATCTGGCTGTACTTCAGGCTCCTTCTATAGTTTACAAATCAAACAACAAGTTGGATCCCCAGTGGAGTCGCCAAATTGTTGAGGAGGTAAATCCCCTCTGCGGACAGAGGCGATCCCTACTAGCCCAATAGGGGTCTAGCAAAAATCAAACAATGTTATGACGCAAGTTCCTAGTTACGAATGAAAAAGCTAGAGATAGAAGCCTACCTGGATTCCAACGCTAGGATTTGAAGAATAAGCGTCCCTGTTCCTCAGCCTCGGCAGATCACGATCCTTCCACGATCTCCGCGGATTAACACCTGCACATGGAAGAAACGAACAGATACAAGCATAAAATCCGGCATACGTAACTAAACATCAGTCAGAAAGGATGTTACTCATATTAACATGATGGAGAACAGAGTGGAACCATAATCATAATCATCTATTAAACCATAAACAAAGAGAGATTACAACCAAGTTCTGACGTCGCGGTCTCCTTCGGATGGGTCTCCAGCCGTCCACGTCTCGCAAAGCTCGCCAAGGAAAGGGAATACCTCCCCGGAGTCTCTCGTCAATGGTCTCCTTTCTTGAGTCGGCCTTAAGGGAAAGAGAGGGCTCTTTACAGCACAAAGGCTCTTGGGAATATGGAGATACAAATCTTAGGCTCTTCAAGACTATCAGCCCTTCAGCCCCTTCATCAATGGATGAAGGATATATTTATAGAGGAGAGGAGGAGGTTGGGATCCCTACAATAGTGGAAGGGAGGCCTTATCCTTTGGGAGGTTCCCCATATGGTGGAAACAAGAAGCCAAAGGAGGAAGGCCATGGTTATTCAGGCGAAACCACTCCTGATGACTCATCCAGGTATTTGCAAGAACTTCACCTCTTTTTAAATTCTTTCCAAAAAGCAGAGTGGCGCGGGTGCTTAACTGGGACAGAGCGCCAATTGGCGCGGGCTCAGTGTTAATTTTTCCCCATTGGCGCGGGTACATAACGGGCTACCAGCGCCAATCCAAAAACAAGTGTTTTTAGGGGTCTGCTCAGGAAATAATCAACAGAAGGAATGTTGTCCTCATGGAAAGGTATGCAATGATGGTATTTGCAAGGCATGACACTGCTTATTGGTCACAGAAACGACCCTCCAATGGGAGAGATGGGGATTGCAGGGACGGTGACAAATTACTGTGTAACAGTTGGGGACCGATATTCTTTGAGAGCTAGCTACCCAAGAGAAGAATAGTCCAAGAAGGTCATACTTTGGGAACACCTGGATGGAGTATGTACCTTGGAGAGACAAAGACGAAGGTATCTATAAGTGATGTGTCTTGCCAGCATTGTAGCCCATTGTCTCGTTGAGAGATGGGGTTGTTAGTCAAGGCCTTGCACTAGGACAATTTTGTTTGATATGATGCTATACAGATGCGGTTACCAATCCGATTCTTCTTATGATATTCTTCAGTTTGAATGTAACCATGTACATGTATGTACTATGAATATCTCCCTAG